>OY992883.1:68690744-69295744 GCA_963921405.1 Cepaea hortensis | reverse complement strand
ATATCAACCCGTCCATATGACGAATTTCAGTGGTGACATGAGGAACATAACTTTGTCTCCCTCTGTCACTCACTCATATACTGAAGCACTCATTCAACTATATAGACACATGCAAACAAAGATACAAGAGACAGTAAGTGAGCAAATATGAAAGACTGACTCACCTTCATCTCCTCTTAGACCTCTGGCACCAGGTGGGCCACCCAGACCCTCTATGCCAGGTAGGCCTGGCATACCTGGAAGGCCATTACGTCCTACAATGGAAGAAACACAACAGTATCATGAGTTCATTCAGATTTTACCCTCCTCTTGGCCACATCAATTTTCCTATAACCTTGACCTGTGTGACAATCTCCTGCCTGCTTGCCCTCTTGAACCCTAGATTTGGTTCCATACTCATTTAGTTATATTAGCATTCTCTTGTCTTTTGTTTGTTATTGAATACTGATGAAGGCTTGGTAGCTGCAAGATCCACTGTAATACTTTTAATTGTTTTTATTGTAAAGCTGATGCTTTCTACTTTCCGTTTCTTCTCATTTATTTATTATATAATTTTTTGCTGACGTTTGTTTGACACTTTTAAAATCCTGTTATGCACAATATGAGTATCAGTTTGAACAAAAAACAAATGTGGAAATATTAATCTTTCACTTGAAAACTTTAAAAAAACTGAAAAAGACAAACACATCCTGAATCAAGCATGGGAACATTCTAGTCCTTTAACTTTTTCAGTTCCTTACAGTTTCACAGTAGACGTAGTAGGGGTAGGATAACCACTTCTTCTTCTTTCATTTGCTTACAACTGATTGCTTACATCTGAATAACCACTATGACAAATCACAAGCACATGACATTCAATGATGACTAATACACAGCGGAAGTGGCCAGAAATCATGAGTACATGACTTTCAATAATGACAAATACACAGCGGAAGTGGCCAGAAATCACGAGTACATGACTTTCAATAATGACAAATACACAGCGGAAGTGGCCAGAAATCACGAGTACATGACTTTCAATAATGACAAATACACAGCGGAAGTGGCCAGAAATCACGAGTACATGACTTTCAATGATGACAAATACACAGCGGAAGTGGCCAGAAATCACGAGTACATGACTTTCAATAATGACAAATACACAGCGGAAGTGGCCAGAAATCACGAGTACATGACTTTCAATAATGACAAATACACAGCGGAAGTGGCCAGAAATCACGAGTACATGACTTTCAATAATGACAAATACACAGCGGAAGTGGCCAGAAATCACGAGTACATGACTTTCAATAATGACAAATACACAGCGGAAGTGGCCAGAAATCACGAGTACATGACTTTCAATGATGACAAATACACAGCGGAAGTGGCCAGAAATCACGAGTACATGACTTTCAATAATGACAAATACACAGCGGAAGTGGCCAGAAATCACGAGTACATGACTTTCAATAATGACAAATACACAGCGGAAGTGGCCAGAAATCACGAGTACATGACTTTCAATAATGACAAATACACAGCGGAAGTGGCCAGAAATCACGAGTACATGACTTTCAATGATGACAAATACACAGCGGAAGTGGCCAGAAATCACGAGTACATGACTTTCAATAATGACAAATACACAGCGGAAGTGGCCAGAAATCACGAGTACATGACTTTCAATAATGACAAATACACAGCGGAAGTGGCCAGAAATCACGAGTACATGACTTTCAATAATGACAAATACACAGCGGAAGTGGCCAGAAATCACGAGTACATGACTTTCAATAATGACAAATACACAGCGGAAGTGGCCAGAAATCACGAGTACATGACTTTCAATGATGACAAATACACAGCGGAAGTGGCCAGAAATCACGAGTACATGACTTTCAATAATGACAAATACACAGCGGAAGTGGCCAGAAATCACGAGTACATGACTTTCAATGATGACAAATACACAGCGGAAGTGGCCAGAAATCACGAGTACATGACTTTCAATAATGACAAATACACAGCGGAAGTGGCCAGAAATCACGAGTACATGACTTTCAATAATGACAAATACACAGCGGAAGTGGCCAGAAATCACGAGTACATGACTTTCAATAATGACAAATACACAGCGGAAGTGGCCAGAAATCACGAGTACATGACTTTCAATGATGACAAATACACAGCGGAAGTGGCCAGAAATCACGAGTACATGACTTTCAATAATGACAAATACACAGCGGAAGTGGCCAGAAATCACGAGTACATGACTTTCAATGATGACAAATACACAGCGGAAGTGGCCAGAAATCACGAGTACATGACTTTCAATGATGACAAATACACAGCGGAAGTGGCCAGAAATCACGAGTACATGACTTTCAATGATGACAAATTGTGGTATATTAGAATAGAAATGGGAGATCGCTGTCCCAAATGATCATGGGACCTCTGTTATAGGAAAACCAGGAATTGGCTCGTGAGATTCCCAAATGATAAAATAGGTTTTCCTGATAGGAGGTCACGCAGGAGAGCCCAGGGAAGTCACTGCTTTAAAGAGAAAGTAAGATCACTCTAATTAGAGGACAAGCGAGTTGTATCCCTGCCACCGGCTCTCTCTTGTTGGATCTGATCGTTAAGTGAAGTAACTCTATCACTCTAATATTAATTAAAGGAAGTCACATATAACACTAATGAAATTACAGAACACAGTAGGAGAAGTTTACATTAATGTAATAAAAGAAACGGATTGGGGCTATGCACCATGGGCAATACAATTTACATAAACATTACACACTAGATATCTGTATGCCTAATTATCTAACAAATATTACTATCCCAATGTCTGATCGTTGATACCAAAAATTCAAGAACATCCAACACAATTATAGCACACTTAACTACATATAACTGTTTGTATGTCTCTAGTTAAGATAAACAATGTTTATAAATGTTTATTTTCTGGTCGAATCGGGCACTAGTTGATCTTGACACTGGGTATTCTATGGTTCATTATTCCTTGTAGAATGATCTCGGTAGGTATCAATATAGACTAATTGGACGTGCGTAAAGGTTGTTGTTTACTTGTTGAATAGTTGTCACGTAGTTTAAGAGTCGTGGCGTAGTTGTTTATTAGTTGTTGGCCGCTGGACTAAATGAGGATACATGGGGTGGTAATGCAACTTAGCTTCATCCTTATGTGGCGGAGTGGCAAATATAAGAACGCAGATTTCCTCCTTCACTGAGGAATCGCTCCACTTCGGCCAGGGATGATTTCCCTTCTTGGCATCATCACTTGTACCAACAGACCACCTCCCATATCTGTTGTAACATAATGGACAACATAATTGTACCCCTCCTTACAAAATAATTAGAAAACTCCACATCCTCAAAAAAGAGTGGAACAAACACCCATATACTACTACTACTACTACATAGAGATAAATCAGCCAGACCTTTGTCCGATGACTATAGTGTCACTGACAGGATTGGACTTAACCAATGTCCTACGCGACATAGTCTTACCTCTAGCATGTTTGCAATGCACGTCTGACTCTTCTGTGCACCAAGCAATCATACTCATTTATATAATTATTCGCTCAGTGGTCAATGTCTACTGATCGGACTCTGATTAAGAGTGACATCTCACTCTGGTCATTATGCATATTTCCTTTCCTCAGGATAGGGGGTAACATAAAACCATCACACACTCAATGTATATAATGTTCCAGATAATACGTATATATCATATAACATGCATGCGTATTTAGACACACATAAAAATGACATTTAGATCATCACAAAGAAAGATTATCCTGATAAATTCTCTCGCCAATCCTAGGATAAGAAACATAAGACAATCCAAGGATAGCCTACAAGACATTTACAGGGTCTACAAATTATGGTAGTCACCATAAGAAAATGGAGATGCTCCATGATGTATTTCAGAATAGGTCTCTTCGTTAGACTTAAGTCACTAATCACTATCATGACCTAAAGACTGATATTAAACTGACGTTTCCTCGACACAAACAGGGTAGCTTTACAAGTATTTCTCACCTTTTTGTCTCCAGATTCTCGGTAATATTATCCACTGAAAATCACATCCTGTTAGAATCACTTTCACTAGAGAACTACCTTTAAACTGAATTCGCTACTCCTTATATAAAATCTATTATCCCCCCTGCCACGTTAATTGCGCACTTAGTCTACACTAGGAGGTCGGATAAACATGGTTATTCGGACATCCTTTATGTAAGGTAAATATCCGCGGACCTTCTCTTCTTAGTTTGACGTTTTTAGTCTGCATTCCATTGCAGCACTATCTGCCGTAAAATAATACTTCATCTGGGCGAATGACAACAAACTTTGGAATACTGGGCGTAATCTGTTATTCCAATTAATAAATCGCCGGCCGTTGTATTTACTGGGCGCTATGAATTTCCAGACGTATGTGTTTTCACAATCATTGCATTGGTAATATAAACAGGCGTTGTCAACAATGTAGTGAAAATAGGCTGTGCCTTGTCGACGGTTCTCAAGCTGTAGTTATGGGGAAATTGAAAATGTCACAATGCTCCCCTCTAAGACAGTTCCTCCTAGGGAGAACTGGAACTTCACCAAACTGCAACTTGAGAATCCTCAGATGTAATCTATCTATTTTTCATTGGTCCCTGCCGCTTCTGGTTCTGTTACATTGTCAGGAACAGGATGTCGACTGAGGAAGTCTGCTCCAACATTCATTTTTCCAGGTACATATTCAATCTGAAATGAATACGGTTGAAGAAGTAGCGACCATCTCATCAGTCTCGCATTCAAATTTCTTGAAGCTGCCAGAAACATCAAAGGTTGATGGTCACACTGCACAGTAAAGTGTTTCCCATACAGATAGGCTTGAAATTTTCCCACAGCCCAAACTAAGGCCAAACATTCTCTTTCGATGGTAGAGTAATTTCTCTCTGCTGAGTTCAATTTTCTACTTGCATAGGCAACTGGAAATAGCACTGAGTGCTCATCTTCTTTCCTCTGAAGTAGGGTAGCCCCAATTCCAATGTTGCTTGCATCTGTCCGAAGTATGAATGGTCGTTTGAGATCTGGAAGATGAAGTACTGGTTTTGCTGTTAATGCTTTCTTAAGTTCTGAATAAGCATTTTCACATTCTGCCGACCATGTGACTTTCTCTGGTTCCCCTTTTCTTGTTAGGTTGGTTAAAGGAGCAGTGAGGGAATTGAAGTCCTTGATGTATCTCTGGTAGAATCCACACAGTGACACAAAAGACCTAACATCTTTCTTGGTTTTTGGACGAGGTGCTCGCTGTAGCTTCTCAATATTTCCTTCATGAGGAGTCATGAATCCTTGAGACACCGTATGTCCAAGAAAATCAAGCTGATGGAATCCTATCTGACATTTCTTTGGTCGTGCAGTTAAACCAGTTTCTTTAAGGCGTTTGAAAAGACTCTGGAGTGCCTTAAGATGTCCCTCAAACGTCTGCGTAGCAATTAGGATATCATCCATGAAATTGCTGATTGCTGGATGTTGAAGTGGTTCGAGTAATTTCCTCATCATTCTGGTGAAAACACTGGGAGCATTACTCAATCCAAAAGGAAGAACGTTGAACTCATAGTGACCATCAGGAGTACTGAAGGCCAACCATGGACGAACTTCTGGTTTTACAGGAATCTGATAATATCCCTTGCTGAGATCGATCCTGGTGAAGTATTTGGCTCTGCTGAGACTCGTGAAGAGTTGGTTTTGGTCAGGCAGAGGTTCGGCCTGAAACTCCGTTATAGCATTGAGCTGTCGATAATCGATGCACAATCTATGTTCTCCACTGGGTTTTCTCAATAAAACCACACTTGCACTGTAAGGTGATTCAGATGGAGATATGATTCCAGATGAAAGCATTTGCTGGATCTCTTCTTTTAAAGCTGCCGCTTTGGCATACGGAACTGGGTATGTTTTGACTCGCACAGGGGTAGGGTCAATCAACTTCATGTCGAACTCTACTAAATCTGTAAGTCCTGGCTTATCTGTAAGTATATCTGCATATGTAGCTAAGAGTTCTTGAATCTGCTGCTGCTGATCCTGGGTTAGAGTAGGACTGATGTCCACATCCCGGTAAGTTTCTTTTGCTTGCAGAGTGTACTCAACACCCATAGTGTTTCCATGGTCAACTTCTGTAGCCACTGCCAAAGCCATCAGATGTGCTGTCTCGGTGGTGGGTCTTTCATTATATTTCCTCAGGAGGTTTATATGAAAAATCTTCTGTTTTCCTCTGATGGAAATCTTGTAGTTAGTGCGAGAAATCTTCTCGGTCACTTCATAGGGTCCTTTCCAACCGATCTGCAATTTGTTCTGGCTAGTTGGGAGAAGTAACAGAACCTTCTCTCCAACTTCCAACTCTCGATCCTTTGCTTTCTTGTTGTAGTAACGAGCAATTCTACGTCTAGCTTGAAGTAGATTGTCTGATGCTAGTTTCCAACCATGCTGTAGACGTTGTTTCAACTCAGTCACATAGGTAGATGCAGTTACAACTGTCTCATCAACTTGATCATCAGTCCATGTTCGAAGTAAAGCTTCAAGTGGTCCCTTGATGGGTCGACCAAACAACAATGTTGCCGGTGCAATTCCAGTTGAGTGATGGGGTACCTCCCGGTAAGCAAATAATGCTGCAGGTACATATGTATCCCATGTCTCTGGTTTCTCATGTGCTAACTTTCTCAAGATGCTGATAAGGGTACCGTTAAATCGTTCCACTGTCCCATTCGACGCTGGGTGGTATGGTGACGTGTGAATCTGACGAGAATGGAAGAGTCTGAAAACTTCTTCCATCAGCTTCCCTCGGAACTGTGATCCATTATCAGTTAGGATTCTGAGTGGAAATCCTAATCTGGTAAAAATGCCAAGCAAAGCTTCAGCTACCTGCTTTGAATCGCTTGATGGCATAGGCACTGCTTCGGCCCACATCGAGCAAGTGTCCACAAGAGTAAGTATAAAGCAGTTCCTTCTCTTCGTTCGGTTGAGAGGTCCCACTATATCCACAGCCACTCTTTCAAATGGTGTGCCAGTGATGGGCATTTCCCCTAAGGTTGCTGGTGCTGTCCAGTGTTTTGGGGCAACTCTCTGACACTGGGGACATGACTTGACATACCGAACTATGTCCGCATTCATTCCAGGCCAGTAGTAATGTGTAGAAATCCTTTGCGTGGTAGCATTGATTCCCATGTGTCCACTGAATGGTAGACTATGGCCCATATCCAGGATTTGAGCTCTGTAAGAAGAAGGGACAACGAGTTGCGCATGTTCCTGTCCTTCTTTTCCTGCCCTTCTATGGAGAAGTCCATTCTTCATATACATTTCACCTTTATGTGGGGGTGAATATGCTTTGGGCAGTTTATGAAAACATGCCGCTAAGGTGCTGTCTGCTGCCTGGGCTTGCTTCAATTCCTCTGGTTGAGGATTTGTCGGAGTAGTCGACGCCGGATCCTTCTTAGCTTTCTGTCTAGTCGTCATAGCCGAGACTATCAGAGGCTTGACAGGGTCTCCTAAAAAGACGTAACGACATCCCAACATCACAGGGTAGATTGGGTCATCTAAGACCGCAGCTCTTATTTCGCCAGTCACATAACGTGAAATTATGTTTACCTTTGCCACTGGTAATGACATCGGAACTGTGCTTTTTAAAGGCCCCTGGAGTTCAATTGTTTCCTCAGTGACTTGATCAGGGTTCACTAACGAGGTAGAAACAATTGCATCAAATTGAAGACCAGTATCATAGAGACACGTGGTAATGAATCCGTTAAGTGTAACTGATTCTACTACTGGAAGTCTGGGATTGGTTTCTTTATGTTTATCCCTACATGGAGGGTCATCAGTGTTCACCTTCCTCGCTTCCAGTTTTGCCATACATGCAATAGTATGAGGAGGGTTTCTACGCCGGCAGTCCTTCGTGTGGTGTCCTGTAATATTACATTTCAGACAATATTGTTTCCCCTCTCTCAAGGCATGTTGAGCTAAATTGTGGGTGGTGGTCTTCTTCTTATCTTTTTGCTTACTATTCCTGTTGCCATTATTTTCCTTGGGCTTCTGAGAGTTGTCATTTGAGGTAGCTACTGTCTTCGGACGAGTACCTCCCGATTCCTTCTGTGACTTTTCATACCTCTCTGCCATGGTAGTAATAGCATCCAGTTTTTCAGCACCATGTTGAGTAAGGAATGCCTTCATGTCAGCTGTCATCCTATCTTTCAACTGATCAATGATGAACATTTCCTGGAACCCTTCGCATGTTTCCTCAAATTTGCCTAATGTGCGCCACTTGTGTAAATATGTTCTTAACCTATCAATAAACTGTGCATAATTTTCTCCTGGGTCTTTCCTAGCACTCTTAAATTTCTTTTTATAGCTTTCTGCATCCACTTCATATCGGGCAAGTAATGCCTGTTTGAGAACTTCATAGTTATCAAGTTCCTCCGGACGCAGTCTGGAAAATACCTCATATGAAATACCGCGCAGTCCCTGTGACAATTTTATACTCCATTTACATTCCTCTAGGCCACACATAGCACACATCCGTTCGAACCGGTGAAGATAACTTTCAATCGTGTCGCTATGATCTGAAAATGGTTCCAGAGGGAAAGCCATAGCACCTGTCTGTGAAGAGCTCGCTTCTGCAATTGCTTCTGCAATCGGGCTAACATTAGGTGCGGAGGTCGCTGGTTGGTTTCCTAACTCCATTCTCCTTAGCTCTATCTCATTCTCCATCCTTTTAATTTCAAGAGCATGCTGTCGATCCTTCTCTTTGTTTTCCAATTCGGCTTGCAGCTTTCTCTCTTCTAATTCTCTTTCCATCCTCAGCCTTTCATCTGAAATTTCCTTTTCCATCCTCAACTTTTCATATTTTTCAAATTCATCTGAGGTAAACTTAGCCAAATCGAGGCCTTGGAGACCACACAGTTTTCCCGTTTCCATAAACTGGGCTCTTAACTTAGCTGTGTCTGCCATTCTCTAATTATGCCTCTGGTAACAGTAGGTGAGATATGCTTATAGTCAACCCCACAGATATCTACTTTAGAGACTGAGCAAGCACTTTATTTTGAGTAGGCAAGATGAGTAACAGCTAATTAATTAAACTACAATTTGGTTACACAGTGTATATGGCATGCACATGCAAAAAAAAAAAAAGAAATATAATTTCCGTCGGCCAACAACTGAGTCATAAATACTAACCTCTACTTAATTATTAACTGTACTAGGGGTAGAGAATATGATGGTAATTGGTAATCTGAAATTAACAACTATGAAATCCCGGACCGTGCACCCACTTGTGCTATATTAGAATAGAAATGGGAGATCGCTGTCCCAAATGATCATGGGACCTCTGTTATAGGAAAACCAGGAATTGGCTCGTGAGATTCCCAAATGATAAAATAGGTTTTCCTGATAGGAGGTCACGCAGGAGAGCCCAGGGAAGTCACTGCTTTAAAGAGAAAGTAAGATCACTCTAATTAGAGGACAAGCGAGTTGTATCCCTGCCACCGGCTCTCTCTTGTTGGATCTGATCGTTAAGTGAAGTAACTCTATCACTCTAATATTAATTAAAGGAAGTCACATATAACACTAATGAAATTACAGAACACAGTAGGAGAAGTTTACATTAATGTAATAAAAGAAACGGATTGGGGCTATGCACCATGGGCAATACAATTTACATAAACATTACACACTAGATATCTGTATGCCTAATTATCTAACAAATATTACTATCCCAATGTCTGATCGTTGATACCAAAAATTCAAGAACATCCAACACAATTATAGCACACTTAACTACATATAACTGTTTGTATGTCTCTAGTTAAGATAAACAATGTTTATAAATGTTTATTTTCTGGTCGAATCGGGCACTAGTTGATCTTGACACTGGGTATTCTATGGTTCATTATTCCTTGTAGAATGATCTCGGTAGGTATCAATATAGACTAATTGGACGTGCGTAAAGGTTGTTGTTTACTTGTTGAATAGTTGTCACGTAGTTTAAGAGTCGTGGCGTAGTTGTTTATTAGTTGTTGGCCGCTGGACTAAATGAGGATACATGGGGTGGTAATGCAACTTAGCTTCATCCTTATGTGGCGGAGTGGCAAATATAAGAACGCAGATTTCCTCCTTCACTGAGGAATCGCTCCACTTCGGCCAGGGATGATTTCCCTTCTTGGCATCATCACTTGTACCAACAGACCACCTCCCATATCTGTTGTAACATAATGGACAACATAATTGTACCCCTCCTTACAAAATAATTAGAAAACTCCACATCCTCAAAAAAGAGTGGAACAAACACCCATATACTACTACTACTACTACATAGAGATAAATCAGCCAGACCTTTGTCCGATGACTATAGTGTCACTGACAGGATTGGACTTAACCAATGTCCTACGCGACATAGTCTTACCTCTAGCATGTTTGCAATGCACGTCTGACTCTTCTGTGCACCAAGCAATCATACTCATTTATATAATTATTCGCTCAGTGGTCAATGTCTACTGATCGGACTCTGATTAAGAGTGACATCTCACTCTGGTCATTATGCATATTTCCTTTCCTCAGGATAGGGGGTAACATAAAACCATCACACACTCAATGTATATAATGTTCCAGATAATACGTATATATCATATAACATGCATGCGTATTTAGACACACATAAAAATGACATTTAGATCATCACAAAGAAAGATTATCCTGATAAATTCTCTCGCCAATCCTAGGATAAGAAACATAAGACAATCCAAGGATAGCCTACAAGACATTTACAGGGTCTACAAATTATGGTAGTCACCATAAGAAAATGGAGATGCTCCATGATGTATTTCAGAATAGGTCTCTTCGTTAGACTTAAGTCACTAATCACTATCATGACCTAAAGACTGATATTAAACTGACGTTTCCTCGACACAAACAGGGTAGCTTTACAAGTATTTCTCACCTTTTTGTCTCCAGATTCTCGGTAATATTATCCACTGAAAATCACATCCTGTTAGAATCACTTTCACTAGAGAACTACCTTTAAACTGAATTCGCTACTCCTTATATAAAATCTATTATCCCCCCTGCCACGTTAATTGCGCACTTAGTCTACACTAGGAGGTCGGATAAACATGGTTATTCGGACATCCTTTATGTAAGGTAAATATCCGCGGACCTTCTCTTCTTAGTTTGACGTTTTTAGTCTGCATTCCATTGCAGCACTATCTGCCGTAAAATAATACTTCATCTGGGCGAATGACAACAAACTTTGGAATACTGGGCGTAATCTGTTATTCCAATTAATAAATCGCCGGCCGTTGTATTTACTGGGCGCTATGAATTTCCAGACGTATGTGTTTTCACAATCATTGCATTGGTAATATAAACAGGCGTTGTCAACAATGTAGTGAAAATAGGCTGTGCCTTGTCGACGGTTCTCAAGCTGTAGTTATGGGGAAATTGAAAATGTCACACAAATACACAGCGGAAGTGGCCAGAAATCACGAGTACATGACTTTCAATAATGACAAATACACAGCAGACGTGGCCAGAAATCACGAGTACATGATTTTCAATGATGACAAATACACAGCGGAAGTGGCCAGAAATCACGAGTACATGACTTTCAATGATGACAAATACACAGCGGAAGTGGCCAGAAATCACGAGTACATGACTTTCAATAATGACAAATACACAGCGGAAGTGGCCAGAAATCACGAGTACATGACTTTCAATGATGACAAATACACAGCGGAAGTGGCCAGAAATCACGAGTACATGACTTTCAATAATGACAAATACACAGCGGAAGTGGCCAGAAATCACGAGTACATGACTTTCAATAATGACAAATACACAGCGGAAGTGGCCAGAAATCACGAGTACATGACTTTCAATAATGACAAATACACAGCGGAAGTGGCCAGAAATCACGAGTACATGACTTTCAATGATGACAAATACACAGCGGAAGTGGCCAGAAATCACGAGTACATGACTTTCAATAATGACAAATACACAGCGGAAGTGGCCAGAAATCACGAGTACATGACTTTCAATGATGACAAATACACAGCGGAAGTGGCCAGAAATCACGAGTACATGACTTTCAATGATGACAAATACACAGCGGAAGTGGCCAGAAATCACGAGTACATGACTTTCAATGATGACAAATACACAGCGGAAGTGGCCAGAAATCATGAGTACATGACTTTCAATAATGACAAATACACAGCAGACGTGGCCAGAAATCACGAGTACATGATTTTCAATGATGACAAATACACAGCGGAAGTGGCCAGAAATCACGAGTACATGACTTTCAATGACAAATACACAGCGGAAGTGGCCAGAAATCACGAGTACACAACTTATATTACATGATGGTTGAAATTCAAGAGGGAGTGCTAATTACACATGACACACTGCTTAGGACTGAAGAGCTAAGAGTTAAACGTATTGATGTTTTTAAAATATTTTAGAATACTGAACAACTTTTAACCTGGTTCTCCTGGAATGGACATTCCTCGCTCTCCTTTGCTTCCTGAACGTCCATCTTCTCCTGACAGACCTTGAAACCCTCTTGAACCTGGAATGCCTGTAATTATAAAAACATACCGAATGAAGTCAAACTCATCCCATCTCAACAGGTTCCTCTTGTACCATGCGGTGTCGAGGTGAAGCATAAACAACGGGAGAGTGAATGTATGGGCCTTGAATAATAGAAAGATGGAAGTCAGGGTGATATCAGACGCCTAAATTGTGCAATTAAAGTAAAGAACGTTATTTTGGAGCAAGTGCATAAATTCAGATATCTAGGTACAAGATAACATCAGATGGCAGATACATCACAGAGATAAAGAACAGAAAAGTCAAATAGACAGAAGGAAACATAGATTTGTTACAAAGGTGTTTTCACAGAGATGTTTAAATAATGGCTCATACCCTGCGCAGGATGCTGCGATCAACTGGTACAGGTTGATTTACTAGGACATCTGTCAGTTCACTAGTTTGCTATTGCTTTCTGAATGAAAAGTCAACATTGATGTACACATGACTGAGCAGTGTGTGGACTGGAACCAATACCCCGCCATCTGTGCAGTGTGTGGACTGGACCCACAGACCCGTCATCTGTGCAGTGTGTGGACTGGACCCACAACCCCCCCATCTGTGCAGTGTGTGGATTGGACCCACAACCCCCCCATCTGTGCAGTGTGTGGACTGGACCCACAACCCCGCCATTTGTGCAGTGTAAGTTTAGACGCAAGCACATCAAGCCCAATGGCCAGGCTGATCTCAATGTAGCAACTTTACAATATAAACATGGGCAGACCATCCTGTCTGTTCACAAATCTTTTTTCAAAAGATGTATTACATTCAAGGCTTAATAGTTATGGATTAGGAATCAAGATCATAACACTATGGGCAAACCTACAGGTGCTCTTTCTCACAATGCTAATGTGGAAAGTTGCAGATGCTGGTCATCTGTCAAACCTAGGTTGTGAAGATTTAGGATTTGTTCCCTAATACCCCCCTCCTTGCTGCAGCAGATGATGGTCATCTGTCAAACCTAGGTTGTGAAGATTTAGGATTTGTTCCCTAATACCCCCCTCCTTGCTGCAGCAGATGATGGTCATCTGTCAAACCTAGGTTGTGAAGATTTAGGATTTATTCTATAACACATCCCTCTTAGTTGCGGCAGATGCTTATTATCTGTCAAACCTTGGTTGTGAAGATTTAGGATTTGTTCCCAAATACATCCCTCCTTGCTGCAAACACACTTAAAATGCAAACGTTGCTATAATGTGCCATGTTGATCAGCGTGGGTGGTCATGGGTTGCCATCCGACACCATCATCACAATCATGGATCAACGATCATCACAATCATGGATCAACGATCATCACAATCATGGATCAGTCTTTGTTCTTGTCTCCATTATACCATGTGGCCAATCCATCCAGATATTTATCTCGCTGCCTTTCCTTTGCTCTTTTCCAATCAGTCTTGCCAGTTATAGTTATAAAATGCAAACTTAGTTATCCCTAAAATATGTTGTTTCATCTGTTACCGTCTTTTCAACTAGCAATTGTTTGCAGATAGTCTTCAAAATATTCCCTTGCCCATCATGAGTGTTTCAAGAGCCTCATCTAGCCAGAATGAATTAGCAGAACAGTAGAGGCCATGAAAACCCACTTTTTTCTTGATGCAGAAAGGCACAAGAGGAACAATAGAAACCAGAAGAAAAGAGCTAATGGTGGTAAGGACATCATTTACTTTACATGCCATCAGGTAAGATATCTCATGAAACTGCGTCATACAGTAGCACATTTTGTAAGATCAAATAAGAGTTAACGCCAAGATAACACCACAACCTGATGTTACAATAAAAAGACCAATACATTCAAATAAATACCTAGGGGCATCATAACAACAGCCGGAATATGGGGGATAGGAATTAAGAACAAAATAGGCTGAGGAAGAACTGCATTTCAGAAGATCAAAAGAATCTTCTGTAGTAAGTCACGCTAATTAAATGTCAAAAAGAGATGACTGAAATGTTAAATGGAGCTAGTTCTGCTGTTTGTCAGGGATTCATGGAATGTGAACAGACAAATTAAGAAAAACATGGAAGCAACAGAGATGTGGTTTCTGAGAAGAATAGTGTGAATACATTGGACTGCCAGAGTAATAACAACTGGTTAGAACAGGCTCATGAAAATAGGACATTATATGCATCAATGTTTGTTTTGTTTTTTTGCGCTGGCGCACTTTGAACTAGCTGAGTCCATACACATTACTTCTAGTAGCACTGGACTGAATTGTGTGTGGATCAGCTTTCCCCATTACCGGTGTCCCTCTCCATCAGGTGAACCCACTCTGACTTCAAATGTACTTGTATTTTTCATTCCAAAGTCCAGGACGAGAAATCAACATTTTAGTCCAACTGACCGGTGTAAGGGTTGAGCCCCTGACCTCGGCATCAGCACACCGGATGTCTAGGAACACGCGTTCTTATCCATTCAATCATGCTGGCCTCCATGTTTATCAATAAAAAGAAAATAAATGTTCTGTGGTCATTTAATGAGAAGAGAAGTATTGAACAATATTGTGATGACTGAACAGATCAGCAAAAGAGGCAGAGGTCAACTGGGAGAAGTGATGCTGGATGACCCGGGACAATGGCACTGTGAAATAGCAACAACAGAGGTAAATTGGGAGAAGTGATGCTGGATGACCCGGGACAATGGCACTGTGAAATAGCAACAACAGAGGTAAACTGGGAGAAGTGATGCTGGATGACCCGGGACAATGGCACTGTGAAATAGCAACAACAAAGGTAAATTGGGAGAAGTGATGCTGGATGACCAGGGACAACGGCACTGTGAAATAGCAACAACAGAATACCAAGGACTGAGATCTGTGGAGACAGACACATGAACACCGATGCCATTTGGCAGAGCGCATGATGAGAAATTTCTGTCTACAGACTGACAAATAATTATATAACAAATAAATGAACTAAAATGTAAATAAAAGTAGCTGTAATGGAAACAAAAACAACAACAAAAGAGAAAGACAAATAAAACCAGTTGTGCTTTGGAAGTGGCATATAAAGATGACATCCTTTTGTAAGATACTGCACAAAATAAAGCCAGTTCTATCAAGACAGAAATATAAATACATTTTCTCTCTCTCTCTTTCTCTCTCTCTCTCTCTCTCTCTCTCTCTCTCTCTCTCTCTCTCTCTCACAGTTTTCTTTTCTAAAGAAGAAGAAGAGGAGGAGGAGGAAGAGAAGGAGAAGAAGAAGAAGAAGAAGAAGAAGAAGAAGAAGAAGAAGAAGAAGAAGAAGAAGAAGAAGAAGAAGAAGAAGAAGAAGAAGAAGAAGAAGAAGAAGAAGAAGAAGAAGAAGAAGAAAAAGAAGAAGAAGAGAACAACAACACTGAAACGAGAATGCTACACAAAAATCAGACCATACCTTCATCACCAGTTAAACCCTGACGTCCTGGTTCGCCTTCTAATCCACGACCTCCCTTCGTTCCTCTGAAGCCTGGTGTCCCCGGTTCACCAGATTGCCCCTTTGCACCAGGCTCTCCAGGAATACCTGGAACACCTTCCTCGCCTATCTCCCCAGGAGGACCTGTAAGGTAGACACAGATATAGCCAGATTGATTTACCTTCACTCATGTCTCATAGGCAGTCGTAACATTCATTTCATAACAATTGGCTCCAGAAGAAATGTTAGTATTATAAGTGAGGGACAGGCAGAGTTAAAGGAATAACTATGATAAACTGGGTTAATGTAACTTCTGATAGAAGGGATTAATTCCTCTTTTGGCCTGGTGTGATATCAATGCAGACCCATGCTCAATTGGGGCACAAAAGGCAGAATAAGAAATTCAACAATTATGAAAAAAGGATCCTTAAAAGAATATTTGGACCTGATTAAGATACTAAACTAATGTACAAAGAGTACAGAACAAACACAGAACTAGTACAAATGGATGAACATATTTCAATGCTGAATGCTATGCAATCCAATAGAAAAAACTGTAATATTTAATTTAAGAACTGACATCACTGCAATTGGGACATTCCCACAAATGTTCTGTCTCACTCTTCAAAAGTCACCGAATAGATCCTGTGCTGATGATTACAGTAGCAATTTAATGAAAAGTTTACCTGGCTTTTCCTCTACACTATCAGTATCACCCAGATCCTCTACTCACTCCTCCTGAGCCAGTTTCTAGATATGGTTACTCCGTTAGTTCAGTTGTACTCTATATCTGATCACAGATAGTCCTCACCACATCACTGTCATGTCCAATAGCTCTCTGCCCAGTGGGGCAGCAGCAGCTCATCTATCAGCCTGTTCACTGCCCTGCACACCTGCAAGCCCTGCGCAGAAAATCCATGATAAACTTGTAACTACCGTCCTGTTGAGTGATGCTAGCCACTCCAGCTTGAACATGCCAGCTTTCATTTTCCCAAGCATACTCAGAGAATCTGTTACAAATACAGCATGACTAGCTGTGCTGCTCTCCAACCCTCAGAATGCTGCTGTCACAGCCATAACTTCCATTCTCGTGCTACATATTGTAGCAACACATGCTAAAGTCCGTCTTTTTGAAACAATATCTGTTTGTCTTTGCAATAACACCCTATCCACTGTTTACCTCTTACTAAAGAGCCTTAAGTGTAAATCTGCAACAGAAAATGTGACGATTTTGCTCACAATGAATGAATGGATCCAGACAGAGACAAAAAAGGCATACACTGAGAAGGTCAAAGGTACAAAACCAAGAAGGTATCCATGCAGGTGCATAGGCAGTGAAAACACATCTAAAAGAACTGAATGTTGAAAACTGAAGAAACTGGGACAGAAAAACAAAGAAATATATTGTACCTACAGCAAAGAGTCTAAGAGGCTTAGGAAGCTGAAAAAGAAGTAAGATTTTTTTAAAACATCTTATTTTGTTGGGGTTAAGAACCTGTGTTTCAAAGTGTGAAAAGTCGGTCCTCTAACCATGTAGCCACTTGTTCATTGAGTAATAAAATAACCCCAACTATACTTACTAGGAGAGAGTTGTAGTGCCTATGGGTACCTTGTCAGGAGGAGTGACAGACAAGACGTTCGGGTGATAAAATCCATGTGAGGTGCCGAATGTTGGACAGACCATCGTCTCATTATTTCGAAAATAAACATACACATCAAACCACAATGGCATCCTAAAGGGGTACAAATGCAAAAAGAACTAAATGTCACCCGAATAAACAGCAAAAAAATGCAGCTTTCGTTTGAAAACATGCTGGAAGACCGCCTCAAGCCAAATGCTGCAGCTAAGCAGGATGCGGAAACAGAGTGGAAAGCACTAAAGGACATAATTTACATCACGGCTATGGAAATACTGGGTCCAGCCTCCTGAAAGCATGAAGACTGGTTTGATGAAAATTCTGAAGACATCAACCAATTGCTGGCCGAGAAACATCTTCTCCTCAAGGAACATTTGAATGACTCGAAGTCAACATAAAAAAAGATGCCTTCAATAACATTCGGAGAGTAGTGCAGCAGAAACATCGGCACATGCGGGACTCCTGGCTGAGCAGCAAAGCTGATGAAATTCAAGGCTTTGCTGACAGACATGATATGAAAAACTTCTATGACTCACTGAAAGCGGTCTATGGTCCTACATCACCAGGCATAGTTCCCCTCCTCAGTGCAGATGGGGGAACATTGGTCACCGATAAGAAAGAAATCCTTCAACGCTGGGCAGAGCATTTCAGCAACATCTTAAATGCAACTTCCTTCTTCGATGATGAAACCATCAACTGCCTTCCTCAAGTTCCCACTAATGATACACTTGATGACCTGTCAACCATAGTGGAACTAAACAAAGCCAACCAGCAACTTTCCAGTGGAAAGGCGCCTGGTCCTGACTCCATCCCAGCAGAGATAAACAAGGCAGGTGGGGCAGTCCTAATAGAGCAGCTTCACCAAGTCTTTACAAACATATGGGTGCACAAGACCATGCCACAAGATTTCAAGGACGCATCAATAGTCCACCTTTACAAACGTAAAGGAAACCGCCAATCCTGTGACAACCGCCAAGGCATCTCCTTGCTCTCAATCGCAGGGAAGATACTCACCAGAATTCTTCTCATTCGCATCATGGCCCATCTCGATCAAGGTCTTCTTCCTGAGAGTCAATGTGGCTTCAGAAAAGAATGAGGAACTGTTGACATGATTTTCGCTGCAAGAGAAATGTCAGGAACAGAACTCTGAAATGTTCTCCACTTTCATTGACCTTACCTAGGCTTTTTATACAGTTATCTGTTATGAGTTATCAATTGGGTATCTTCATTGCACTCCGGACAGGTCCATAGGTGCTCAGATCCTCCCCCCAGCATATGCATGATGAGGCACCTCATTTTCCCGATGTACCTCTGACGTCTGGCCATGCCGATTCTTACTCCCAAGTCTTTCATCCTGGACAGCGATGTGGATTCACTGATGTCAAAGTCCTCTGTTCTTGCCATATCTTTAAGGACGTTAATAACATCGGCACGATCCATGGGCTGGCCATCTACAGGGGGTGCAGAGCCAGCCAGTTTATCAGCTCGTTCATTTCCCTCGACTCCCGCATGTCCCGGAACGAAGATGAAGGTGACTTTACGGACAACAGACTTCCGCAGCGACTCAGTCCACTGTCTACATACAGATCCAGCTTTGAACTTCTGAATCATGCTCATTGAATCACTTAGTACACACACGTTGGTATAATGCTGTGATTCCAGCCATATGAAAGCCTGTGTAACTGCCATCACAGTTAGCAGAGAAGGATTGGAAGATTATGGCAAAATATGGCTGTCCACAAAAGTTTGTCCAAATAGTGCGGCTATTTCATGATGGTATGCAGGCAAGAGTACAGGAAAATGGTGAACTGTCTGAGCCCTTTCCTGTCACCAATGGAGTGAAGCAAGGATGTGTCCTGGCACCAACATTGTTCAGCCTCATGTTTTCAGCTATGCTGACGAATGCCTTCGAGAACAATGACATTGGATTAGACATCAACTACCGCATGGATGGAAAGTTGTTCAATCTCAGAAGACTGAAAGCCAAAACCAAAACTAACAGCAACACCGTCAGAGAACTACTGTTTGCTGATGATTGTGCTCTATATGCCAACTCAGAGGCGGACATGCAACATAATGTTTAAGCTTTCTCATATGCCTGTACCAACTTTGAGCTCAATATCAACTTGGAGAAGACTGTAGTGATGTACCAGCCAGCTCCAGGGAATAATCATAACGTGCCGAATATCAAGGTGAACGGTCATAGACTAAGTGTTGTGGACAAATTCACCTATCTTGACAGTATTGTGTCACAAGCTGCCACAATTGATGACGAAGTGAATGCAAGAATCTCCAAGGTCAGTGCGGCCTTTGGCAGACTGTACAAGAATGTATGGGACAGAAATGGAATAAGCCTGCAAACAAAGCTGAAAGTCTATAAAGCAGTTGTATATCAGCTGAAAGATGCTGATGCTGACGGGGATGTTCTGTAAAGGATATGCGAACAAGAAAAAAAAAAATTATCCACACTGCTATATGCTTGTGAAACATGGACTGTTTATCAGCGACATGCTAGGAAATTAAACCACTTCCACACAGTCTGCTTTAGGAAGCTATTGCAGATTAAATGGCAAGACAAGATATCAGACACTGAAGTTCTAGAAAGAACGTCCATGCCCAGTATCCACACTCTACTAATGAAAAATCAGATTAACTTAATTCGTATGCCAGATCACAGGCTCCCTAAACAAATTTTTATGGTGAGCTGCGTTGTGGTAAATGCTCCCAAGGCGGCTAGAGGAAACGCTTTAAAGACACTCTGAAAATCTCACTTAAAGCTTTTGGAATTCATCCTGACACCTGGGAGACTGCTGCTAAAGACCATAATTCGTGGCGTACATCATTACATTACGGTGCAGTTACTTATGAAGCAATCAGGACTGCAAGAGCTGTGAAGAAAAGGCTGGACAGAAAAACCACTGCAGGAGATCCTCCTCCTGGAACATCAAGCATTCCTTGCCCACATTCTCAGAGAATATTTTGAGCAAAATAGGCCTTATCAGCCATCTTAGAACTCATGGTTCCATACTTTCAACTCCCCCTGGATGAAATGAATGGTCATCATCATTCTTGATGGACAAACAACATGGGTACCAGTGTTGCCATTTTGACGCTTTTCGCACAAAATTTTGTGCTTTTTTCAAGTCATTTGGTGCCAAAATGTTGCAGTTGGTGCGGCCGCTTGAATTTGGTGCTTCACAATTTTTTGGGGGATGCTTTTTGGTGTTTTTTATGGGTGGGTAAAAGTTACTTTAAAAATAATTTTGGGAACACTAAAAAGCCAAATTTAAACTGAAGCAAGGGAGTAAAACATTCTTAGTACGTTAAAGCGCAATATTCAGCTAATTTAACTCCTGTTAATACGATGAAACTAAAAGCGAACGGCATCTTGCAGACAAGTCCAAACGTCATTAAATTAGCTTGTAATCGAGTTCATAATTTTGTGGTGTCTACATTATCCTTTCATTTACGCTTATTTTTGTTTCACCATGAACAAGAAATATTCTCAATATTTCAGAGAATAGTGGCTCAGTGACTCGAGATTTCAAATATTGGTTATTAAAAGTAGAAGGGGATAATACTAAGTGTTTTTGCAAATACTGCAAATGTTCAATGGCAGCCAGTGATATTGAGAGGCACAAGAATACAACAAAATATCAGAAAGCCAAACAACCATTCAGTACACAAAGACAAACAACAATTGCATTTGACAAACTGAAAGATGATGTCAAAGAAACAGAAGGATGCATGTCTTTGTTCATAGCTGGCCATTATTCGCTGCACGTTGTTGACCATTTAAGTGAACTCTGCAAGGTACACTTTGGTGACAGCAAAGTTTGCAAGAACTTTAAGCTTAGGAGAACTAAGTGCAGAGCAGTTATTTCAAATGTACTTGCACCATATTTCACAACAGCTTATTGTTTGATGAGAGCAATGACATTTCTGAAACTAAGCTACTTAGAGTAGCTATTAGGTACTATTCAGAGACAAGAAAGCAGTTTGTGGTTACTTACTTAGACTTAGTTGAAGTGAGTGACTGCAACGTACAGGCAATATGCAGTGCATTAAAAGATTGTTTAAACAAGAATGGACTTGAGTTGCAAAGACTAGTTGCACTCGGCACTGACAATGCATCTGTCACGACAGGTGTAAACAATGGAGTGTATACAAAATTAAAATCCGAAGTTCCTCATCTGGTACTAGTTAAGTGTGTATGTCATTCCCTTCAGCTGGCAGTGTCACAGGCTGCAGCTGCTTGTCTGCCCAGGAACATAGAGTTCATGATTAGAGAAACATATAACTGGTTTTCTCACTCAAGTCTTCGTCAAGCAAAGAACAGGGAGCTTTTTGCTTCAATAAATGATGGACAACATCCGCTGAAGGTTGTTAAATTAAGCCAGACACGATGGATATTCATTCAATCTGCCATTGTCAGAATATTGCAGCAGTGGGTCGAGCTCAGAACTCATTTTGATGTAGCAAGACTCAACGAGCGCGCTTATACAGCAGAACTTCTACATTCTACGTTTAGCGACATGAAAAACTACGTGTTTCTCATATTGCTCAAGCATATTCTTGGAGAAGTTCAAAGTGCGAATAAGAAATTCGAAACAGATATACAGGATCCAACAAAACTACTCAGCGATCTTGTCCAACTCATTGATTCTATCAGTTCAAAGATTGCTATTCCTGGGAACAAAATAACAGAAAGTGATGCTATTCAAGATTATTTAGATACTAATCCCAATCTAGGTTATGAGTTTGAGAAAGAAATAGCAGGCTACAAGTTTCCTGATGAGAAAGAAATTTGTGGAAGGTGCATACAGTTTTTAATAGAGCTGTTGACACAGCAGCGTTTACATTTGCTGGATAACGTTCGAGTGTTGCAGTCCATGTCATGTCTTAGTGGAAGTGAATGTCTGCAGCCAATGAAGCCCTGTATATTGGATCTTGCTAAAATGTTTGTAGAAGACAGATGCAGCTACTCTCATCCGCATCGATTTCCAGTGGAGAAAACCTCATCATATGCAGTGGACACAGACCTCTGACGCACTTGGACTGTGGGCAGAAACAGCCTCATTCAGGGATGCCACTGGTGAAAATCCTTTCCAAGATCTCACAGATTTAGCTTTAACTGTGCTCATTTTACCTCATTCTAATGTGGAGCATATTTTCAGTCAGATGGGAGTTACAGAATTAAAATTGTGGAACAGGCTGAGCATCAAGAGTTTGACAGCTATTTTGACTATTAGATATGGAATGAAAAGATATGGCAAATGCTGACATGATTATAAACTACCTAAGGATATTCTATGAAAAATTGGATCACAGGAGGCATATACACGTTTCTTTCAATCATCATCATCATCATCATCATCATCGCAGGAGCAAACACAACAGGAAAAAGCTACAGAAACTGAAGAGGAGTTGTCTGACTGGGATTTGGCAGATCTGGAATAAATGTCATTCTAATATTCAGTGATAATAATAAATTATAATGTGCTACTTTGTTACGTTTGTAATAAAAACCGTTGGTGCTTTTTTTTTTTGGTGCTTCCCCAAAAATTTTGTACTTTTTGGTGCTTTTTTTGGGTCGATTTTGGTGCTTTTTCATCAAAAGGAGATGGCAACACTGATGGGATGATGTCCACCTATGACATGAACTAATGGGGGAACCATTTGTACAAAAACTTGACGACTTAATACTTATGCCTATTCCAAAGTTAGTGAGTGGATGAGACTTTTAGCCTTCTTTGATAAAGATAACTCAAATAGAAGGTCCTATGTTCATATTGGCAGGTTAAAACTCTCTTGACAGTTGCAAATTGCAAAGAGTAACCAAACAGATTACTGTACAGGTTAACATTTAAAAAAGAAATGATAAAATCTACTCACAGCATACTATTTATTTGGAAAGGAGAGCAGATGTGCACCAACAATGAGATCTCTTGCCCTCAGAAATGTTGTGATGGACATTAGTCTATAGAGAGTGACTCTTCCACCACAATACCTCTAAAGCCAATAACTGGGTTATAAGTTCATTTTAAAATTTCTTTCATTGATATCTACTGTCCCTGCAAATTATGCAAGATGCATCTCAAGTTAACAAAATCACTCTTAATTACTAGCTTCTCAGTCTCGCACACCAGGGCACTTTATTAAACACAATCTGTTTCCAGTGTATCCTGCTCAATTTAACTTTTTATGGCCTTCTTTGTTTTCCCATTGGTTTTCAGGTTAGCATGATATTGTTCTACAACAGTTGTCCTATCACATGATACAATGACAATTTGGAAATCTATGCTCTGAAAAATGCAGATGGTTTTATTTTCTTTCTGTTTTGCATTTTTCTAAATAAATCTTATAAATGGATAGATCCATAATGTTACCCTAGTGGCTATGTTCAGTTCTTACCATCAGCGCCTACACTTCCAGGCAGACCTGCAAATCCATTCAGGCCTGGAAAACCTGGGATGCCGCTTTCTCCTTTAGGTCCAATAGCACCTGCAGAGAAGAAAAGATGCAAACAATTAAGTATTTTGACACTTCACAGCAACTATAATCTCTGACTACTCTCTTGTCTTACAATTCCTATCTGTCTTCTGCACCCATTATAAGATGTCAACATGAATGATGTCAATAGAAATAGCAGCCCTTCATAAACATGAATGATGTCAATAGAAATAGAAGCCCTTCATAAACATGAATGATGTCAATAGAAATAGCAGCCCTTCATAAACATGAATGATGTCAATAGAAATAGCAGCCCTTCATAAACATGAATGCTGTCAATAGAAATAGCAGCCCTTCATAAACATGAATGATGTCAATAGAAATAGCAGCCCTTCATAAACATGAATGATGTCAATAGAAATAGCAGCCCTTCATAAACATGAATGCTGTCAATAGAAATAGCAGCCCTTCATAAACATGAATGATGTCAATAGAAATAGCAGCCCTTCATAAACATGAATTATGTCAATAGAAATAGCAGCCCTTCATAAACATGAATGATGTCAATAGAAATAGCAGCCCTTCATAAACATGAATGATGTCAATAGAAATAGCAGCCCTTCATAAACATGAATGCTGTCAATAGAAATAGCAGCCATTCATAAACATGAATGATGTCAATAGAAATAGCAGCCCTTGATAAACATGAATGATGTCAATAGAAATAGCAGCCCTTCATAAACATGAATGATGTCAATAGAAATAGCAGCCCTTCATAAACCTGTCCCGAAGCAGATTCCTACCGTAGGTCTGTGATGTGGTAGGGCCATCACATTTTGTAGGCCAGACTGCATGAAGGAATAGGTGGCCAGTCTGTCCTCTCAAGACCATGACTGCATGAAGGAATAGGTGGCCAGTCTGTCCCCTCAAGACCATGACTGCATGAAGGAATAGGTGGCCACTCTGTCCTCTCAAGACCAATGCATGAAGGAATATGTGGCCAGTCTGTCCCCTCAAGACCATGAATGCATGAAGGAATATGTGGCCAGTCTGTCCTCTCAAGACCATGAATGCATGAAGGATTAGGTGGCCAGTCTGTCCCCTCAAGACCATGAATGTATGAAGGAATATGTGGCCAGTCTGGACCCTCAAGACCATGAATGCATGAAGGATTAGGTGGCCAGTCTGTCCCCTCAAGACCATGAATGCATGAAGGAATATGTGGCCAGTCTGTCCTCTCAAGACCATGAATGCATGAAGGATTAGGTGGCCAGTCTGTCCCCTCAAGACCATGAATGTATGAAGGAATATGTGGCCAGTCTGGACCCTCAAGACCATGAATGCATGAAGGAATAGGTGGCCAGTCTGTCCTCTCAAGACCATGAATGCATGAAGGAATAGGTGGCCAGTCTGTCCCCTCAAGACCATGAATGCATGAAGGAATATGTGGTCAGTCTGTCCCCTCAAGACCATGAATGCATGAAGGAATAGGTGGCCAGTATGTCCCCTCAAGACCATGAATGCATGAAGGAATAGGTGGGTGGCCAGTCTGTCCCCTCAAGACCATGAATGCATGAAGGAATATGTGGCCAGTCTGGACCCTCAAGACCATGAATGCATGAAGGAATAGGTGGCCAGTCTGTCCTCTCAAGACCAATGCATGAAGGAATAGGTGGCCAGTCTGTCCTCTCAAGACCAATGCATGAAGGAATAGGTGGCCAGTCTGTCCCCTCAAGACCATGAATGCATGAAGGAATATGTGGCCAGTCTGGACCCTCAAGACCATGAATGCATGAAGGAATAGGTGGCCAGTCTGTCCTCTCAAGACCAATGCATGAAGGAATAGGTGGCCAGTCTGTCCCCTCAAGACCATAAATGCATGAAGGAATATGTGGCCAGTCTGTCCCCTCAAGACCATGAATGCATGAAGGAATAGGTGGCCAGTCTGTTCCCTCAAGACCATAAATGCATGAAGGAATAGGTGGCCAGTCTGTCCCCTCAAGACCATAAATGCATGAAGGAATAGGTGGCCAGTCTGTCCCCTCAAGACCATGAATGCATGAAGGAATATGTGGCCAGTCTTACAATCTTACACACTGTACATCATCATAATCATCTTGTGTATGCTAGCTGGCTTAAGCGTCCATGTCTCTCCACAGATCTCAGTCTTTGGTGTTCTGGATCAACTGCATTGTGAATATTCCTTCTTGCTACAGTCTCAGTGCATTCAGCATCATTTCTCTTGGTCTGCCTTCTCACCGATCGTTCCAGTCATCACCATGTTTTCCTATGCTTCTCTTCTCATCACATGACCAAAGATGGCTATCTATCTCTTTCTTATAGTTGTATATCATGTTCTATAAACATTAACCTCTTCCAGGCAATCATTGTTAGTTCCCCTGGCGGTCCAAGGTATTTGCAACATTCGTCTTCGAGCCACATCTCTGTAGCTTCCAAGTTCCTCCGAATCTTGTCTACTCACATTCCATGATTGACTGCCATACAGCAAGACAGATCCTATATAACAGATATCCGGCTCTGTGGAGAAGGGCTTATGAATGCCATTTGTAATCCAGCAAACAGCATTCCAAACACAGCTGCAGGTGATTTGGAAGCAGACTGCCTTGCGTTGGTTTACATACAATGGTATGCGTGCCAGTCGTTCAGAAGGCAATGGCAAACTACTGAACGTAAACTTGCCAAGAAATCACAAACACCCCAAAATTGCTGGAGTTGACTTACGTCCTGTAAAGGATATGCAACTAACTAACTAATATTACATTTCAGTACGCTCTTTCTTTCATTCAGTGATGGTGATTGCATAATATTCTTTTCATTTTCTGAAATGTGACTTTTGCTTGACCTATTCTGCCATGCATCTTGTTATAACCATTATTTCTGTTTTCTTGATATTAAAGGAAAGTCTTTTTTTGCACTGACTATTACTACAATGTTCAAAAGTTGTTTTAGATCTTGTGCATTATCAGCTGTCAACACTGTGTCATGTGCATGGCATTGGTTATTTATATTATAACCTTCAATTCTCACATCCCTGGCCTCTTATTGATCTTTCTTCATATTATTTTGCTAAAGAGATATCTTAAAACTAAAGGAAATAAGAAGAAATAACCAAAAATAGCCATGAAAAATATGAAGAGATTCACAGGAAAATGAGGAAATTGTGCATTGAGGCAAAAGAAGCATGGCTTGAGGAAAAATGCAGGGAAATTGAAAACCAACACAACACCCGAAATACCAAATTAATGCACAAAAGAATTCATGACATCAATAAGAAAGAACACACTTCAGTGGGTTGCCTAAAACCAAAGATGGCAAAATCATCACAGGAAAAGATCAGATTATAAATGCATGATCAAATTATGTGAAAGACCTATATAAGAGAGAATGATATTCTGAATAATAATGGACCATCAGTTTTGGAGATGTAAGTTCAGTATGCTCTTAAACAGTGGTTCTCAACCTTTTTTGGCCCATGCACCCCTTCACCATAAGTTCAAAATGTCATTCTCCCTCTTTCGTATTTCCTCCCTATAAATCCCCCTCTCCCCTCCCATATACAGTATACGTAAACATGGAAGCTAAATTTAATAACACATACTAGAACAAGTCTAGACGTCTACATAAAATGTGATTTGCATGTCTACTTATGTTATAAAATTAATTTGAGAAGGGCGAGAAGTACAGACCTGTAAAGTATGGAGGGGAAAACAATATCAAGTAATCGGTTCTTGTATGAACTTGATCTTGAAATAATCTTAATTCCCCCCTGGAAACCCTCAAATACCCCCCTAGGAGGGGGGGGGGGGGGGTTGTTTCAGAACCACTGCTCTTAACCTTACGAAAACTGGCAAGACCCCAGGTCCAGACAACATCACAACAGAAATGATCAATGCCTTAGAAGAATATAGAATAGATCAGGTCATCAGACTGCTGAACACAATATATGACACTGGAGATATACTTCATGAATTATGTAAATATATATTTATTTCAATTCCGAAGAAATCAGAAGCCTTGGAATATGATCAACACTGAACAATTTTAAAGAATTTTGAATAGGAATTTAAAAAGATATGAGAGGAATCACCATTGGGGGTCAAAACATTAATAACATTAAAGTTCATTGGTTTTTCTGTTTGTCCATGATATTTTTTGCATTTTCCTCAGACACCACATTTCCACTGCCATTAGTTGCTTTTCAGCTTGTCTGCTCATTCATTGTCCATGTTTCACATCCATACCAAAGTACAAGTTCTATGTAGCACTTCAACACTCTTTATCTTATTGCAAATGACATCTTTTTTATTGGTCATTATGTTTTCCATCTTGCAAAAAGCTACCTTTGCCATAGCAATTCTTGTTCTAATCTCTTCAAGGCACCTCACATCAGATGTTATGACTGTTCCAAGATAGTTGCACCGATGAACTTATTTAAGAAAATTCCTGTTTATCCATATCTCATTGTGGGATTTCTTTTCTTCTTAGAGATGACCATAATCTCTGCCTTTGCACAATTTAATTCTTACGTTCGCTATGTACAATAACCGCATCTACAAAATGCTGCAGATTCTGTTCATTGTCTGCAATCAATACTACTAGAAGCAAATGAAAATAGTAAACTGATTAGAAAAATTAGACAAAGGCAGTCAATATTTTTGGGCACATTATGAAAAGAAATAAACTAGAGAACTTGGTGACAACAGGCAAGATTGAGCTTGGCCATGTGGCATGGTTGAGACAAGAACACGGAGCTCATCCATGACTCTGGTGATCATTGGAGATGGCGAAACATGACCGCCCACACTTATCGGCATGGCACATGATGATGAAAGAGACAGAGATCTGATGACAAAACACATCTGTGCCTTACTTATTACTTAATCTGTTCATAACTGCCCACTTTATATCCATTTTAATTGCTGCTACTTTTTTCCAGAAAGTATTCTTTATACATATCTCAAGAAATATAAAAGTGTACATTGCATACTCTGAATACATCTCAACAAATACAAAGTATACATTTCACACTTTACACATATCTCAACATATATAACTTATACATTGCACACTCTAAACACACACAAAACATAAAGTTTATATTTTACACTCTACACATCAACAGAATAGAATCTCAAAGACTGGTGAAGTGTTTGGGGATAGTTTTATATCAGACATGAAGAACATTGGGAAATGCCTGATAACATCAAAGAAATAAGTTTAACTCATGTACATATACTGAAATGAAGAAATTGGAAATAAGTTCATGTATGAATATCACTAGACAACTTTAAGATTACACATGTGATGCAGTCTCCTGAAATAAGAAACAGAGATTAATCAGTCAATCTTATTAATAAGGGAAGGGAGATGGGAGCACGAGGAAGTTACAGACAGATGCAATGTGTACTTGCAAGTTACCATAGCTTAAATGGAGGCAGGTAAAAATGACTGCTGTCTTTCATTTCTCATGTAGGCCAACAACAACAACAAAACAACATTGGTATCTTGCAACAAAACAGATTGTGTGAAACTTACCTAATGGTCCTGGCAACCCTTCAAAGCCAGGTGGACCTGGGATCCCAGGTTTACCGTCAAGTCCATCACGGCCATCAATTCCAAATTCGCCAGGTTCTCCAGGACCTCCTGCCTCTCCTGGAATTCCTTGGATACCATTATTGCCTGGTTGCCCATTCGGTCCTGGGTTACCTGCACATGAAGAGAAAACAATATTAAAACATGAACTGTTTCACTGGTCATAAACTCTAACTAACTACCTAACTCTCTCTCTCTCTCTCTCTCTCTGTATGTGCGAGCGTGTGTGTGTGTGTGTGTAAGAGAGAGAGAGAGAGAGAGAGAGAGAGAGAGAGAGAGGGGGGAGAGAGGAGGGGGTAGAAAGAGTCAGGGGAGAGAGGAGGCCGGAATAAGAGGGGAGTTAGGAAGGGGATGGAGAAATGAGGTAGAGATGAGGGAATGGAGAATGGAAAGAGGAGAGGTTGTAGAAAGAGTTGTAGCTACATAAAAAAGGGAGATGATGAATAACGAGTGGTAAAGAGGAGATGGAGAGAGAAAAAAAAGGAGGGAGATGATAGAAAAAGTGGGGAGATACGGCAGTGAAGGGGGGAATAGGTAGTAGAAAAGGGATTGGAAAAAAAAAACAGAGAGTGAAGAGAGGTGATGTAGAGAGAGAGGAAGAGAATGTGAGATAGGATGGAGTAAGAGTGGGAGAAAGGGTGATGAGAGAAGAGATGAAGAAAGAGGATGGAGAGAGTGAAGAGAGAGGGAATCAAGAAAGAGGGAGAGAGCGTGATGAGAGAAGAGATGAAGAAAGAGGATGGAGAGAGTGAAGAGAGAGGGTTTGGAGAAGAGAAGGAGAGAGTGGAAGGTGAAAGAAGGGAAGAAAGGGGAAAATAGAGAGGAGTTGCAGAAAGACAGATGAGAGAGATGGGTGTGATGGAACTAAGAAAGAGGGACAGCCGGGCAAGAAGATAGGAACAGTATGGAAAAAAGAGAAAGGAGAAGAAATGGAGAGAGCTAGCGAACAAACTTTATTTTAAAAGGGTCACAAATTGGGCATGCAGGCCCATCTTACATTTAGTTGTTCTAGCTAATCATCTTACGCACATCAGTTATATATTGTGCATGTTACATGAGCATGGAAAAAACATTGCAAAGTGAAACCTGGAATGAATGGGAGTAAGGATGAGGTAAAAAGAGGTAAGAAAGAGATGGAGAGGATGGAGAAAAAGGAGGAAGGAAATGAGCAAGGGAGGGCTAGAAGAAGGTTGGAGGTAAGAGAGAAAGGAAGGAGAGAAAGTGGCATTCCTGTACTGTAAGTAGCCAGCTTTGTATGTCAGTAAATAAATACAGGGCTTGGCAACAGTTGATTGAGGTCCTATGCTCCACTGGAAGAGGGAAGGCTGAAGAAAAGGATGAAGAAAAAGAAGAAGAAGAGGAGGAAGTGGAGGAGAAGGAGGAGGAAGAGAAAGAAGAAGAATCTGTTAATAATTTCTCATAGAATTTCAGGGAACCAAAACTAATCGATGCTGCTACAAACTGATACGCTATGGATACATCCACTAAGACTGTCTTCCTTAGGTTCAGACTCAATCCATCATACCTCCAATTTCTCCATTTTATATGCTCATTGTTCTTTCTCTGCATCTTCATGCACCATCTCTCCACACATTTACCTGATGTGTTCACTGGCGCGTCCCAATTCTTCCCTCTACACGACAGCTCATCCTCACACTGCCGACTATATAAGCTGAAAGCATTCACTGCTTCATATTCCGCGATTCTGAGGTAAGTACCACACATATGTTTAATTTTTTCCCCTTTTCGCATTTTAATGCTTTGATTTAGTCTCAATAATGTCATCTCCACAGCTTGTTTTGTTCTTTGCTGATGAAGGCTTGTTGCTGCAATGTCCTCTGTTTGCCATAATTGTATTTTGTAAAGCTGCTCTGTACTTCATGTTTTTATACTGTATCACAACTGAGTGGTTATGTTTTGTGTTTGTGAGTCTGCACAAACTACTGGTTGAAGAAAAGAGCAGCGGTCAGTGAGAAAGTATTTCAGATGTCAAAGATAGTCTGGAGATGTTTTAGTGAGAAGTGAGGATCTTTTATAGATGTCTAGGTCATGAAAACAACATGTCATTTGTTTATTTTTAATATTGTTGCCATTTTAGCATAATAGTTAGTTAGTTACCTTCGTTGGGTTGAACATCGCCCCAGCTTCAACACACCAAGTGCTTATGTGATTGAGTTCTGTTTGTAGTTCCACAGCAACCTGATCTCTATCCTTATTTGGAGGCGACAGGTTCGATCCCGGTTGGTAACTATTATAGCTTTCAAATTTTATGTTGTCTAGTGCGTCTTCTAATCTGTATTTCCTTCTTCTTCTTCTTCTGTGAGTGCCAAATAATACTATGTGTGTCCATTTATGTAATCACCTCCATGTTTACATTGTCACCAGTGTCCATCCCCATGTTTACATTGTCACCAGTGTCCGGTGTCCATCTCCATGTTTACAGTGTCACCAGTGTCCGGTGTCCATCCCCATGTTTACATTGTCACAAGTGTCCATCCCCATGTTTACAGTGTCACCAGTATCCATCTCCATGTTTACAGTGTCAACAGTGTCCGGTGTCCATCTCCATGTTTACAGTGTCACCAGTGTCCGGTGTCCATCCCCATGTTTACAGTGTCACCAGTGTCCATCTCCATGTTTACAGTGTCACCAGTGTCCGGTGTCCATCTCCATGTTTACAGTGTCACCAGTGTCCGGTGTCCATCTCCATGTTTACAGTGTCACCAGTGTCCATCTCCATGTTTACAGTGTCACCAGTGTCCATCCCCATGTTTACAGTGTCACCAGTGTTCATCCCCATGTTTACAGTGTCAACAGTGTCCGGTGTCCATCCCCATGTTTACAGTGTCACCCCATGTTTACAGTGTCACCAGTGTCCATCCCCATGTTTACAGTGTCACCAGTGTCCATCCCCATGTTTACAGTGTCACCAGTGTCCATCTCCATGTTTACAGTGTCACCAGTGTCCGGTGTCCATCCCCATGTTTACAGTGTCACCAGTATCCATCTCCATGTTTACAGTGTCACCAGTGTCCGGTGTCCATCCCCATGTTTACAGTGTCACCAGTATCCATCTCCATGTTTACAGTGTCAACAGTGTCCGGTGTCCATCTCCATGTTTACAGTGTCACCAGTGTCCGGTGTCCATCCCCATGTTTACAGTGTCACCAGTGTCCATCTCCATGTTTACAGTGTCACCAGTGTCCGGTGTCCATCTCCATGTTTACAGTGTCACCAGTGTCCATCTCCATGTTTACAGTGTCACCAGTGTCCATCCCCATGTTTACAGTGTCACCAGTGTTCATCCCCATGTTTACAGTGTCAACAGTGTCCGGTGTCCATCCCCATGTTTACAGTGTCACCCCATGTTTACAGTGTCACCAGTGTCCATCCCCATGTTTACAGTGTCACCAGTGTCCAGTGTCCATCCCCATGTTTACAGTGTCACCAGTGTCCATCTCCATGTTTACAGTGTCACCAGTGTCCATCTCCATGTTTACAGTGTCACCAGTGTCTGGTGTCCATCCCCATGTTTACAGTGTCACCAGTGTCCGGTGTCCATCTCCATGTTTACAGTGTCACCAGTGTCCGGTGTCCATCCCCATGTTTACAGTGTCACCAGTGTCCGGTGTCCATCTCCATGTTTACAGTGTCACCAGTGTCCGGTGTCCATCCCCATGTTTACAGTGTCACCAGTGTCCATCCCCATGTTTACAGTGTCACCAGTGTCCATCCCCATGTTTAAAGTGTCAACAGTGTCCGGTGTCCATCTCCATGTTTACAGTGTCACCAGTGTCCGGTGTCCATCTCCATGTTTAAAGTGTCAATAGTGTCCATCCCCATGTTTACAGTGTAACCAGTGTCCGGTGTCCATCTCCATGTTTACAGTGTCACCAGTGTCCATCCCCATGTTTACAGTGTCACCAGTGTCCATCTCCATGTTTAAAGTGTCAACAGTGTCCGGTGTCCATCTCCATGTTTACAGTGTCATCAGTGTCCGTTGTCCATCTCCATGTTTAAAGTGTCACCAGTGTCCATCCCCATGTTTACATTGTCACCAGTGTCCATCTCCATGTTTACAGTGTCACCAGTGTCCGGTGTCCATCCCCATGTTTACATTGTCACCAGTGTCCATCTCCATGTTTACAGTGTCACCAGTGTCCGGTGTCCATCTCCATGTTTACAGTGTCACCAGTGTCCATCCCCATGTTTACAGTGTCACCAGTGTCCATCCCCATGTTTACAGTGTCACCAGTGTCCATCCCCATGTTTACAGTGTCACCAGTGTTCATCTCCATGTTTACAGTGTCACCAGTGTCCATCTCCATGTTTACAGTGTCACCAGTGTCCATCTCCATGTTTACAGTGTCACCAGTGTCCGGTGTCCATCCCCATGTTTACATTGTCACCAGTGTCCATCTCCATGTTTACAGTGTCACCAGTGTCCGGTGTCCATCTCCATGTTTACAGTGTCACCAGTGTCCATCCCCATGTTTACAGTGTCACCAGTGTCCATCCCCATGTTTACAGTGTCACCAGTGTCCATCCCCATGTTTACAGTGTCACCAGTGTCCATCTCCATGTTTACAGTGTCACCAGTGTTCGGTGTCCATCTCCATGTTTACAGTGTCACCAGTGTCCGGTGTCCATCCCCATGTTTACAGTGTCACCAGTGTCTGGTGTCCATCTCCATGTTTACAGTGTCACCAGTGTCCGGTGTCCATCCCCATGTTTACAGTGTCACCAGCGTCCATCCCCATGTTTACAGTGTCACCAGTGTCCGGTGTCCATCTCCATGTTTAAAGTGTCAACAGTGTCCAGTGTCCATCCCCATGTTTACAGTGTCACCAGTGTCCGGTGTCCATCTCCATGTTTACAGTGTCACCAGTGTCCATCCCCATGTTTACAGTGTCACCAGTGTCCATCTCCATATTTAAAGTGTCAACAGTGTCCGGTGTCCATCTCCATGTTTACAGTGTCAACAGTGTCCGGTGTCCATCTCCATGTTTAAAGTGTCAACAGTGTCCAGTGTCCATCCCCATGTTTACAGTGTCACCAGTGTCCGGTGTCCATCTCCATGTTTACAGTGTCACCAGTGTCCATCTCCATGTTTACAGTGTCACCAGTGTCCGGTGTCCATCTCCATGTTTACAGTGTCACCAGTGTCCATCTCCATGTTTACAGTGTCACCAGTGTCCGGTGTCCATCCCCATGTTTACAGTGTCAACAGTGTCCAGTGTCCATCTCCATGTTTACAGTGTCACCAGTGTCCGGTGTCCATCTCCATGTTTACAGTGTCACCAGTGTCCATCTCCATGTTTACAGTGTCACCAGTGTCCGGTGTCCATCCCCATGTTTACAGTGTCAACAGTGTCCATCTCCATGTTTACAGTGTCACCAGTGTCCGGTGTCCATCTCCATGTTTACAGTGTCACCAGTGTCCAGTGTCCATCTTCATGTTTAAAGTGTCAACAGTGTCCAGTGTCCATCCCCATGTTTACAGTGTCACCAGTGTCCGGTGTCCATCTCCATGTTTACAGTGTCACCAGTGTCGGGTGTCCATCCCCATATTGATCCACCCGTCTTGTGTATCTCCGTGTTTACAGTGTCACCAGTGTCTAGTGTCCTTCCCCATGTTGATCCACCCGTCTCATGTATCTTCATGTTTACAACCGGTTTCAGCCAGTTGCTGAACTACACGGTTTAGCTTTATGCAGTAATGTGTGCGCAACTGCTGGTTTTCTAGTGACTGCTGCTTCCATCGATGATGAACCATAATTTTAGTGGCAGACTGTTGTGTTGGCATTCTGGCAGCGGCCTTGTGCATGTATGTCTGTGCATGCTGTTGGTTTGTTGGGACTGCTGTCTGTTCCACTTTTCGCATGGGACAATGAGGAGCATTAAGTGTGACACTGGCACATGATCAGAGAATTATGGGGGTCACCCTGTGCCGTGAAGTTGGAACTGTGACTAACGACTAACAGCTAATGTGGTCAATTTCACTCCAGGTGCCATTCCTTCACAGCAACTATCCTGTTACCCATTGTCATTGTAGGCTGGGTTGAGCCTGGAGCCCAGGTCAATTTTAACAAATCCACCTTAATGGGAATCTGAACACATGCCCACTGGGCCAGCAGACAAGCATACTAGCCTCTGTGCTACCAAAGCTCCTAAATCCTGCATGTATTTCTTGTCATTCATATTCTAACTTTCCTTCTGTCCTCTTATGGTGATGGAGGATTTTGCTAGCATGAATTATTAGTGCGATGTTACAACAGTTGGTGAACACTTTTAAATTTCATTTCTTTCTTTGGGAGAGAGATGTGAACTGTTTTCTTCCATGCTTTGGATCAGACAGCACTGTTCCAGATCTTTACACATAGTGCATGTTAGCTACAAACTCTGTCTTCACCTCCTGCCTGGATTAGTTCCACTGATATTTTGTCACAACCTGGCGACTTCCTTTCCTTCAGACTTTGTACTGCTGATCAAACTTTCTCTAATACAAGCTCTGGTTCGCTTTCAGGTGTACTGCCTGGGTATTTGGTCATATTTTAATTCATTTTTCCACAGAACTTCTTAAATATCTCTCTCTCTCTCTCTCTTGCGCGTGCACACACACACACACACACAGATATATATACTTTCTGTTAAAGTACTACCAGTGTTCGTTGTCTCGGATGGCTGTGTGAGGTGCACCAAACTGGGATCCTCCCAGCCAACGCAAGTTAGCGAGGCAGGCGTTTCGAGAATGTAACTGCATCGTGCAGCTAGGGTCATGGTTTGAGCGGGCAAAAGAACAAATTTGTACGACCGTTCGACAAAGTCTCGATAAGAGCCCACTCTCTCTCGATGAGTAGTGAGCCTGCAGTCAGTAAGCTGGTATAGCTTTTCGGTCAGTCCTGCGGGCGTAGCTTCAAAGCTTGTCTGTAGGTGTCCAGTAATTTTGCATGTATCACCTTGTACCGGGAGGGCGCGCTTTAGCGATGCTACTCTTGGCCTGCGTGTGCGTGAACAGTCCGTGTATCCGACAGATATCTGGATGATCCTGCCAGTAGTCATATGCTTGTCTCAAAGATTAAGCCATGCATGTCTAAGTTCACAGTCTCACGGTGAAACCACGAGTGGCTCATTAAATCAGTCGAGGTTCCTTAGATGACACGATCCTAATTGGATAACTGTGGCAGCAATATCTCCGATATCTCCAGCGGGCCTATTCCCGGTGGTCGCGGGATCCGCAAAAGTCAGGCGGGGAGTCTGAGTGCACACTTTACACAGGTCCGGACACTTGTGATGACAGATGTACGCGCCCTACGGTTCAGGCATGTACGAGGCCCTCACCTGTGGGACTTGGCTGAACGCCTCTAAGTCGGGTTCCTTGGGTTCTAGGGTCTGGCCACCACTCGCCACCTGCTCGTGGTGGCGAGGTCTCGGAGGTTTGACGCTGAGCCGCCAGAGTCTGCAGCCTACCTTGTGCCAGACGTATTGGTTACCCATTCCTCTGGAAAACACAAGGCAAGGCAGAGAGAGGGAACATGTCGTTTGGGCACCACATGTTTCTCTGAAGCTCTGTCCAGGCATTCTGATGGAATTATGGCCACATTCCAACTCACATATACTTTGGTCTGTCAAGACTGCAAGGTGCCACTCACTCACTCACTACCATTTTAAAATGTATAGCTTGTAATGATGGTCTCAATACACCTATTTCATGATCTGATGTACTTTCGAACATGTCTCCATCTTTTCCATGCAATTGGAGATGTTGTTTTCTATTACAACATTTATTATAACAATTTCTTGTCATCTCTGACTGCACTTAATTTTTGTAGTGTAGTTTTTGTATTTAAGACTAAATTTTTATCTGCATTCTCTTTAATTTTCTTCTTTCTTCTATTAGTCTAAATGTTTCCTCTGTGATATATGTATACTTCTTCTACCCTTGTTTTTAGAAATCATGTTTTGTGTTGATGAGATGGGAATGTCTCTCACTTGAGTAGCGGTCTCATCGGGTGTGATATGCATATATATATATATATATATATATATATATATATATATATATATATATATATATATATATATATATATATATATATATATATGTGTATATATTTCAACCATGAGATGATCTCTAGCACAAAGAGATAAGTACCTAAATTTGTTCATTCATCTACAAGAGCTGAAACAAATACATACCTTTAAGTCCAGTATCACCAGGTAAACCAATAGGTCCAAGAGGGCCATCTCTTCTGAATCCAGGTCGACCAGGCGTTCCAGGGTAGCCTTGCGGGCCTTCCAAACCCATATCACCTAAATAATACACACATTGTGAACACTCCGTTAGTTTAAATATTGAGCACAACCCACTACTGGCAACGCTGGTCGTATTCTGATATGAATCTAAGGCATATCCACGTCAATGTGGAAGCACTAGACTTGAGTTTCGCTCTTGTTTTAGCTCATCAGTAGTGCATATCCTTGACCGGACCCGGAAACAAACCTCGGATCACTGGCGTGTGAAGCGGGTGTGTAACCACAAGACCACGCGGCACATGCTGGACACGGCGAAATGATCACAGCAGAATATTACAACATCACCCATCGTAGGCTGTAGCTCAAGATTTGCTTGATCGCAGCGACTGATGTCCGTCAATCGATGTGGACCCGAACGATCAGGTCTTCTCACTGGCAAGGCATACCAGGATGCCTAAAGTCCAGCAAGCAATAATCAAATTGATTTATTTGGTTGTTTCGGGTTTTGAGATTTAAATATTGAGCACAACCCACTACTGGCAACGCTGATCATATTCTGGTATGAACCTAAGGCATATCGAGTCTAGTGCTTCCACATTGACGTGGATATGCCTTAGGTTCATACCAGAATACGATCAGCGTTGCCAGTAGTGGGTTGTGCTCAATATTTAAATCTCAAATCCCGAAACAACCAAATAAATCAACTCTGTTAGGTAATTACAGATTTCATGTGTACCACTTCACAGCGACTACATTTGCTCTCTCTTTTGCTTTCTTTCACTCTCTTACTCTTTCTACAAGGGTTAGATTCAGGGAGACACCTGAATTATTTCTCATTACCAACCCCAGCGGTAGCAAGGTATGTTGCATTATTATTTTTCATTGATCCTTGTGATGTTGAATAAATCTGAAAGCGTAAAATTAACTATATTATGTACCACCGCTGAGTGCTGAAATAATGCTGTGCTGTTTTTTAGTTGTCATTCTTAAGATATTTTGGAAATACAACATACACAACCTCAAGCACTTCATATTGACAAAAACTGCATAAAACATGAGGACAACTTATCACAACTGTTTTTGCTAGAAGTTCACCACACACACGTACACGTCTCTAGCACACTGTTAAAGGACAACATTTGGGTGGCTCAGCTAGACATTCTAATATACAATTAAATATACAATTAGGTATGTGTGACTCCTGCAAAAATAGAAAGACAGACAGACAGACAGACAGACAGACAGACAGACAGACAGACAGACAGAGAGAGAGAGAGAGAGAGAGAGAGAGAGAGAGAGAGAGAGAGAGAGAGAGAGAGAGAGAGAGAGAGAAAGAGAGAGAGTGAGTGATAACAAACACAGACAAATACCTTTCAATGAACTCAAACCCAGTTAACATAAAATTCCTCCAGTCGGGAAAATAACAACAATAATAATCCTAAATTAACGTAATGTATAGAAAATAGATACAAATTATGGACCATCCTTGAAGACTATGGGATACAAGGGCAACTGCTAGAAAACATCATAGCCATGTACCACTCGAGCCGAAGTGCAGTAAGAACACAAGAAGGTATATCAGATATGTTCACAGTCAATACAGGAGTGAGGCAGGGATGTATGCTCTCTCCCCTGCTATTTAATATCTACATGGACAGAATTTCCAAAGAAGTAAGTCTCGACAGAACAGATTCAGAAAATTTAGAACTCTTTACTCCAGATGAAACAACTGATCCACAGGAAATAAATGAACTTCTATTTGCAGACGATCAGTGCCTGTTTTATAGCGACGAGGGTTGACTGCAAAATCATATTAATAATCTGAGTTCAACATGCAGCAGATACAATATGAGTATAAATACAGCCAAAACCGAAGTAATGCGAGTTAGTAGATTGCTGGGCCCACTAAGTATACAGATAAATAGCACAACTCTGAAACAAAGAAATCAAATATCTTGGAAGTATGATCACAGAAGATGGCAGATTGGACAGAGAAATCTAAATCAGATTTCAAAAAGCTAGTGCACTTACATATCAACTAACACCCTCACTGAAACATCCAAATAAACCCATGCCCGCAAAACGACAGATAATAAACAGCATATTCACACCAACCCTATGCTACCAATCTCAAACCTGGACTTCATCCAAATTACACCTTCGCAAAATCAACACCTGCGAGATGAGATGCCTGAGGAATGCTGTCAACTTAACAATCCGAGACCGAGTAAGAAATGCTATTATCAGACAGACTTTTGGATCAACACCTTGTGCCACATTTATTGAAAGACAGAAGATCAAGTGGTTTGGCCATGTCGTTAGAATGCAATACCAGCAACTACCATCACTGACCTTACATCAAAGATCATCTGCGACAAGAACACGAGGACGTCCAAGAAGAAAATAGATTAGTTAGTTAGTTAGTTAATTAGTCGAAGTTCCAACTTCACAGCAACGGGTCATCCCCATTATGCTCCGTTCCTGTGCCAGTGAATACCACACAAAATGATCCCCACTGCCCAATGTGAAAAGTGGAAAAGACAGGAGTCTCGACAAACACCAGCCCGCACGGATACACTGTGCATAATGCCGCCGCCAGAATGCCAACACAATAGTTCCCCACAAAACACCCAGTTCATTTCTGATGGAATCGGCAGTCATTTTCCTATATGTTCACCCACACAGTCCACGAAATACAGTTCATCGTCGATGGTAGTGGCAGTCAACCAGAAGCCCAGCAGCCACGCATTTCTGCATAAGGCAAAAACCGGTCAACTCTGGGACATAGCCATCTGCCATCGCTCCGAACATGCAGTCACGTTCCAAAAAACCTCGGGCAGATTCAAAAACATTTCACACGAAACTCACAGCTCACAGTGTCGCGCCACGCATTCACTCAGTAGCAGGGCGACGGAACCATCAAGCCTCCTTAGTCGCCTCTTACGACATGCGTGGTAGGCTGCAGTGTTGCTATTCTTTGCTTCCCTTATGTTATAGAATGTAAGTAAACTATTAGCTGAAATTTGTAGAATGTCAGTAAAATATAACCTGTATGTTGTAAAATGTCAGTGAAGTATTAACTATATAGTGTAGTTTGTCAGTGAAGCAATTACCTGTATAATGTAGAATGTGAGTAAAGTATTACAAAATGTGGTAGAATGTCAATATAATATTACCTGTATTTTGTATAATGTAAGTAAAGTATTACCTGTATGTTGTAGAATGTATGTAAAGTATTATCTGTGTGTTATAGAATGTATGTAAAGCATTACCTGTATTTTGTAGACTATCGGTAAACTATTACCTGTATTTTGTAGAATGTAAGTAAAGCATTACCTTGTCTTCTAATAGATTGACGACATCAAAGACATTGTACAACCACATGGAATGACACTATCCAGTGCCGCCCACCGGGCGCTGGAACGCAAATTATTCCTCCCCACGACGCTTGACAGCAGAAGTGGAAGATGATGATGATGATGATGATGATGATAGAAAATGTAAAAATAAGCTAAACCACTCAGCATCATCTCATCTTGTTCCTCTTGTACCTTGTGGTGTTGAGGTGAAGTATAAATAGTGGGAGAGTGCCCGCTTATGGGCTTCATGTACCAATATTCCCATGGACTCTGTTATTCCCTGCGCCCATAGTTTACGTGGTCGGCCTCTTCCTCTGCTTCCCTCTGGTCTGTACATCATCGCTTGTTGTGGTATATTGTTAGTTGGTAACCTACTTGCATGGCCAAACCGTTTGACTTGCTGCCTTCTAATAAAATCTAGTGCAGCTATAACCCCCACTTTAGCTAAACCACAACACAATGAATCTACTGTTTCGTTCTTAGTGATCTTCAGAAACAACACAGACAGATATAAAGAAAGATATAAAATTCGAAAAAACAAATATATACTACAATGCATGGATATTGAAAGTTAATACGCCATTCCATATCATCTGACTAAAGGAAGGCTTGCACAGGAGTTCAGGTGTCATGGTGCCAAATGAGAAAATATGAAGTGAAAAATGTGAAGAGAGAGATGTCTCTCTCTTTTGCAGGAGTCACACATAGCTAAGTTGTCATTTCATGATGTCATGCCCTGCTGCAGCTGTTATTGTTCTTAAAGACTGTAATAGGCTTGTCATCAACACTGTTCAAGTCATTGGACATTTCACTGGAAATACAAGGCTACATCAAGCTGTATATGGTTTGTTAACTCCAGTGAAGGATCACAGGAATGCTCTGACTGCATGACAAACACACTACATGCAAGAACAAGGTTGAATGCTACACAGGATACTAGCCAATCATTATGTGTGATGCCAATATACTTTGGCAGTAACCAATCTCACATAATCACCAGAGATCAGGTTTGTATTCTTGTCTCGATTTAAGCCATGTAGCCAATCCATCCAGGTAGGTTTTCTCTCTACATTCCCCTTGCTCTTTTCTCATCAGTTTTGCAATTCGTCACCAAGTTTATTTCTCCCCATTACATGCCAAGAAGTATGTATATCTAAATCTAATTTCTCTAATGAATTTGCGATTTTCATTTGCTTGCTGAAGGACTTTCTCATCTGTTTTTCTGTCCATCATTGGTATTCTTTGCATTGTGCTCAATCAATCAATCAATCAATCAATCAATCAGGTGCCGTCTCCACAATGAAGGTTGGCTGCAATGGATCTCCAACACTGTCTGTCTCTCGCCCTGACTATACATTCTGTCAGGCTGATGTTCGTCCATCTCTTGATGTTATCTTCCCACTTGTACCATTGTCTACCTCTTGCTTGCCCTCAACCTTTCCCTCCAGTATGATTTTTATAAGAGTATCATGTCTTTTAACGTGGCCAAAATATTTCACTTGCTTCCTCTTTATTTCTTTAATCAACTCTCTCTTCATTCCCAGTTTTTCTAGGACCTCTGCATTTGATTGTTTTTGCTTCCATGAAATACGACCTATTCATCTGTATATCCACATCTCCAGGGCCTCTATGCGACTTTCTAGTTGCTTGTTCAATGTCCAGGCTTCTGCGACATGCAGTAGCATTGAATCTACATAGCATTTGACAATTCTCATGTTTAATACATTGTTAATCTCTCTAGATGTTAATATTGATTTCATGCCGTTGAAAGCATGGTCCTCAGAAATCACATTTCCATTGCCATTAGATGTTATTCAGCTTGTCTGCTTATTGTCCATGTTTAACATGCATTCAACAGCATAGGTTATATACAGCACTTCAACACTCTTTATCTCATTGTAATTGACAGCTTTTTATGGGTATTTGAATAACGAAGACACAAACCATAAATTGTATGATTTATTGCCTGGCATATTTCGTTGCATCTCGTCAGGTATATATACTGCAGAAGTCACACAACGTAAAGTAAATAAACTAGATAAATCCTTCAAGCTGAAATATACACATGTTTGCAAAGTAATATCAATTGTTTATCATGGTAATTTTAAGTGGACTATCATGTCTTTCTGTTTGTCAAGAGGTGAGAGAAGTGGCTGGGGGTTCATAGCCAAAGCTAATGGTCGACGTTTGGTGCAGGAGAGCCTGGCATATGATACCACAACATCCAGCTTAAGAATGGAGGTGGAGACAGTTACTGCAGCTCTCCGCTGGATGGAGAATACGACACACACACACACATCATGATTGTAACTGACTCAGAAAGCATGCTGACAAGGGTGAGGACGGGCAGGCTTCGTGCGGAGTGGCTTGCTTCGCTTCGGAGGTGACAGGTGACAAGCATCGCCTGGATCTTTTCTTTGGGGCATGCCAGTGTGCTGGGAAATGAACAGGCGGACAGATTGGCTGGCTCTGCAGAACTTGGTGGAGTATTGATACATGACAAGGCAGACGTGGTTGTGGCCTTGTGGGAGCAAGGTGTACACCTCGGAGGAGCAAATTGATTACTTCTTCTTCTTCTGCGTTCATCCGGAGTTTTTTCCCGGACGTGATTGCGTTGTGCCTGTTTACAGCAGAGCTGCGTTCTTGTGCCATTAGGCAGACACATCCGACTTCTGCGATCATTTGTTGACCGGGTTAACCTTCCCGGAAATGGATTAATATGGTCTGGCAAGAATGAGACAGCGAGGAGTGACGAGGGGATCTGGCCGACGCTCAATGCTCAGAGGAAAGGCGAGACGGACATATAATCAGATTGCTACTGGTACTGTTGGTGTTGGAACTCTTCGCTGGCTGCTGAGGATGGGGACGGAGCGCTTATGGAAATGCCTCGAATGCTGTGATGTCGATTCCTAAATCAATCAATCAATCAATCTGCACAAAATTAGCCTAGGGAGATTAATCATTATGGCTTCTGCAAACTTAACAAACGATTATTTGCCATAGCAATTCTTGTTCTAATCTCTACAAGGCACCTTCCATCAGATGCTATGACTGCTTCGAAACAGTTGTAAACATTCATTTGTGTAAGAATGTTCCCATATATGGCAGTATTTCTTTGTGAAAAATCAGAAAAAACTCAGAAAACACAACATCACAAGCTACCTGGGCTTCCTCTCTGGCCTTTAGGTCCAGATGTTCCTGGGAAACCTGGCAATCCATCAACACCAGGGCGACCCTCTTCGCCCATTAATCCAGGGTCCCCATTTTGTCCAGGGGCAACTTCACGTGGGTAAGATCCAATTGGGCCTCTTGATCCCTGGAAACATAAGTTTAAAATATGACAACTCCATAAATCAGATAGCACCCAAAGTGACATAGTGATTAGTGTGTTGCTGACCAAGATACTGTCCAGGTTCACAAAGACACAAAATACAGGACATGACACGCTACTCTGTCACAAAACTCAGACATGAGGTCTGCAAAATGAGCACCTGCAACTAGCGGGGAATGCCCTGTTAAACCCGCCTGAACCCCTAAGCACAGGGATCTTGTCCAATGCCAAACAAAGGAGTGACCAAACCAATCACCTGGAGTTAACAGAGAAAGACCATTTTGTCTTTTCGGATGAAGATGCCTGTTGCACAAACAGAATTTATCTTAAAGTCAGTCAGAAAATATAATCCATGACAGTACAAGTTTTTATCTGAATTTGGTTTAAACATTTGAGAAACTTTCAAATGGAGGAGGTGGAAAAGAAGGAGGGGAAAAGGGATGGGGGAGGAGGAGGAGGAAGGGGAGGGATAGAAGGAGAAAAACAGAAGAAGAGGAAGAGAAAGAAGAAAATCCATGAAAACAATCTTGTAACTAGTTTTCTTCTTCTTTCGTTCGCTTGAAATATGTCTATATCTGCAATGTCGTCTCTTGCATGAATTGAACTGTTTTTTTCAGTTCACACAGTGGTCCATAGAGTTTATCTTCCACTGTCGTCTCTCTAGGCCAGAAGGTTTGCCTAGATATGTTATATTTTGGGCAGTCTTGGAGTATGTGCTCTGCTGTCTGCGACGCCAATCCACATGTGCACATGGCTGTTTCACCAATCTTGAATTTTGTATACATGTGGTTGCGTAATCTATTGTGTCCTGTTCTGAGGCGCAGAATAATGACTTGTTCTGGTCTGTCCATAATGTGGTAGTCATCTTGAGCAGGTTTTGGTGGCTTTCTGACTGATTTGATCATTCTTTTCTTTTGGTGGTATGTAACGGGCACATCAGGCTGTTCCTCTTTGGCTCCTTCCTTAGCCAATTGATCAGCTCTGTCGTTTCCGGGTACTCCACAGTGGGATGGTATCCACTGTATGGTGACTTTATGCTGACTGCTAAGTTCAGAAAGTAGTGTCCTTAGTACTGGCAATTTCCCAGAGAGGAGCGCCTCGAGTACTGATTTTGCATCTGTTAGTAGCACCACAGGTTGTGTACCATTGCTGTTATTTAGTAATTTCTCTGTTGCTATCTTGATTGCCTCAATTTCGGCATCATAGTTATGGCAGTACTTTCCTGTCGGTACTCTGGCTGTGTCCCTAGTATTATTTGGGTATTCTATGTACACTCCCGCTCCTCCATTTCGAACAGCATTTTGTGCTGACCCATCTGTGTAGACTCGGATCCAGAGGTCCTGTGGGTATTCTTCATCAAGGAAGCTGAGAGTGGTTGTTCTGCGCTGCACACTGTTCTGTTCTTCCTTGTCAAATATTCCTCTCACTTTTGTCTGGATTTGTAACGATAGTCTATGCTCATCTTTCCATGGAGTTCGCTCTGGAATAGTTGTTAGGGGGATACCAACTGTGGGCAGATCAGTGGTTTCTCTGCAGAGTCGTTTGGCCTGGTGGATAAAACTACTTCTTTTCAACCGCCCCATAGCTAGGTTTTCAAATCTGTTCTTCATAGGGTGGCCTGGCAAGCTGAGGAACTTTTCTGCTTGTATTAGCGTTTTCGTATCTCTGCGCTCACTCAGTGCCTGTGTCCTCCCCATCTTCTCCATTTCCACTATAGGGGTTGATCTCATCCCTCCTGTGGTGACTCTAAGTGCTTGATTTTGCACCTTGTCCAGCTCTTGTAGTGTGGTATTTGATGCTGAACACCACGCAGTTGACCCATATTCCAGGTGTGGTCGTATGCTCTGTTGGTAAACTTTGCTAAGTATTTTCGTACTGGCTCCCCATGTGGTTCCACTTAGCTTTCTCAGGATGGCTATTTTCCTTCTGGCTTTTGCTACTGCTTTGTTGATGTGCTTTCTCCATGTCAGCTTGCCATCAAATGTTACTCCAAGGTATGTTGGTTCTTTATCTTCTCTTAGGGGTGTTCCATTTATCTGGATGATCCCTGCCTTTTGTTTTGGAGAGAGGGTAAATAGGGTGGTGCTGCACTTGTCAGTGTTTATGCTGACACACCATCTATTTGCCCATGCAGCAAATGTATCTACAGCTCTTTGTAGCAATCTGGTGGCCACTGATGCATATTCATTTGTGCTCCATAGAACCAGGTCATCGGCGTACATTGCCGCTTTAATTCCATGCGGTAGGTGAGCAACAAGATCATTGATGAAGATTAGAAAAAGTGTGGGGGACAAGACTCCGCCCTGGGGGACACCGTGACGCAGTAGTACTTTCTTGCTCTTGAGTCCGTCTATCTGTACTCGGGCTCTTCTGTTGTGCAAGTATGCTTTCACCCATTTGTACATTCTTCCATTGACTTTGCAGTTTCTCAGTTTCTTCATCAGACCTTCTTTCCAGACTTTGTCAAAGGCTTTCTTCAGATCTATCCATGCCGCAAGCACCAGCTTCTTCTCTTGGAATGCATCCTCAATTTCTTGAGACAGGTAGGTTGTCTGATCTTCCGTAGAGTAGCACTGCCTAAAGCCAGCCTGCTGTAACTAGTATGTGGCAGGAAGGTTGCACAGAGATAAAGATAATCCTTCAGGTATCATCATCATCTAGTAATGTGTCGCCAGCAGTTTCCATCTTTAGCCACAGTAGCGTATTCTATCAGGCTACATCCAGACCGTACTTTGATGATGTCTGTCTATTTATATCTTTGATGTCCTGTAGTTATTTTGCCTTCAACTCTTCCATTCATTATGATTTTCAAACAGTCAACATATTGTTTGATATGGCCAAAGTATCATGTCTGTGTAATCTGCAGTGTTTACATAAACAACAAGGACAGTCACATACATCTCTTTTAATAACTTAGGTAGACTTAGAGAGTAGGTACAGCAGGAATTTTGGATGCAATAGGGATGTTAGGTGCAGCAGGAATGTTGGATGTAATAGTTATGTTAGGTGAAGCAGGAATGTTGGATGTAATAGTTATATTAGGTGCAGCAGGAATGTTGGATGTAATAGTTATGTTAGGTGCAGCAGGAATGTTGGATGTAATAGTTATGTTAGGTGCAGCAGAAATTTTGGATGTAATAGTTATGTTAGGTGCAGCAGGAATTTTGGATGCAATAGGGATGTTAGGTGCAGCAGGAATGTTGGATGTAATAGTTATGTTAGGTGAAGCAGGAATGTTGGATGTAATAGTTATATTAGGTGCAGCAGGAATGTGGATGTAATAGTTATGTTAGGTGCAGCAGGAATGTTGGATGTAATAGTTATGTTAGGTGCAGCAGGAATGTTGGATGTAATAGTTATGTTAGGTGCAGCAGGAATGTTGGATGTAATTGGGATGTTACGTGCAGCAGGAATGTTGGATGTAATAGTTATGTTAGGTGAAGCAGGAATGTTGGATGTAATAGTTATATTAGGTGCAGCAGGAATGTGGATGTAATAGTTATGTTAGGTGCAGCAGGAATGTTGGATGTAATAGTTATGTTAGGTGCAGCAGGAATGTTGGATGTAATAGTTATGTTAGGTGCAGCAGGAATGTTGGATGTAATTGGGATGTTAGGTGCAGCAGGAATGTTGGATGTAACAGTAGGAGAGAGATATGTAGGGAGAAGGAGGACAGTGAACGCAGCAGAGCTGGAAGAGAGACTCGGCCAGACTGGTCATTGTATATGGGTGTGATAAGATGTATGTATTACTTGGGAATGTACTGATGTAGAACTAGATAATACACATTCTTGACTATTTCTTCCAAGCTCTCAATAAGAGCGCCTTGGTATAGATCCCAAGAACTAGGGACGACCAGGTAGTGCCTGGACTGGCAGACGTCAGAAGAATGGCAAGCTGTTTCTACTGGAGAGTGGAGACTGACCATAGCTGCTTAGTTGATTTGGACCACAGATCCAAACAGGACCCAAGGATCTCAGAGTTATGTATATGTACTTTCCATCAGTTCACATGGACGCGTGTATATTGCATAGTTCACCATCATCATCATAATAATCATCCATGACTAATGATAGACGATAAATGTTGTAGTTTAATTTAAGCTAAGTTATCTGTTATTTTCCAATCGTGCATGCAAGAAATTAACGTGGTTCAGGCTGGATGTAGACGAAGAAAAGGAACAAAAGATCACATTCTCAACATACGTTTAATAATAGAGAAGTGCAGAGAATTTAATGTAAACCTATTCTCATGTTTTGTGGATTATTCAAAGGCATTTGACTGTGTACAACATCAGAAACTTTGGGAAATCATGAGGCATATGGGCTTTCCATCACATGTAATACAACTCATAAGTACGCTCTATCTAGAATTCTAGACCAACAAGCAGCGGTTAGAATAGATGGCAAGACATCAGATTGGTTTGACATCAAGCAAGGAGTCCGTCAGGGATGTGTGCTGTCCCCTATTTGTTTAACCTGTACGCCGAAAATATAATGAGAAACGTAAGAGATGATATAAACAGGGAGCTATATGATGCCCTAAATATTGGTGGTCATGACATACCAGAGATTTGGTATGCTGATGATACAGTATTGCTATCCACAACACAGAATGGTACAGAAAACTTAATAGCCTCAACCCAATTGAATAGTGAAAATCACAACTTATATCTTAACATAGCAAAAACAAAGATAATGCATACAGATAAAACTACTATGGAGAAAGAAATATATGTTAATGAGGAAAGATTGGAGGTGGTGGAAAATTTTGAATGTCTTGGGTCATTGATTACCAACAACGGTGACACAATGAAAGAAATTAAATGAAGACTATCAATTGCTCTTCAAAGACTAAAACAACTGAATAAATTTTAGAGTGGGACAGATAAGAGCTACAAAAATTAGACTTTTAAGAGCATGCATCTTTCCCATTGCAACATATGCCTGTGAGACCTTGACACTTACTAAACAAGCCAAACAGCGCATAAATGCCTTTGAATATAAATTTTATAGACGAGTTCTAAGAATATCTTGGGTAAAGAAGAGAACAAATGCATCCATACTTCAAGAGCTGAATATTGAAGAAGGCTGGCTATTAAAGACGATAAAACAAAGAAAATTTAAATATTTTGGTAACTTGAAACATCATGAAAGTTTGGAGAGAACAATAATGGAGGAGTATTTGCCTGGGAAGAGAGGAAGAGGAAGGCCAAAGAGAAGATGAGTGCAGGATGTGGCAGATGATCTCGAGATAGGTGTATCAGACGCGGGACATCTTGCTTATGATCAAGAGGTTTTCCGGAAGGTTTTTATGGGAGTGAGGTTCTACAAAGTACATGCTACTGAATTAATGCATGCATGTTTGTGAGTGTACATTGGTGGGGAATTACTTACACACCAGGGAAGAGAACACTCAGGGGAGAAAACCTGCACTGGGCTAGTAGTCAATTTGTAGACTTAAATCTAACTCAGCTAACCTTCTCCTTCCCACTCCTTGGGGAATATTAAACACAGCTAATTTCATTTTGTTACGAGCCATGTGTAAGCTGCACTCTTGATATTCATGGGCTTAATCTATAGTTCAGCTATATAGATTTTGTCCCTTGTCAATTTCTGACTATTTGGGGTTGCTCACCAGTTAATAATACATTCAACTAGGTGGTGGCGCACCCCACTTCTGACAGTGCAGCAGGAATTTTCCATGAGGCAAGAATATTGGGTGCCGCAGGAATGTTAGATGCACCCACCAGGAATGTTAGGTGCAGCAGAAATGTTCCATGAAGCAAGAATGTTGGGTGCAGCAGGAGTGTTAGATGCACCCACCAGGAATGTTAGGTGCAGCAGAAATGTTCCATGAAGCAAGAATGTTGGGTGCAGCAGGAGTATTAAATGCACCACCAGGAATGTTAGGTGCAACAGAAGTATTCATTGAAGCAGGAATGTTGGGTGCAGCCAGAATGTTCCATGAGGCAGGAATGTTAGATGCAGCAGGAATGTTCCATGAGTAGGAATGTTGTGTGCAGCAGAAATCTCCAGTGCGGCAGGAATGTTAGGTGCAGCAGTGTGACGAAACGCTTCTACAATATCAGAATTTATCTCTCATTCCCCAAGAAAGGAATACAAATCCAAGAGGAATGAGAAGATAGAAAAATAAAACATCACTGCACTGCTTGGCATTAACAATTCTATAACGCAAAATTGTGCCAGTAATCGCCATCGCACAAAACAGACAATCTGGTTTCTACAAATGTTTAAAATGTCAATTTCACGCCAATCCGTGATGACACAAAAGCGGTGGAAGGGCCATAGAGGTGTAACATTCCTACTTCATATAATGCCAAAACTTAGCCACCAGTTAATACATCTCTGCAGAAGTCCAGACTGAGGGGAGACTTGTGTGGAGACTGAGGGGAGGCAAATGTGTGAACTGACGAATGCGGTCGGAAGATATCACCTGCCCTGACACATATTTGCTAAATGCAGATGAAAAGTTCAAATGCCGGCAAACAGGGAAAGCGAGGGTGAAAACAGCAGATTGGAATGCACAGCATAACATTAATCGCATCTCCGAGCAGTGGCCAAAGCATGCTTCAGAGGCATGGCATGGACCGGTCAAAATATGACTGACAGGTGGAATTCCAGTTCAAAATGAAAGTGAAAAGAATACTGGACATGAGACATTAGGCAACTATCCAAAGTGAAAAGGGGAAGAGTGAAGATGAAAATCATGTTAGAGATGAAAACAATATTTAACCTACGGGTATTGCCAACAAAACTCAGACACAAGCATAAAAATAGCAAAACAGGGAAGCCTTCTGGAGAGATAATCTCATTTTGCCCGACTTCAGTCAAGAGTCTAGTGGCAGAATTCATAGCTATAAACTCAGGTGATAACAATATATTTTTATCATTTATCGTCAGTTCTGAGGTCCTGCTTTAGTTTCTGTTTTCTCTTCCAAATTCAAACTTGTGGATTTTCTTTATTACTTATTGTCCCAGCACTGGACTTTACTGCGTCACTGTGAAAACTGTTCCTTGTTTATGGCCTATTCACATACAGGATAGACATTGAGATTTGTCCTGCATGAGGCAGACACACATAGAAGACTGACTACTCAGGAGGAATCCCTGAGCATAAGCAGTCTATTTAAAATGTCCAAAATAACATTGATTATTTGGACCAACACTTTGAATGCCTATCAAGATTGGTGTGAAACCTCTTGGAGGGAGAAATGTCACCAGTTCACCTTGCATGCATGTTGATATCTCATGAGGATAATCAGAGGACTTAGGATTCTCTTTCATTATGACATGACAGGGAAGGGAAGAAGGGAAGGCTCTCGATGAAGACTGGAATGTGCGAATAAAGCCCTTCAGACAGAGAGAGAGAGAGAGAGAGAGAGAGAGAGAGAGAGAGAGAGAGAGAGAGAGAGAGAGAGAGAGAGAGAGAGAGAGAGAGAGAGAGAGGGGGGGGGAGGGAGAGTAAATAAGATGAACTTAGATGAGAAACACTCAATTATATATGTTTATGTGAATATATATGTTCTGAATTATATATGTTTATGTAACATTTAAATATATGTTCTGAGATGTGCAGACAGATAGATACTACACATCTTCATTTTGTTTCATTACAGCTCTCATAAGAGCCACAGACAGTCAGTAATCCACTCATATAACGAAGCGGCTGATTCTAGTGCTAGAACTCCCAGTGTGAATTCTGCAAGCTGATGTGCAACACATCTCAAAGTGGAGCACGAACCTAAGAAGTTTCCTTGTCAATTGGGCCAATAAATTATGTGCGTTATTTCCTACATGGTGTACATGCCATTTGATCATACATCGTTCTCTCATCGCATACCACCAGCATATCAAAACATGAACTAGTATAATAATCATCATCTTATTAAAATTTTAACAACATGTTTGATTTATTCATATCATCCATTCTATTGAACGATTATGAACAGTTAATAAACACTGTGGTAGTTTGTTTAAACTCATAGTCCTTCCATAATATTTCTAGCTGTTGGTAAAAGTTTATCTGTAGCTTAAATGCTTGTAAACACCTTTAAATTAAAGTTAGTGGGGGAAAAATTATATCTTTCCAGGAGGGGATAAATCAGGAAGGTAACTTGCCTTGTGTAGCGTGTATGAAAAAAAAAAAAAAAAAACTTGTTCTGCATATCTCAATTCCTCATTCTCACTCCTGGGGGTCCCAAGAGCAGCTACATTTATCTTTTTAATGAGCCAATTCTTGGCTGTTCCCTTGAGTATCCAGGGATTATTTCTTCAATCAGCATGCAAGAGACATTTGTCCCGAGTTTTCGCTCTGGGATCTAGAGTGTAAAGGATATGATCCTGCACCCATAGATAAATATCAGTGACAGATAACATGACTTCTGACAAGCAGAAATGTTCAGAGAGGCAGGAATGTTCAGTACAGCAGAAATACTGATGCAGAAGAAATATTCAGTGCAACAGGAAAATTGTGGCAGCAGAAATGTAATATGCAGCAGAAATATTCAGTGTGTCAGTATTTTGTGCAGCAGGAATGTTCAGTGCAGCAGGAATGTTTGGTGCAGCAGGAATGTTTGGTGCAACAGGAATGTTATGTGCTGCAAACATTGTTCAGTGTGGCAGACATGTTTTTGTGCGGCAAGAATGTTAGCTGCAGCAAGAAAGATTCACTGCATATTTTAGCTTATTATCTACTGTGAGAGCAAACTCAATGCAGTTAGAACAATAATTACACATCTAATGTAACTAATCCAAATACTGACACATGACAGGAAAATATGTATTTCAAATTGACAAATTACAATGAAAGTATAGACAACAACCTCTGGTTGCAAAATTAAAATTTCAATCTAGAAGGTAATGATTTGAAATACATTTGTTAAAAACAGCAGGTGTGCAGTTTTCTTTAATTCTAATTGCTTACTTTTCTGCCAGGTGTTCCAGGGACACCATCATCTCCAATCAAGCCCTTTGCACCAGGCAATCCGTGGAAGCCATCATCACCTGATGAGCCAGGGTAGCCTTTAGGGCCTTCCAGTCCTTGACCGCCAGGTAAACCAGGCAAACCGTCCTCTCCTGGTCGACCAGGAAACCCTGGCATTCCTGCCAAACCCAAATCTCCTTTAAGTCCTTGAGAACCTATAGACATTGACAAATAGAACAGTGTCAAAGACACAGATTTGTATTCAATGAGAGCTGACATATTTAGCTCAAAATGCTCAGTTGTATAATAATACAGTATGTAGTGAGAATGTTGTAACACAAGACCAGATTAATTTATTTGTCTCCTAGCAAGACTGTACTTATTCATATGTTTTAAGATAGAGCAGTTTCACTGATTTATTTGTCTCCTAGCAAGACTTGACCTATTAATATGTAGTAAGACAAGAACTGTGCACTGATTTATTTGTCTCTTAACAAGACATTGCGGCAGCCTATTCAGCCTACTCTTTCAACCTCAAGCTTGCCAAAGTCAAGGTATTTGCTCTTCAATACAGTGCCTGGTATTTCTAACCCTCACAGTATTCTAACGACCTAGATGTGGTTTTTAACTGTAATGAAATTCTCCAAAACTTATACAATAAGCCACAGTATCAGTCTTAAGTTCACAGATCCATTCCAACACCCAAATGATTAATCTTGAAATCTAGTTGCAAGGGGTATACTGTATTGCACTGCACTTGGACATTTGCTATGTACAGATGCTTCTCCCATATCACGTTATGCTAAATGGTGCCTTTTGTGAGAGAACATAAGCCAATCCTTGTGTATGTGTCTATGAGAAAGAGAGAGAATGTGTGCATAAGAATGTTTGATACAGTGTGTGAGAGCATTCTTCACTTTGTTCTAAGTCACTGAGTGGAAGAGTAACCAGTGTTAGAGAGAGAGAGAGAGAGAGAGAGAGAGAGAGAGAGAGAGAGAGAGAGAGAGAGAGAGAGAGAGAGAGAGAGAGAGAGAGAGAGAGAGAGAGAGAGAGAGAGAGAGAGAGAGAGAGAGAGAGAGAGAGAGAGAGAGAGAGAGAGAGAGAGAGAGAGAGAGAGAGAGAGAGAGAGAGAGAGAGAGAGAGACTGTTAAAGGGTGTAAGAAATGTCCTCAAACTGTAGCTAAAATGTAATGTTTTCATTGTAATTCAACAGGTCAGGATTGTTTTTTTTTTATACATTCATACATAACAGAACAGTCACAGAGATGTCATAATCTTTACCTCTACACCTTATGATAAAGCAGAAGTGACAAAATGGAAGCAGTAACAAACTACGGTAGTATGCATCTAGGAGTAAAAGCCAATTTCATCTTTAGTCACAAATAATCATTTACCCTTTTACTAGATACATGAAGAAATAATATAACAAGACAACTTAAACAATTATATATAGAAGCAAATATAATTATACTAGATGACTCGGACCGGCTTCGCCCAGGCCCTGGCGGGGATCTATCTATCTATCTATCTATCTATCTATCTATCTATCTATCTATCTATCTATCTATCTATCTATCTATCTATCTATCTGTCTGTCTGCTTGTCTGTCTGTCTGACCCGGCCCGGCTTCGCCCAGCTCCTGGTAGGGAGCATCTCATTTAATTAATATAAGTAGTCATATAAGCTCCCGTTCCCGACTATCTGTCTGTCTGTCTGACCCGGCCCGGCTTCACCCAGTCCCTGGTGGGGAGCATCTAATTTAATTCATATAAGTAGTCATATAAGTTCCCGTTCCCGACTGTCTGTCTGATGACCCGGTCTGGCTGTCTGTCTATCTGTCTGTCTATCTATCTATCTATTTATCTATCTATCTGCCTGCCTGCCTGCCTGCCCGTCCGTCCGTCTCTCCCTCCATCTATCCCACCCTCTCTATCTATCGGGTCAGATCTATCTATCTATCTATCTATCTATCTATCTATCTATCTATCTATCGCCAGGGGACTTAACCTAAGATACAGCAATGCTACTAAAAGTTATGTCCCTTTATATATATTTTTTCTGATGTTAAGTCATGTAATTTAAATATTAAATGTTAGTAAATAGCTGGAAAAAAAAAAAAAAAAACTATGACAGTTGGTTGCACAGGAATGAAAAGAAGACGTGTAGAAAATTTCATCTCAATCAGATGGACCATTCGCGAACGCATAAAGAACGGACATACATACACACACACATACATACATACACTGCCTTTTATAGATATAGATAAAGAAGCAAAAGATAGATATACATATTATATTTATGAAGTATGCAGAGACAGGTTTAAAAAAATAATAACACTACTCAGCCACCCAGAAGAGTCTTAAAGGATAATTTACATTATGTTGAGCACAGCACATTTTCAGAACACCAATATGCTAGTTAAAGTAGCTCATATTTCAGATAAAATACAAGAAAACCACATCAGCAGGCTCACAGAATGCAATATTAATTGTGAAGATGAAACAAAATGTAATACAGTCCTTTCCAACAAATGATTCTAACGTAACTACTGTGCTTACACATGGCTAGATTTATTTATTTATATAAGCGTATTTATTGTTTTATTCTATCACATTTTGTTTTTACAAAAGACTCAGTAATTAAATACTGGTCTTGGCTACAATGACTGTGCTATATCAGAGTGTAAACATGTCTACTTGCAGCTTGTACATTTACCCTTCCCTGTTTACATGCCTTGAGCTGTATTGGGCATATGGAGGTAGGCTGATATTTGTATAGACCAAACAGCACACCAGGAGTGACATGGACAGTATCACACTGACCACCCTCGCTGTTCAGGAGACTATGTGCTACCCATGTTAGGCTGGGAGCCTAGATCACTCTGAACAATCTGCCTTAATGCCAATTCTTCTAACTCAGGACCACCAGATGGCAGGTGTCCTGCCATGACGTTATGTGGCTCAACTGAGGGCCAGCATTCCACCACCGCGCTATGTAGCTCCAACTAAGGGTTAGCGTCCCATCACCACGCTATGTAGCTCCAACAAAGGGCCAGCTAAGCGCCACCATGATATATGGCTCCAACAGAGGGCCAGCTTCCAGCCACTGTGCTATGTGGCTCCAACAGAGGGCCAGCTTCCTGCCACTGTGCTATGTGGCTCCAACAGAGGGCCAGTTTCTTGCCACTGTGCTATGTAGTTCCAACAGAGGACCAGAGTCCCACCACTGTGCTATGTGGCTCCAACAGAAGGCCAGCTTCCTGCCACTGTGCTATGTGGCCCCAACAGAGGGCCAGCTTCCAGCCACTGTGCTATGTGGCTCCAACAGAGGGCCAGTTTCTTGCCACTGTGCTATGTAGTTCCAACAGAGGACCAGAGTCCCACCACTGTGCTATGTGGCTCCAACAGAGGGCCAGCTTCCAGCCACTGTGCTATGTGGCTCCAACAGAGGGCCAGCTTCCAGCCACTGTGCTATGTGGCTCCAACAGAGGGCCAGCTTCCAGCCACTGTGCTATGTAGCTCCAACAGAGGGCCAGCTCCCTGCCACTGTGCTATGTAGCTCCAACAGAGGGCCAGCTCCCTGCCACTGTGCTATGTAGCTCCAACAGAGGGCCAGCTCCCTGCCACTGTGCTATGTGGCTCCAACAGAGGGCCAGCTTCCAGCCACTGTGCTATGTAGTTCCAACAGAGGGCCAGTTTCTTGCCACTGTGCTATGTAGCTCCAACAGAGGGCCAGCTCCCTGCCACTGTGCTATGTGGCTCCAACAGAGGACCAGAGTCCCACCACTGTGCTATGTGGCTCCAACAGAGGGCCAGCTCCCTGCCACTGTGCTATGTAGCTCCAACAGAGGGCCAGCTCCCTGCCACTGTGCTATGTAGCTCCAACAGAGGGCCAGCTCCCTGCCACTGTGCTATGTAGCTCCAACAGAGGGCCAGCTCCCTGCCACTGTGCTATGTGGCTCCAACAGAGGGCCAGCTTCCAGCCACTGTGCTATGTAGTTCCAACAGAGGGCCAGTTTCTTGCCACTGTGCTATGTAGCTCCAACAGAGGGCCAGCTCCCTGCCACTGTGCTATGTGGCTCCAACAGAGGACCAGAGTCCCACCACTGTGCTATGTGGCTCCAACAGAGGGCCAGCTCCCTGCCACTGTGCTATGTAGCTCCAACAGAGGGCCAGCTCCCTGCCACTGTGCTATGTGGCTCCAACAGAGGGCCAGCTCCCTGCCACTGTGCTATGTAGTTCCAACAGAGGGCCAGCTTCCAGCCACTGTGCTATGTAGCTCCAACAGAGGGCCAGTTTCTTGCCACTGTGCTATGTAGCTCCAACAGAGGGCCAGTTTCTTGCCACTGTGCTATGTAGCTCCAACAGAGGGCCAGCTCCCTGCCACTGTGCTATGTGGCTCCAACAGAGGACCAGAGTCCCACCACTGTGCTATGTGGCTCCAACAGAGGACCAGAGTCCCACCACTGTGCTATGTGGCTCCAACAGAGGGCCAGCTCCCTGCCACTGTGCTATGTAGCTCCAACAGAGGGCCAGCTCCCTGCCACTGTGCTATGTGGCTCCAACAGAGGGCCAGCTTCCAGCCACTGTGCTATGTAGTTCCAACAGAGGGCCAGTTTCTTGCCACTGTGCTATGTAGCTCCAACAGAGGGCCAGCTCCCTGCCACTGTGCTATGTAGTTCCAACAGAGGGCCAGTTTCTTGCCACTGTGCTATGTGGCTCCAACAGAGGGCCAGCTTCCAGCCACTGTGCTATGTGGCTCCAACAGAGGGCTAGCTTCCAGCCACTGTGCTATGTAGTTCCAACAGAGGACCAGAGTCCCACCACTGTGCTATGTGGCTCCAACAGAGGGCCAGCTTCCAGCCACTGTGCTATGTGGCTCCAACAGAGGACCAGAGTCCCACCACTGTGCTATGTGGCTCCAACAGAGGGCCAGCTTCCAGCCACTGTGCTATGTGGCTCCAACAGAGGGCCAGCTTCCAGCCACTGTGCTATGTGGCTCCAACAGAGGGCCAGCTTCCAGCCACTGTGCTATGTGGCTCCAACAGAGGGCCAGCTTCCAGCCACTGTGCTATGTGGCTCCAACAGAGAGCCAGCTTCCAGCCACTGTGCTATGTGGCCCCAACAGAGGGCCAGCTTCCAGCCACTGTGCTATGTGGCTCCAACAGAGAGCCAGCTTCCAGCCACTGTGCTATGTGGCTCCAACAGAGGGCCAGCTTCCAGCCACTGTGCTATGTGGCTCCAACAGAGGGCCAGCTTCCAGCCACTGTGCTATGTGGCTCCAACAGAGGGCCAGCTTCCAGCCACTGTGCTATGTGGCTCCAACAGAAGGCCAGTTTCCTGCCACTGTGCTATGTGGCTCCAACAGAGGACCAGAGTCCCACCACTGTGCTATGTGGCTCCAACAGAGGGCCAGCTTCCAGCCACTGTGCTATGTGGCTCCAACAGAGGGCCAGCTTCCAGCCACTGTGCTATGTGGCTCCAACAGAGGGCCAGCTTCCAGCCACTGTGCTATGTGGCTCCAACAGAGGGCCAGCTTCCAGCCACTGTGCTATGTGGCTCCAACAGAGGGCCAGCTTCCAGCCACTGTGCTATGTGGCTCCAACAGAAGGCCAGTTTCCTGCCACTGTGCTATGTGGCTCCAACAGAGGACCAGAGTCCCACCACTGTGCTATGTGGCTCCAACAGAGGGCCAGCTTCCAGCCACTGTGCTATGTGGCTCCAACAGAGGGCCAGCTTCCAGCCACTGTGCTATGTGGCTCCAACAGAGGGCCAGCTTCCAGCCACTGTGCTATGTGGCTCCAACAGAGGGCCAGCTTCCAGCCACTGTGCTATGTGGCTCCAACAGAGGGCCAGCTTCCAGCCACTGTGCTATGTGGCTCCAACAGAGGGCTAGCTTCCAGCCACTGTGCTATGTGGCTCCAACAGAAGGCCAGTTTCCTGCCACTGTGCTATGTGGCTCCAACAGAGGACCAGAGTCCCACCACTGTGCTATGTGGCTCCAACAGAAGGCCAGCTTCCTGCCACTGTGCTATGTGGCTCCAACAGAGGGCCAGCTTCCAGCCACTGTGCTATGTGGCTCCAACAGAGGGCCAGCTTCCAGCCACTGTGCTATGTGGCTCCAACAGAGGGCCAGTTTCTTGCCACTGTGCTATGTAGCTCCAACAGAGGGCCAGCTTCCAGCCACTGTGCTATGTGGCTCCAACAGAGGGCCAGTTTCTTGCCACTGTGCTATGTGGCTCCAACAGAGGGCCAGTTTCTTGCCACTGTGCTATGTAGCTCCAACAGAGGGCCAGCTTCCAGCCACTGTGCTATGTGGCTCCAACAGAGGGCCAGTTTCTTGCCACTGTGCTATGTGGCTCCAACAGAGGGCCAGCTTCCAGCCACTGTGCTATGTGGCCCCAACAGAGGGCTAGCTTCCAGCCACTGTGCTATGTGGCCCCAACAGAGGGCCAGCTTCCAGCCACTGTGCTATGTGGCTCCAACAGAGGGCCAGCTTCCAGCCACTGTGCTATGTGGCTCCAACAGAGGGCCAGTTTCTTGCCACTGTGTTATTTGGCTCCAACAGAGGGCCAGTTTCTTGCCACTGTGCTATGTGGCCCCAACAGAGGGCCAGCTTCCTGCCACTGTGCTATGTGGCCCCAACAGAGGGCTAGCTTCCAGCCACTGTGCTATGTGGCTCCAACAGAGGGCCAGTTTCTTGCCACTGTGCTATGTGGCCCCAACAGAGGGCTAGCTTCCAGCCACTGTGCTATGTGGCTCCAACAGAGGGCCAGTTTCTTGCCACTGTGCTATGTGGCCCCAACAGAGGGCCAGTTTCTTGCCACTGTGCTATGTGGCTCCAACAGAGGGCCAGTTTCTTGCCACTGTGCTATGTAGCTCCAACAGAAGGCCAGCTTCCAGCTACTGTGCTATGTGGCTCCAACAGACCCTTTTACACACCTTCAGATATATGGTGCTAGATTCATATTTGAATAGACCAATAGCTGCTTGGTGAGTCATGTGATCCTGTCACACCAACCACCTTGACTTCCCAAGACATTTCCTGGCAGCCATTTTATGCTGGGTTGACATCACAGACCAGATCAAAATGTAAACTGTGAATGCACCAAAGCCTTATACCCAGTGTTCATTGATATATGAGAATGGAGAAACAACCCCAATAAACGCAGCGGGAAAAATATAACAGCCCTGTTTAGGACTAACTCGAAAGAGAGCAAATAAAGAAAGAAAATCAAAACTCACAAAATCTCAATTATAACCAACGCTGAAGAACAGGTTGAACAAGGCCACATTTTTTTCTCTCTCATAAATACTGAACTGAACCCCAAAGGAGAGGGTCATTAGTAAATCAAGTGTCACCTCCACACTATATATTGGCTGCAAACATCGGTCCACTTTCTGTCCCTCACTCTGGTCGTCCACTTGGACAGACAGCTGTTCATCTATCTTTTGATGTTATCTTTCCACCTGCATTGTTGTCTATTCTTTCTTGGCTGAATAAGAATGCCACTTCTTGTAATATGGCAAAATATTTTACTTGTCTCTTTTTTTTCCCCATTAGCTCTCCTTTCATTTACATTTTCTTACTGATTTCTATAATTAAAGAATGATAAGAATAACAAAAACATTGAAATGTAGAGAAATCAGAGAATGGGGAGACTACTGAAGGGAGAATAATGGAAACATTGAAAGGTATAAAAATCAGATCATGATACGAATGAGGAGAGTACAGAAACGGTGAATGATTAAGCTTACCAAAGTCACCAGGCAGGCCTGGCTCAGAATCAATGTTATCTCTACCCTTTGGTCCACGCTCTCCTTTAAGTCCCGCATTTGCTGACCCTGGTTCACCAGGCTGACCTGACACAGGGGAGACAATATGTTCAGGATTATTGTGTTTTCACAGTGAATAAATAGGGCAGGAGTTAAATAAGAAGACAGAGATTATGATCATCTCTAAGAAGACAGAGATTATGATCATCTCTAAGAAGACAGAGATTATGATCATCTCTAAGAAGACAGAGAATATGATCATCTCTAAGAAGACAGAGATTATGATCATCTCTAAGAAGACAGAGACTATGATCATCTCTAAGAAGACAGAGATTATGATCATCTCTAAGAAGACAGAGAATATGATCCTCTCTAAGAAGACAGAGATTATGATCATCTCTAAGAAGACAGAGACTATGATCATCTCTAAGAAGACAGAGATTATGATCCTCTCTAAGAAGACAGAGATTATGATCCACTCTAAGAAGACAGAGATTATGATCCACTCTAAGAAGACAGAGATTATGATCCACTCTATGAAGACAGAGATTATGATCCTCTCTAAGAAGACAGAGATTATGATCATCTCTAAGAAGACAGAGATTATGATCGTCTATAAGAAGGCAGAGACTATGATCGTCTCTAAGAAGACAGAGATTATGATCATCTCTAAGAAGACAGAGATTATGATCCACTCTATGAAGACAGAGGTTATGATCCTCTCTAAGAAGACAGAGATTATGATCGTCACTAAGAAGACAGAAATTATGATCCTCTCTAAGAAGACAGAAATACCACAATGTCTTCAACTTTCAGCGGTTTGCTGTGGGATTATCTATAATATCAGCAGTTTTCATGGGATGATCTTTACATTTCAGCACTCAATCAATCAATCAGGTGCCGTCTCCACAAAGAAAGTTGGCTGCAATGGATCTCCAACAGTCTGTCTGTCTCTCGCCTTGACTGTACATTCTGTCAGGCTGATGCTCGTCCATATCTTGATGTTATCTTCCCACTTGTATCGTTGTCTACCTCTTGCTCGCTTGCCCTCAACCTTGCCCTCCAGTATGGTTTTTATAAGAGTATCATGTCTTTTAACGTGGCCAAAATATTTCACTTGCTTCCTTTTTATTTCTTTCATCAACTCTCTCTTCATTCCCAGTTTTTCTAGAACCTTTCCATTTGACTGTATTTTTTTTTACATGAAATACAACATATTTGTCTGTATATCCACATCTCCAGGGCCTCTATGCGACTTTCATGTCTATTCTACATGATGACAATGACAAATACATGCCACAATTTGCAATGGGTTTATCTATTAAGCCAACACACAGCAAACAGACATGTAGTCACTGTCATAGGAATAAATATGACGTATGAATGTGCTGCAAATGTACCTGTGTAATTCTTACCTGTCTTTCTCAAACCACCGTAATAATTCACTATTTATTTTATTCATCACTGAAAGAAAACATCAACCATGTTCAAATGAAAGGAGCAATCACAGACAGATACAGTTCAACTTTCACAGATAAACAACTTACCTTTAATTCCTGTGGAGCCTGGCGAACCATCAAAGCCAGGTATACCTGGAATGCCCTTTGGACCTTTAAAACCTGTCCCAGGTAAGCCAGGTTCTCCTTTCAATCCAGGTGCACCATTTGTCCCTGGAATCCCATCTAGCCCGTCATCACCCATAATACCAACTGGTCCCTGAAAATTAAATCCAGAACAGATGAATACTTCAGGGATCATGATAGTATTTCTTCTGAAGAAACAAAGCTAGGTTAGGATTCAAGTATGAGAATGAAGATAGGGTGAGTCACTTGTAACCATAGTTGGCTATCTGCAATCACACCAAGAAAGCTGATTATATCATAGCTGTGACTGTTCCATTATATGCATTAAAAAAAACAATTCTGACCTTGAATAATTAAACATAAATAAAACACAGTGTACTTTCAGTTAGAACTGCATAGACTATGAAAATATTAATTGATTTAGTTGGTTGTTTCAGGATTTGAGGTTTGTAGATTGAGCACAACCCACTACTGGCAACGCTGATCATTTTTCGGTACGAACCTTGGGCCTTGTCCATGTCAGATTGGAAGCACTAGCTTTAGCCTACAATGGGTGATGTTGTGATATTCTTGTATGATCATGTGGTCGTGTCTGGCAAGAGCTGTATGGCCAAGTGGTTGCACACCCGCCTCGCACGCCAGTGGTCCAGAGTTCAATCCCAGGTCCGGTCAGGGATTTGCACTACTGACAAGTTCAGACAAAAGCAAAACTCGAGTCTAGTGCTTCCAATCTGACATGGACAAGGCCCACGGTTCGTACCAGCATACTATTAGCACTGCCAGTAGTGAGTTGTGCTCAATCTTCAAAATATTAATTGTTTATGTATGTATGCTTGAAACAAGGATAGAAACAGAGCATAGAAATGTGTCCCACAACATACCTACCATTTAGTTTTCTATATTCTGACTGTACTTTTTCTATACAAATATTACATCAAGGAAAGCAATCTGTTTGTGATAGTTTCAAAACAATTGGCTTCAGACTAGTTGGTAAAATGCATCTTACAACTTTCATGAACTTCAGTGACTTTATAGTCCTGACCATCAATACCGAGATGATGTGCCAGTATTGAAAGTACTTATGTTAGGGACAAAGGACAGTGGCAACATGTTGCAAAAATGACTCTTGCAACAATGATACAGCATTTCTTCTTCTTCTTCTTCTTCTGCGTTCATCCAGAGTGGTTTTTCAGATGTAATTGCTTGTATCTGGTTATGCGACCATAGGCCAACACATCTGACTTCGGCGGGTGTTTGTTGACCGGATTAGCCTTCCCTAGTGTTTCAAAGGACTTTCGACTCTCACTGTTGTAGTGCTTCCACATCCCAGCTGGTCAAGTTAGAATGGTCGAAGATATCACGGTCAACCATCATGGGAAGGCAGGGGCAGTCCATGGGCATTATCCGCCATTCAAGAAGTCTTCCATAATTGCAGAGCAGACACATAGCGCTCTGGTACTGGGCTCACCCAAGGAATCCCCACGTCCCGCACATGGCTGCTTCACTTCCTCACATCCATATATTAGGCATTTCGTTCGCCACAGGCCACTCCCCGCACAAACCAGGAACTGTCAGTCTGCAGATAACACCCACTCAGCGAGCTTTTGGTTCGGACTTTTCACGGAGGACATTCCACTCTCACTCGGACGTTTTTGCATTGTGCCAATTTTATTTGCTTCCTTAGGTCGACACATCCAACTTCTGCAAGTGTTTGTTGACCAGGTTAACCTTCCCGGGGGTTTTGAGGGACATTCGACTCTCACTGTTGTGGTGTCGTCCAAATCTCAGCTGGTCAAGTTAGAACGGCCAAAGACATCACGGTCAAACCTCAAGGGAAGGCTAGGGTAAACCATGGGCATTCCCTGCGGAGGCTTCAATAATTGCAGAGCCGACACATAGCGCTCAGGTACTGGGCTCACCCAAGGAGTCATTACATCCTGCGCATGGCATGGCTGCTTCACTTCCTCGCTTCCGTATATTGAGCATTTCATTTGCTACTGGTCGCTCCCCATGCAAACAAGGAACGGTCAGTCTGCAGATGACATCTACTCAGCAAGCTTTCACTTCGGACTTCCACGTAATGGATTCGCTAGCCAAGCTTTCCATTTTGTGTTAATGAGACGTGTTTCCACCTTTGATTATGCTCACTTAATGAGCTTTTGATACAGACTTACATCGTAACCATTACATCCAACTGGGACGCTTTTTCCACGCTAAAGAGATAGGCTGCAGACGCTGCCAGCTCAGCATCTTACCTCCATGCAGGCCCTCACATCTGCGAGATATTGACTTAGAAGTGTTCAGCCATATCCCTCAGTTGAGAACCGGAGAACAAGTGTCTGGACCAAGCATGTAGCAAGCTCAGCATCTCACCTCCATTTAGCAGAGGGTGAGTAACGGCCAGGCCCTCACAACTGAGGGATATAGACTTAGAGGCGTTCAGCCATATCCCTCAGTTGAGAACCGTAGAACAAGTGTCTGGACCAAGAATGTAGTGGCACCTTGAAAATGATTCGGACTTTACTGATCTAATGAGACATTCACAGTTTCACTGTGAGACAGTGTGAACTTAGACATGCATGGCTTAATCTTTGAGACAAGCATATGACTACTGGCAGGATCAACCAGATACAGGAGGGCCCTGCTATATGTCACTTCGATTTACTAATTTTGCTATAACGTCATTGCCATATAGGGGACATGACTTCACTTTGGGGGGGGACACGACTTCACTTTACGACGCTACCTTCCACCATAACGTCATTTTGGAGCGAGTCATGGTTGGTTTGAGTGTTTTAAGCAGCGTTCACACCTGCACAACAATAAGACAACAGGTGAAGCGGTGAGTGCTGATACTGCAAATGCAGAGCATTTCCCTGCAGAGTTAAAGGCCATGATTAAGGAGGGTGGTTACTCTTCCAAGAAAGTCATCAACGTTAACAAGACAGTGCTTTATTGGAAAATACTGCCACCAAGGACTTATATTTTAAAAGATGAGAAGACTGCACTTGACTTTAAAGCTGCCAATGATAGGCTTACTCTTCTTCTAGGTGGAAACGCTAAAGGAGATTTCAATTTCAAGCCCTTATTGGTGTACCACTCAGAGACACCAAGGGCTCTGAAGGGCTACTCAAAGGAACACTTGCACGTTACAAAAAGGCTTGGATAAAAGGAACGTTATTCCAAGATTAGGTAACTGTTTATGCTATTCCTCCTCAAAGGGAACACTGTGCTAGAGAAAACCTAGCATTTAAGATATTGCTGCTATTGGATAATGCCCCTGATCATCCAGTCAACCTGGACGACTTGTCCGAGAACATCAAGTTCATATTCATGCCACCAAACACGACTTCATTGATCCAGCCAATCGACCAAGGTGTCACGTCGCACCTTCTCACAGTTCAAAAAGACTACGGATGGTAAAGGTAAGCCTACCATTAAGGGATTCTGGCGAGATTACAACATCCTCAAGGCCATTAACAACATTGCGGATTCATGGAGTGAGATAAAGTCAGCATGCATGAATGCTGTGTGGCAAAAACTGTGGCCAGAATGTGTGCACGACTTTTGTGAATTTGACAAGGTTCATGCTATTCGACGACAGATCACTAACTTAGTCACTAAAGCTGGCTTTGAAGGGATGGAGGAAGCTGACATTGATGAGTTCCTTGCATCACATGGAGAAGATTTGTTTCATGAGGACCTAATGCAACTTGACATGCAGAGAGCTCAGCAGGAAGAGGAGCACCCTGTTGCAACACCCACACCTCGAATGTTGACAGCTGAACGTTTGTCACAATTCTTTCAACTGATTGATGTGGCAATGGACATAATAAATGAGGATGACCCGAACAGAGAATGGAGCTCCAAAGTGTTGAGAGCAGTAACAAGCACCATCAACTGTTACAGGGAGCTTTACTTAGAGAAAAGGAAACAGGCCGTGCAGCAGACATTGGACACATTTGTTGTTCAAGCAGAGAAGAGCCAGGAAAAGAGGCAGGAAGAGATTACAGTTTCATCCTCCGATGAAGAGGCAGAATTGATAAATAACTCTACCACTCGCCCTCCAACCCACCTCTATTTAGTCAATAAATATCAACAACCATCAAAATAAACATTACATAATACACTGTTTTTCATTTAATTCTATGAGAAATAGTGTTTCGCTTTACATTGTTTCACTTACAGTCGTGTTTTTCAAGAATATAACCCCGCCGTTAACTGGGGCCTTCCTGTATCTATCACACAGATGGGCTATTCATGCACACGAAGGCCAAAAGTAGCAATCGCTCAGCGTACTCCCTCGGTACCCAGTGATACATGCAAAACCACTGGACACCTACCGACGAGCTTTCAAGCTACACCAGGCAGGACTGACCGAAAAGCTATACCAGCTTACTGACTGAAGGCCCAGTACTCATCGAGAGAGACTGGGCGCTTATCGAGACTTTGTCGAATGGTTGTACAAAAATTGCTCTTTAGCCCGCTCAAACCACGATTCCAGTTTTGCGCTATGGTCACATTCTCGAAAGGCCTGCCTCACTAACTTGCTTCGGCTGGGAAGATCCCGACTAGGTGCACCTCACACAGCCATCTGAGACAACGAACGCCAGACGCAGGACTTATCTTGCAAACCAGACTAGCCCTCACATACGGCATCTGATGTAAGGCAATTTAACTATAACTGCCATAACACCACATACAAAGGCAATAGAGCTCTAACTGTTGTGTGTTTTATTACTTCTCAGTCAACACCGAGGCAATGTAACCATAATTGTTATATTTGCTTTTGAATTTCCAAATACCAGAGAAACTGTTAAAATCTACTTTGGTTACTTAGGCACTATATGCCCAGGAATCTAACCATTTTGTTATAAAATGATGCAGCTTCAATACGTTCCTCACATTTGTTTATAACAATCAGTAAGAAAACACTCATTTAAACTAATGTCCTTCCAAATAGTTCCCTGGGCAACTATACCTATGTTCATACCTGTGTTCATGCCACTCTACTATGATACAAAAATATGTGTAAGCGGGACATGATTTATACAGACATTGATTTTGCACATTGGGAGCAAGTTACCGATAAACGTGTTGCATGGAGGGCAAAGATCAGAAATGGAATAAATACAAAGGAGAAAATGATTGCAGATAGGTCACACACTGAGCATGTGAGACGTAAGATGGTGCGTGATGGTGGAAATGACCATGTGCTCACAAGCATCCATTGTGGAAGAACATTTACAGTGCAAATTTTTCTGACAAGTCACATTCGCTACCGCTATGCGTTGTAGTTATTATGCCTTTTTGCAGCACAATGTAACAAACTATCGTCTGTCAAGACGGCAAGGTGCCAATGAATATTTCTGAATCACCACATGCCAAGTTAACTAAACTATACACCTGTTTTATTGATTAATAATCACATATCAATGTAATGTTATTAAACTTGTTATAATGTTTTACTATTTTTGAGATGCCAGACGGCATTATACTTAAAATCACTACTTACAGGAAGCCCTTTTTCCCCAAAATCTCCTGGTAGGCCTCGCTGTCCCACATCACCCATTGGCCCATCTCGACCGGGAGAGCCTGGATAACCAACGTTCCCTGGAGGTCCTGGAGGTCCACGAAATCGCTCAACATCTTCAACTTGAAGGTTATCACCACGCTGACCTTTGGGGCCATCATTGCCATAAGTACCTTCAAAACCGGGAACACCCTAAAGGAACATAAATGCATAGCTCAAATTCTTATCACCTGCGTTTCTGTTTCTTATAGCTGTTTTTATTAGTTCAGACTCCTCTCAGCAGCAAAATGTACTAGGAGGAGGACACTTCAGAATTATGGTCAAAAGGCTTTCTCTCCCATTATACAGAGTTGCGAGGAAAATGTAAAACTGTTGCGTGAGGGGAACTGCATCTGATGATCATATACCTGTCTATTACAATGATTCGCAGTAATGTCTGATGAAAGCAGTGTTATGTCTGTGTCCCAGTAATGTCTGTATCCCAGTAATGTCTTATGACAGCAGTGTTATGTCTGTGTCCCAGTGATGTCTGATGACAGCAATGTTGTGTCTGTGTCCCAGTAATGTCTTATGACAGACAGCAGTGTTATGTCTGTGTCCCAGTGATGTCTGATGACAGCAATGTTGTGTCTGAGTCCCAGTAATGTCTTATGACAGCAGTGTTATGTCTGTGTCCCAGTAATGTCTGATGACAGATATGTTGTGTCTGAGTCCCAGTAATGTCTTATGACAGCAGTGTTATGTCTGTGTCCCAGTAATGTCTGATGACAGCAATGTTGTGTCTGAGTCCCAGTAATTTCTTATGACAGCAGTGTTATATCTGTGTCCCAGTAATGTCTGATGACAGCAATGTTGTGTCTGTGTCCCAGTAATGTCTGTGTCCCAGTAATGTCTGATGACAGATATGTTGTGTCTGAGTCCCAGTAATGTCTTATGACAGCAGTGTTATGTCTGTGTCCCAGTAATGTCTGATGACAGCAATGTTGTGTCTGAGTCCCAGTAATTTCTTATGACAGCAGTGTTATGTCTGTGTCCCAGTAATGTCTGATGACAGCAGTGTTATGTCTGTGTCCCAGTAATGTCTGTATCCCAGTAATGTCTGATGACAGCAGTGTTGTGTCTGTGTCCCAGTAATGTCTGATGACAGCAATGTTATGTCTGAGTCCCAGTAATTTCTTATGACAGCAGTGTTATGTCTGTGTCCCAGTAATTGCTTATGACAGCAGTGTTATGTCTGTGTCCCAGTAATGTCTTATGACAGCAGTCTTATGTCTGTGTCCCAGTAATTTATTATGACAGCAGTGTTGTGTCTGTGTCCCAGTAATGTCTGTATCCCAGTAATGTCTTATGACAGCAGTGTTATGTCTGTGTCCCAGTAATGTCTTAAGACAGCAGTGTTATGTCTGTGTCCCAGTAATTTATTATGACAGCAGTGTTATGTCTGTGTCCCAGTAATGTCTTAAGACAGCAGTGTTGTGTCTGTGTCCCAGTAATTTATTATGACAGCAGTGTTGTGTCTGTGTCCCAGTAATGTCTGTATCCCAGTAATGTCTTATGACAGCAGTGTTATGTCTGTGTCCCAGTAATGTCTTAAGACAGCAGTGTTATGTCTGTGTCCCTGTAATTTATTATGACAGCAGTGTTATGTCTGTGTCCCAGTAATGTCTGTATCCCAGTAATGTCTTATGACAGCAGTGTTATGTCTGTGTCCCAGTAATGTCTTAAGACAGCAGTGTTATGTCTGTGTCCCAGTAATTTATTATGACAGCAGTGTTATGTCTGTGTCCCAGTAATGTCTTATGACAGCAGTCTTATGTCTGTGTCCCAGTAATGTCTTATGACGGCAGTGTTATGTCTGTGTCCCAGTAATGTCTTATGACAGCAGTGTTGTGTCTGTGTCCCAGTAATGTCTTATGACAGCAATGTTATGTCTGTGTCCCAGTAATGTCTAATGACAGCAGTGTTATGTCTGTGTCCCAGTAATTGCTTATAACAGCAGTGTTATGTCTGTGTCCCAGTAATGTCTTATGACAGCAGTCTTATGTCTGTGTACCAGTATTGTATGATGACAGCAGTGTTATGTCTGTGCCCCAGTAACATCTTATGACAGCAGTGTTATGTCTGTGTCCCAGTAATGTCTTATGACAGCAGTGTTATGTCTGTGTCCCAATAATGTCTTATGACAGCAGTTTTATGTCTGTGTCCCAGTAACGTCTTATGACAGCAGTGTTGTCTCTGTGTCCCAGTAATGTCTTATGACAGCTGTGATATATCTGTGTCTCATCATCATCCCCCCTGCCCCAACAGTCTATAAAAATGTATCTGTATCAAACTATCTATAACAACTTGAACTCAAGTACACTGTGGTCTTCCTCTTCTCTACCTCTCAGCACACTTGTGGCCCTAATCATCTTGTCTAGACTTTCAGGTTCTACCTCTCAGCACACATGTAGCCCTAATCATCTTGTCTAAACTTTCAGGTTCTACCTCTCAGCATACTTGTCACCCTAATCATCTTGTCTATACTTTCAGGTTCTACCTCTCAGCACACTTGTCACCCTAATCATCTTGTCTAGACTTTCACCTCAGCACACTTGTCGCCCTAATCATCTTGTCTAGACTTTCAGGTTCTACCTCTCAGTACACTTGTCACCCTAATCATCTTGTCTAGACTTTCAGGTTCTACCTCTCAGCACACTTGTCACCCTAATCATCTTGTCTAGACTTTCAGGTTCTACCTCTCAGCACACTTGTGGCCCTAATCATCTTGTCTAGACTTTCAGGTTCTACCTCTCAGCACACATGTAGCCCTAATCATCTTGTCTAAACTTTCAGGTTCTACCTCTCAGCATACTTGTCACCCTAATCATCTTGTCTATACTTTCAGGTTCTACCTCTCAGCACACTTGTCACCCTAATCATCTTGTCTAGACTTTCACCTCAGCACACTTGTCGCCCTAATCATCTTGTCTAGACTTTCAGGTTCTACCTCTCAGTACACTTGTCACCCTAATCATCTTGTCTAGACTTTCAGGTTCTACCTCTCAGTACACTTGTCACCCTAATCATCTTGTCTAGACTTTCAGGTTCTACCTCTCAGCACACTTGTCACCCTAATCATCTTGTCTAGACTTTCAGGTTCTACCTCTCAGCACACTTGTCACCCTAATCATCTGGTCTAGACTTTCAGGTTCTACCTCTCAGCACACTAGTTGCCCTAATCATCTTGTCTAGACTTTCAGGTTCTACCTCTCAGCACACTTGTCACCCTAATCATCTTGTCTAGACTTTCAGGTTCTACCTCTCAGCACACTTGTCGCCCTAATCATCTTGTCTAGACTTTCAGGTCTTTTTGCATATTCAAAATGTTATAACTTTTCTTTGTCTTATTAAGACAAAATAACCAATATTCTTTCATACTGAGTTCTTCTCAGACAGATCTGTTTGATCTCCTTTCCGTCCAATGAATGTTTAATGCTCTGTGTCAACTACGTAAATATGATGAAAAAGATCCTTATTAAATTGTTTAACTCATTCACATAATTGGGGAACTGTGACAGAGGTGTCAGAATGACCCCCTCAAACATTGTGGAACGTGTTCAATAACCAGTCAGGCTCAGGTTTTGTTAGGCTGTAAACTACATGGCCAATACTTGGGCAAGTGACCTATATTCCTCAGCCAGGGAAACAACTTTCTGACACACACCAGTAATGGCACGCATGCTCTAACAAAAACATACAAATTACATAATCATCATCAGCAGCCCTAATGCTGGTTGTGAAAAGTCCTTAAAAAATCCATTGCATTGGTATCTATCTGTTGCCCCTCTGTTTAATTCTGTATATGTCTACATTGATACATCTGTGCCAGCCTGCTTTCTAAATGTTTTCCTTGCCCTCTCTTGGACAGTATTGTGTCTTCTAGTACTCTGGTATTTTGTCATTTTTTAGTGTTTCTCTAGGTGTCCAAGATTTGCACCACTTACGACTTCACTGAAACAGATCTTTGGGAGCCATGATAGAATAGTGGCTGGATACTTGACTGTGACTAGGTGTTGGTGAGGTAGAGTAGTGGCTGGATACTTGACTGTGACTAGGTGTTGGTGAGGTAGAGTAGTGGCTGGATACTTGACTGTGACTAGGTGTTGGTGAGGTAGAGTAGTGGCTGGATACTTGACTGTGACTAGGTGTTGGTGAGGTAGAGTAGTGGCTGGATACTTGACTGTGACTAGGTGTTGGTGAGGTAGAGTAGTGGCTGGATACTTGACTGTGACTAAATGTTGGTGAGGTAGAGTAGTGGCTGGATACTTGACTGTGACTAGGTGTTGGTGAGCCATGACAGAGTAGTGGCTGGATACTTGACTGTGACTAGGTGTTGGTGAGGTAGAGTAGTGGATGGATACTTGACTGTGACTAGGTGTTGGTGAGGTAGAGTAGTGGCTGGATACTTGACTGTGACTAGGTGTTGGTGAGGTAGAGTAGTGGCTGGATACTTGACTGTGACTAGGTGTTGGTGAGCCATGACAGAGTAGTGGCTGGATACTTGACTGTGACTAGGTGTTGGTGAGGTAGAGTAGTGGCTGGATACTTGACTGTGACTAGGTGTTGGTGAGGTAGAGTAGTGGCTGGATACTTGACTGTGACTAGGTGTTGGTGAGGTAGAGTAGTGGCTGGATACTTGACTGTGACTAGGTGTTGGTGAGGTAGAGTAGTGGCTGGATACTTGACTGTGACTAGGTGTTGGTGAGGTAGAGTAGTGGCTGGATACTTGACTGTGACTAGGTGTTGGTGAGGTAGAGTAGTGGCTGGATACTTGACTGTGACTAGGTGTTGGTGAGGTAGAGTAGTGGCTGGATACTTGACTGTGACTAGGTGTTGGTGAGGTAGAGTAGTGGCTGGATACTTGACTGTGACTAGGTGTTGGTGAGGTAGAGTAGTGGATGGATACTTGACTGTGACTAGGTGTTGGTGAGGTAGAGTAGTGGATGGATACTTGACTGTGACTAGGTGTTGGTGAGGTAGAGTAGTGGCTGGATACTTGACTGTGACTAGGTGTTGGTGAGGTAGAGTAGTGGCTGGATACTTGACTGTGACTAGGTGTTGGTGAGCCATGACAGAGTAGTGGCTGGATACTTGACTGTGACTAGGTGTTGGTGAGGTAGAGTAGTGGCTGGATACTTGACTGTGACTAGGTGTTGGTGAGGTAGAGTAGTGGCTGGATACTTGACTGTGACTAGGTGTTGGTGAGGTAGAGTAGTGGCTGGATACTTGACTGTGACTAGGTGTTGGTGAGGTAGAGTAGTGGCTGGATACTTGACTGTGACTAGGTGTTGGTGAGGTAGAGTAGTGGCTGGATACTTGACTGTGACTAGGTGTTGGTGAGGTAGAGTAGTGGCTGGATACTTGACTGTGACTAGGTGTTGGTGAGGTAGAGTAGTGGCTGGATACTTGACTGTGACTAGGTGTTGGTGAGGTAGAGTAGTGGTTGGATACTTGACTGTGACTAGGTGTTGGTGAGGTAGAGTAGTGGCTGGATACTTGACTGTGACTAGGTGTTGGTGAGGTAGAGTAGTGGCTGGATACTTGACTGTGACTAGGTGTTGGTGAGGTAGAGTAGTGGCTGGATACTTGACTGTGACTAGGTGTTGGTGAGGTAGAGTAGTGGCTGGATACTTGACTGTGACTAGGTGTTGGTGAGATAGAGTAGTGGCTGGATACTTGACTTTGACTAGGTGTTGGTGAGGTAGAGTAGTGGCTGGATACTTGACTGTGACTAGGTGTTGGTGAGGTAGAGTAGTGGCTGGATACTTGACTGTGACTAGGTGTTGGTGAGGTAGAGTAGTGGCTGGATACTTGACTGTGACTAGGTGTTGGTGAGGTAGAGTAGTGGTTGGATACTTGACTGTGACTAGGTGTTGGTGAGGTAGAGTAGTGGCTGGATACTTGACTGTGACTAGGTGTTGGTGAGGTAGAGTAGTGGCTGGATACTTGACTGTGACTAGGTGTTGGTGAGGTAGAGTAGTGGCTGGATACTTGACTGTGACTAGGTGTTGGTGAGGTAGAGTAGTGGCTGGATACTTGACTGTGACTAGGTGTTGGTGAGATAGAGTAGTGGCTGGATACTTGACTTTGACTAGGTGTTGGTGAGGTAGAGTAGTGGCTGGATACTTGACTGTGACTAGGTGTTGATGAGGTAGAGTAGTGGCTGGATACTTGACTGTGACTAGGTGTTGGTGAGGTAGAGTAGTGGCTGGATACTTGACTGTGACTAGGTGTTGGTGAGATAGAGTAGTGGCTGGATACTTGACTGTGACTAGGTGTTGGTGAGGTAGAGTAGTGGCTGGATATTTGACTGTGGCTAGGTGTTGGTGAGCCATGATAGAGTAGTGGCTGGATACTTGACTGTGACTAGGTTTTGGTGAGCCATGATAGAGTAGTGGCTGGATACTTGACTGTGACTAGGTTTTGGTGAGCCATGATAGAGTAGTGGCTGGATACTTGACTGTGACTAGGTTTTGGTGAGCCATGATAGAGTAGTGGCTGGATACTTGACTGTGACTAGGTTTTGGTGAGCCATGATAGAGTAGTGGCTGGATACTTGACTGTGACTAGGTTTTGGTGAGCCATGATAGAGTAGTGGCTGGATACTTGACTGTGACTAGGTGTTGGTGAGGTGGATTGTTTAAATTACCTGGATTTATTACACAGAACAAAGACCATTAGACTCACAAGCTAACATACACATACAATAAGATTTCATGCACATACAGAGTATATACTTTTTCCAAATATAATATGTACTGAATGAGTCAGCCTGTTTAATTGAAATGAGAGGAGTCTAATCTGTTTGATATTCAACTCTCAAGAAATAAAATCAGCCTGTGTTAACTCTGATGATTACAGGAAACACAAAGCTATGCACTTCATTGCTAGCATGTCTGTAACAAGACTTCATGCACAAACTATGCATCTTTTCAAAGATCTGATATACTGAATGGGTTAACATATCATCTTTAAATAAGGGTGTCCAAGACATTTAAAGCAATATAGATTTTTTGGGGACCTGCATCAGGGGGATGAAATCTTGGAACTGAATGCATGGTGTCAGTGAGTTACTTGTAGCCTACCAGCATGACAATGTTAAGAAAGTGAACATGCGGAGAACCCGCCCTCAACCTGTGTGAATGTGACGGTAAGAATACATGAGGCCAGTGCATGTTCACAAGCTATGCATACCCAGGTAAACAAAGCCTGACACCTTGTCTGGATGATCACTGTGTAGAAGCTGGTCATATTTGCCATACCAATTTGTTGATGACTAACAGATGTTGTCATGTGTGCGTGTGTGCTAGGCTATTTCTATTCAATGGCCATTGGTTGTCATCTGTATTTCAGATCTCAAGTGTGGTCCCAGCAGCTGCTAGCATGTGGTAGAGGTTACATTCCAGCAACAGCCTTGACATGGCCAGCTAAACCAAGTGAAGGTAGTGGACAAGTCTAATGAACTAGCAGTCTAAGGCATGCAAATACTTGATCTGAAAACTGGCCAGCAGGCAGAAATATGACTACTAGCAATGCCCTGTGGTGCTTACCTAGCAGGGAAAAGCACAGGAGATCACCGTGATCATCTCCTGCAACCTGATTCTATTTGAGCTTCTCAATCATATCTTGCCACTGGATTACACAGAATTAGGATGAAAGAGTGAGCCTGTTGTAGCACAAGTCTCCTTGATGTCTATCCAGTTATGTGCAAGTCACATTGCCATCTCACCTCAATCTGATTGACAATGGACACTCTTGTTCCCTTACACAGACATTTTCTAGGGTCTAATCAGCCACATTCAAACCCACTCTGAGACTGTCACATGCCAATATGGACTTTCTTTGACAATGATGGACAAAGAACAATGTTAATACAATCGTAGGTGTGAATCAACATGTTGAGCACATCATATCACATTCTTAAACTAACTGTACTTTATGTGACACTGACAATAATAAACAAATATAACACATGTATGTAAGGAGGTAAAGTTACAGACAATAACAACACAAGAGGATACTCACTGGGGGTCCACTAGGACCTCTTGGACCAAAAGGACCAGGTTCACCTGGCTCACCTTTCACCCCAGGAAAACCTTCTGGTCCAGGGCGACCATTTGCACCTGTGATAGCAATTGTATATAAATTATATGAACATCTATGCATGAATAATGCAATAGTATTCTTCCTAACCCTTTCAACAATTAAGTATATGTATATGATTAATGGTTTGATTTGCTCCATAGAGAATCACCCTGTTGCACAGGGATACTTCTATAGTTTCTTCCACTTATTATTACTTTTTTGTGGATAGGTCCCCCCCCCCCCCCCCCTTCTTCTTCTTCATTCGCCTAAAATGTTTGTTTTGAGTGTAACTGCATTTCTCCTGCATTGAGCTGCAATATTTGTGCCTTTTGGCCAACACATCCAACTTCTTCAGGCATTTATTGACCGGGTTAACCTTCCTGGTTGTTTCGTAGAATGTTCCACTCTCAACGTTGTGGTGTCATTTTCATCTCTCCAACCATGACCCATTTAGAACAGCTGAACACATCCTGGTCAGCCTACCAGACAATGGGCATTCCTCACCATCCAAAAAGACTTCCATTATTGCAGAGCCAACACATAGCCCTCTGGTTCTGGGCTTACACAAGTAATAGTCAGGTCCTGCACATGGCTGCTTAGCCTCACTTCCATGTAATGGGCCTTCCATTCATCAGAGGCTCCTCCAGACACCAGAAGAATGCAATCAACAGATGGCATCCATACAGTGAGTTTTTGATTCAGACTTTCTACATAATGGATTTGCTAGCCAAGCAATATTCCACTTTGTATCCACTAGTATGTTTTTTCCATCTTTGATGATGCTCACGCAATGAGCTTTCAATTTGGACATTCCATGTAAAGGATTCACTAGCCAAGCAATACTGCATTTCATAACCACTGGGACACTTTTTCCACCGACATACTAGCGGCATGAAGTGTGGCAGCCTAGGAACATTCTTCTTCTTCATACACCCTCATATCCTCATATGAACCTTAATATACTTAAAGAAAGCAGTGGTCAACGTCAGACTGCTGAAATCTCCACAGTTTAACTTTAGAATGAACTGGTGTAGGCCAAAAGTACTTTTTCTGCTCCCCATATGTTGAGCATTCCTGAAGAAAATGCTCAGCTTTCAGTTTGTAAATTCTTGTTACGCTGATCAGTAGCTTGTATCACTAGCTTGTGGAACATATGGCACCTTTGTCTGTTGTAACCTTTATGGAGTTTCTTTATCAATGACTCCAAACCAAACATAAACAATACTGCATTGAATGCTGCATGCATCGTGTGACAAAGCATCTGAGTCATCTCAGAATTGAGGACACAAATTGTGATTAAGTTAGAAAAACTCTTGTGTTTCCAGAACCAACCTTAAAGTATAAACAATAAAGAAAGGGCAGACAGAGAAGTCGCAAAACATGTAGAAACTGGCTGGTCTGACCTCATTAACAGCTACAGATATTCTGTGCCAGTGCCGGTACTCCTTCTGACCTGCTAGGGGACATGGAAGGTGTTTCTAGGTTGGAAAACACATGGAAAGATAAAGGAATAATGTTGCAAATCATGTAAGGCAGTCACAGTGACCTTGTTCAGTATTACAGCATAGAGGCAAATGAAAACAGTATGTCAGAGAGAGTGACAGCTGGTCTGAAAGAAACAGACACCAGAAATGAAAAACGAGAGAGGGGCTAGTAAAATGAAAATGTCTAGGAGCTACAAGGAGGCAGATATAGGAGAGGTAACAGGACAAAGAAGAAATGTATCCAGTTGCCTGGAAATCACTCACAAATCAGACTCTGCACCTGCTAGCTAAATGTGAGACGCCAACTGACGAGAGACGAATTTCTGTGTCCGATTCTATCAACCTAATTCCCACAGCTATATGCAGGTAAGTAGATAGTATTAACTGGAGTGTCTTCTGTGGCTGTAAGCCAACTTTCTAGTTCTATACATGAGATTTTTACCAAAATCTCTAGCTCACAGAATTTCTGTGCGGCGCTTTCAGCCAGTTCACTAGAGCCTGTATGTGTGAATTTCGTTTTATTCCTATTTCTGTCTATGCCACTGTGTACCCATATTTTTTCCATACAGGTAGGTATCCATCCATCATGTGCCATGCCGGTAAGCATGGGCGGTCATGTTCTGCCATCTCACTCGATCACCAGAGTCGTGGATCAGCTCCGTGTTTCTGTCTCGACCATGCCACAAGGCCAAGCCATCCAGGTACTTGCTTCTAGGTCTTCCCCTTGGTCTGTTCCCCTCGATCTTACCAGTCGTCACCAAGTTCTCCAATCCATTTCTTCTCATAACATGTCCAAAAAATTTTGACTGTCTACGTCTAATTTCTCTAATCAATTTACGATCTTCATTTGTTTCTTGAAGAACTTATTCATTGGTCTTTCTGGCTGTCCATGGTATTCTTTGCATTTTCCTCAGAAACCACATCTCTACAGCCATCAGATGTTTTTCAGCCTGACTGCTCATTGTCCACGCTTCACATCCATATAAAAGTACAGGTTCTATGTAGCATCTCAACACTCTTTTTCTCGTTTCAATTGACATCTTTTTATTGGTTAGTATGTTTTTCATCTTGCTAAAGGCTACTTTTGCCATGGCGATTCTTGTTCTAATCTCTTCAAGGCATCTCCCATCAGATGTTATGACTGTTGCGAGATACTTGTACCGATTCACTTGTTGAAGAATATTCCCATTTACTTGTATATTACATTGTGATATTTCGTTCTTCCTAGTGACGACCATAATCTGTGTCTTTTTACAATTCATTTCTAACCCCAGTTGTTCACTGTGTGTAACAACCGCATCTACTAAATGTTGCAGGTCCTGTTCATTGTCTGCAATCAATACTGTATCATCTGCATATCTACAGGTAGGTATACATACATCTAATGATATGAGAAAGGCAGCAGACACCCAATCTCATGGCATGGCCTAAACTATGCAAACTTATTCTTAGAAAGATAGTGTAGGGTTGTACCTTGTCTTCATCATTCATATAAATGGTATATAACCTCCTCTTTTCATAAGCATATTCATGTTGTCGCTCAGTATGTAATTAGTCCTGAGCCTCCAACCACTGGCCAGCTCTGTGGCGAAGGGGTTACTGATGTAGTTCGTAATCCCGCATAACGTGTTAGAAACACAGCTGTCTGGTCGGTGTGTATCAGTTCTGTAAATTGTCAACAAGAATAAACAAGACTAACCTTCATATCCCTTATCTCCCTGATCTCCTGTAATACCTGGTTCACCATTTGGACAATTACCACAGTCTTCACCAGGTGGACCTGCAGAAACAATTTGTAATAAGTTCTTTAACAGTCGCAGTTTTAACAGTCGTTTAACAAAGCAAAACAAGACAACTCTGAACAGAATCAAGCATAATTTTAGGCAACCGTTGTAAATGTATTATGAATACAGATGGCCAATGGATTAGAGGATATATCACCCAAATCTGTGACAGATGCTAAAATGTGAGTGTGGCAAAGTGAAAGTGTTGCTCTAGTTACAGTTGTAGAAGCATATCATTTTGAGTGAAGTCTTGTAGGACTAGAAGAAATGGGGATTGGTGATAACTCAGCTCTAGCCTGGTGGTCACATAACACAATCACTCTGAGATTGCCCATGAGATCTCCAAGCAGTGAGTGGGAGTGCAAGACTTGGGTGCTGATTCTCTACCATTATATCATGGAGTTCCTGTGTAGCAGTATGCAAGGTGTTGAAGTCTTCTGCGGGCATAATCATAATGAAGACCATGAATGATCCATCCAGACTGGTCTTTGACCAGAAAGTCCCATACTGAGGTGAAATAAGGACTTGGTCTTGAATAATCTAGACCCTGGAACATCAGTACTTCTGAATCTTCTGTTCTAGTGAAGATATCATTAAACCAGCTAGCCTAGCCTGCACACTGTATGTCATAGCATGGAGGAAGAAGGTCATCTTTATACCTCAGGTCTTAACAGATCCTCTTGGTGGAAAGGACTTTTAAGAAAATAGCATGAAGCTGATAGACTTTTAAGTCATTGCCAAATGTTTAGAGCCACAAGAATGGAATGGGTACAGACTGACTTAATACAATTTATTCCACAGCGGTGTTGGATTTCCTAAACAGAAAGACTTTGAAGTCAACGCAGCCTTTACTAATCTAAATTCATTGCAATTTAATGTCATATCACTCTAGCCAACTTTCCACTTATATTTATTGTCACTGAGGTGTGTGACTTGAGAATGTGATAGGACAATCCAAGGGATTTCTTCTGTTTATTGTCACTGAGGTGTGTGACTTGAGAATGTGATCAGATGATCCAAGGGATTTCTTCTGTTTATTCTCACTGAGGTGTGTGACTTGAGAATGTGATCAGATGATCCAAGGGATTTCTTCTGTTTATTGTCACTGAGGTGTGTGACTTGAGAATGTGATCAGACCATCCAAAGGATTTCTTCTGTTTATTGTCACTGAGGTGTGTGACTTGAGAATGTGATCAGACCATCCAAAGGATTTCTTCTGTTTATTGTCACTGAGGTGTGTGACTTGAGAATGTGATCAGATGATCCAAGGGATTTCTTCTGTTTATTGTCACTGAGGTGTGTGACTTGAGAATGTGATCAGACCATCCAAAGGATTTCTTCTGTTTATTGTCACTGAGGTGTGTGACTTGAGAATGTGATCAGACCAGCCAATGGATTTCTTCTGTGGGAGCTAACTCTATTTTCAGACTGTCAGGAGAGTGAGTGGCAGTTTGATTAGACTATTAGACTTCCCTATTTAGATCTCTGTGTGTGGATAAAGGGCTCGTCTTTGTGCCTCCTGTCACATGAACAACTCAGTCTTCCATTCTATCAGAACCATTCTCTTAGAATATTTGTAAAAATAAACGAGCCAGCTCTATGAGATTGTCCACATGTTTGTTATTGTAGAATTCTGCACACTGTCTAGTTTTGCCCTGAGAATCATCACAAGTTAGCATATTTCTGACCACATCACACCATTCGCATATGGAAAATATAGATCTAAGATCACAGCCCCAAAATGCCTTAGTTAGTTAGTTAGTTAGTTAGTTAGTTAGTTAATCTGTTGGGATATCATCCTTGCACTAAGGACATTATTCTGTTTATCTGGTCTGTGATTCTATTCAGGTATGTACATGTGTTTGTTTTCACTGTTTTCCTGATGCCGGTTTCAAGATGCCGACGGAAGGTTGTGTTGTTTTGTGTTCGTTAACTTTTTCGCGTAGGGGATGGATTTATTCATTTCTTGCGTGTAATTGGTGTGCCAGGATGTAAAACCAGGAGTTTCTACTCAAGATCTGCGCGGGTGCTACGGAGTTCGTGCATCGAGCGAAGCCATCCTTGAGTGAATTTTCAGCAGCGTGTGTGGTTCTCAAAAGTCTGTGTTTACGTTTTTTCAACATGGCGGAACAACGTGTGTTTTCCGAGCGATCAGCAGTCAACATACCGAAGCGGCGTGGTAGCCGCGCAGGGAAAAAGAAGCCAGGTAAACGCGGTGGCTTGAGACGTTTTAGACTCAAGTGTCACCGTCTAGGACTCAGGAACATCCGTATTCTATATTGGAACTGTGCCAGTGTAAAACAACGGGGCTCTATTTTAGAAACCCTAGTTTACAGGAACGACATTGTAGCACTCCAGGAGACGAGACTGGGCGATCAGCTACTCCGAATTGCCGGCTTCAAATGTTTCTACAACAGACGACATCTGGGAACGGCGATTCTCGTTCGCGACAGCATGGTGGCGTCAGAGCTAGACATGTCCAGTTGGAACAGTGACGATATACAAATACAGGCGTTGAGAGTTCATTCCAGTATACCATTCGTGTTGGTTAATGTTTATGCCCGCAATGCGAGTGTGGACGCCCAGAAGTGGCAGTGCTTAAGTGGCATATTAGGCCACGAGAGAAATGTTATTTTCTGTGGTGACTTCAACGCTAAAGGCATATCATGGGGAAACACTTCCTCCAATACACAAGGGGAGGAGCTCGAGACTGCACTGGAAACCATCGACCTGGTTTGTATCAACAGCGGCTGTGTCACCAGGACAGCAAGCCGCCCAGGCGATGAGGACAGTGCTATTGATCTGGCGCTAGTTTCACCTTCACTCACTACAGTGTGTAGATGGGGTGTCCTAGGACACCATGGCAGCGACCACCACCCATGCAGCATATTGGTGGAGAAAGGCAGAACCAGGCAGCACAAGCTAAAGGTAAAGACGTTCCAGTATGACAGTAAAGGGCAAGATGTGGTGAGTAAAATAAGACGTGACAAGCGCAGAACGTTTCAGGGCAGGAAAAAAAGGTAGGAGCAGCCACCGTGGTGGAGTTTCGAGGTGGAGAAGGCTTGGGTGGATAAGCGTAGTGCTGTAAGGAGGTGGCAAAATGCCAAGAGGAACAGAGCTGGTCATCCTAGTCCCTGCTTGCACTTAGTAAGAGAGATGCACACAAAAGTAAGCTATTTCAAAAAACTGGTCAAGGTGGTTAAAAGCGAAAAATGGGCAGAGGTGTGTCAAAGAGTAAGCACAGACAAGTCACTGAAATTGTTCTGGCGACTACATAAAAGCATGAGTAGTGTAGTCAAGAATAAGAGCATTTCTGACTTCCAAGGTGCTGACCTCATCTGGCAGAGGACTGACGAGGACAAGGGCAAAGCCCTCTTTGAACGCTACCTTGAGCAGAGCAACCAGACAGACATGGGAGGCCGGAATCTGGCCAAGGAGGTCACCTCAGACAGATGCAAGGCCCAGAACACTTCGGATGAAGACACAGTGACAGTGAAAGAAATCAAGGCTGTGCTTCGACGATCAAAAAACAGTGCTCCAGGTCCTGATGGCATAAGATACGACGACATAAATAGGTGTACCGACAATGAGCTAGAGAAACTAGCAGACATGTACAACAACAGTATAGGGAGTGCTAGCATCAAGGAGGAATGGTTACACAGCTATCTGATTCCCTTGCCGAAGCCTGACAAAGACCACAAAAAAATTCAGGGATATCGAATTATAACCATGCAGAATACAATAGGCAAGCTGCTGGAGAAGGTAATTGCCAGGAAAATATCAAGCCAACTAGAGAGGCAAGGTGTTTTCCCACCTACCCTGGGTGGGTACCGTCCAAAAAGAGAAACCTGGACAAATGCAGCAGTCTTTGCCCACGATGTCTATGAAGGTTTCCACTCAGGCACTGAAACCGTTGCTGCAGCGATTGATCTTGAGGACGCATACAACAGAGTACCACTGGATTTTTTAATGTTTCAGCTTCTTGAACTAAACGTAAGTCCATTCCTCCTTAGTTGGATCGCTGCAGCCCTCTTCCAACGGGAAGTAGTTTTTAGATGTGGCAGGTGGACTTCGGAACCAACAACAATATATCCTGGCCTACCACAGGGATCACCATTATCTCCGGTACTGTTCAACGCCTACACAGTGAGAATCACCAGTGAGCAGATCACTGGACCTGGCAGGACATTGTCATATGCCGATGATGTTTTAGTGTATCGTCAGGGTAAGGATAGAGAGGAGGTTGCTGTGGAACTACAAACCGAACTCAATCGCATAAGTACTTGGTGTGATGAAGCTGGGGCAATGGTCAACCCAACAAAGGCAACAGTGACTTGGTTCTCGTTGAATAATCATATTGTCAACAATCCAACACCAACTGTAATGCTGTGTTCAGAGACGGTGGAAAGAACGCAGGCAATGAATTACCTGGGGATACGGTTTGATCGAAGCCTTGCTTATAATGTGCACATAGACCGGGTGATAGCAAAGGCCAAGCGGGGTTTGGCAGCGATGCGGGTGATGGCGGCAGCAAACTGTGAGCAGCGCCATCTATGTCTTCTGTACGAGGGGCTGGTCATGTCTGTTTTGGAGTATGCAATGGCAATCCTGACTGTCAGTCATAAGAAGATAGAAAGGATGGAAAGGATACAGAATGAAGCTATGCGCATTATTCTTGGATGTACAAGAGATACAGCATGCAAGGCGATGCGCTACCTTCTTGATCTTCCAACCATTGAAGAGAGAATGCAAGTTTGCAGGGCACGCGCCTACCTCAGAATTAACGCAAACACACAGCATCCACTGCATAGTGAAATTAGGAAGGTGAAGGGCAGCAGGTTAAAAAGAGGACGGTCGTGGATGGGTCAAGCCGAAGACATTCTTCAACAGGTGTGTTCACTTGAGGACTTAGAACCTGGCGAGGAGTCGGTGCAAGTGCCAACAGACTTCTGCACATCCTTTTCAGTTTGCATCCAACTAGATAGAAAATGCAGACAAGAAAATCCGGCTGCTGTGGAGGCTGAAGTACAAGCGTTGATTTTCGAGAATTCGCTAGACAGTGACGCGGTCATCTACACAGATGGGTCGGTCGTCCGACATGTGAGAAGCTCATGGGCCTTTACAGCTCGGGCCGGAGGGAGAATTGTGAAGGAGGACTCTGGTGCTTTCACTGAAACCACAAGTAGCCTGACCATGGAAGTCATGGCAGTAAGTAAAGCAATAACATGGCTCGAGACACAGACATTCACTAGGGCTTGTTTCCTTAGCGACTCAATGAACATGATCAAGAGGATAGAGGAGGGGTCGATCCGAAGAGAATGGTTGCTGCCTCTGGAGCGGTCTCGGCTGGCAAAGATTAGTTTCATCTTCGTGCCAGGGCATGCGGGAGTACAAGGAAATGAGCGGGCTGACAAGCTCGCAGGTGAGGCTACTGTGGAGGGCGGACGCGCCATGGACCAGGCTGACATTCTGAATGCTCTACGAGAAGTGAGACTTTTGCAAGAACCAAGTGATGACTGTGAATCTACAACAATGGCCAGACTGCGAGAGCAGCAAATTAAAAGAGGGGTGGCCAAACAAGAACACTACGCAGGAAGCCAAAGAAGATTGATAAACCAACACAGAACTGGCGTCGTTAGCCGCTACACGCTGCGGGATTTGCTGAGGAGGGGATCCGAGCACTTATGGACTGAATGGTCCGATGTGCAACGAGGATGATCTGTCGACTAACTAACTAACTAACTAACTGTTTTCCTGCTGGATTAAACAATAACTTTTTGTTTCACAGATACATAGTGTTTGGTTAAAAGAAAAGAGCTCCACCTAGGAATCTGGGAATTTCAGAATACATGTTCCATTTTTGTTTAGTTAGTCAACAGATGGTCCTAATTGCACATCAAACTATTAGTCCATAAGTGCTCAGAGCCTGTCTTCAGTATCTGCCTTTGTGTATAGGGACTGATGACACCAGTCTGTGCTAGTTGACAATTATTCTTTGGTTTCCCACATTGTGCTCTAGACTTGATCTTCTTGCAGTCTGGTCAAAGTTGCAGAATCACATCCATCCCTTGAGATTTACTCATTCTGCCTCTTTGAGGGCGTTCAGGATATTAGCTTGGTCCCTAGCTCGTCCATTCCCCACAGCAGCAATGCCAGCAAGCCTAATAGCTCATTTATTTCCTCTTACACCCGCGTGCCCTAGGACAAAAATAAAACATACTAGTCAATCTTTACCTCCTCAGAGATTTGAGATTCAAGGCCCCCCCCCCCCCCCCCCCACACATTATTTTATGTCAGTCTGAGTTTCACATACATCCAGCATTCGTGTTAAAGAGTCTGATGTTCTTATCAATCATACAAAATGTGGCTGGTGCCCAATGGCCAAGGGAAGAAAATATATCTCAAACAGTCAGTGTTAACAAAAATCAATGCTGCAATGAGGATTCTTACCGTCTTCTCCATCCGAACCAGGCACCCCTGGGAAACCTGATTCACCCGGTTCACCCATAGCTCCGTCTTGACCAGGTAAACCCTTTGGACCAATGATATCAGGGCCAATGCCAGGCTGGCCTTTTTCACCCCTGCGACCTGGCTCACCAGGAGGTCCAACTGAACCTGGAATACCATCCACGCCAAATAAGCCTCTGGCTCCCGTTGGCCCTATGACAGTAGCTCCAGGGGCACCTGGGTATCCAATATCTCCTTTTAGGCCAGGGAAACCTGCTGCTCCATCCCGTCCTGACTCACCATCAATCCCTACAATAAAGAATAGCATTGGGAAATGAGAATATATGAATGCAGTTGATGCCACAAGAAAAGTTATGGTTAGAAATAAAGAAATGAGAATATATGAATGCAGTTGATGCCACCAGAAAAGTTATGGTTAGAAATAAAGAAATGAGAATATATGAATGCAGTTGATGCCACCAGAAAAGTTATGGTTAGAAATAAAGAAATGAGAATATATGAATGCAGTTGATGCCACAAGAAAAGTTATGGTTAGAAATAAAGAAATGAGAATATATGAATGCAGTTGATGCCACAAGAAAAGTTATGGTTAGAAATAAAGAAATGAGATAGAAAATGAGAATATATGAATGCAGTTGATGCTACAAGAAAAGTTATGGTTAGAAATAAAGAAATGAGAATATATGAATGCAGTTGATGCTACAAGAAAAGTTATGGTTAGAAATAAAGAAATGAGATAGAAAATGAGAATATATGAATGCAGTTGATGCCACCAGAAAAGTTATGGTTAGAAATAAAGAAATGAGAATATATGAATGCAGTTGATGCTACAAGAAAAGTTATGGTTAGAAATAAAGAAATGAGAATATATGAATGCAGTTGATGCTACAAGAAAAGTTATGGTTAGAAATAAAGAAATGAGAATATATGAATGCAGTTGATGCCACAAGAAAAGTTATGGTTAGAAATAAAGAAATGAGAATATATGAATGCAGTTGATGCCACCAGAAAAGTTATGGTTAGAAATAAAGAAATGAGAATATATGAATGCAGTTGATGCCACCAGAAAAGTTATGGTTAGAAATAAAGAAATGAGAATATATGAATGCAGTTGATGCCACCAGAAAAGTTATGGTTAGAAATAAAGAAATGAGAATATATGAATGCAGTTGATGCCACCAGAAAAGTTATGGTTAGAAATAAAGAAATGAGAATATATGAATGCAGTTGATGGCACCAGAAAAGTTATGGTTAGAAATAAAGAAATGAGAATATATGAATGCAGTTGATGCCACAAGAAAAGTTATGGTTAGAAATAAAGAAATGAGATAGAAAATGAGAATATATGAATGCAGTTGATGCTACAAGAAAAGTTATGGTTAGAAATAAAGAAATGAGAATATATGAATGCAGTTGATGCCACAAGAAAAGTTATGGTTAGAAATAAAGAAATGAGAATATATGAATGCAGTTGATGCTACAAGAAAAGTTATGGTTAGAAATAAAGAAATGAGAATATATGAATGCAGTTGATGCCACCAGAAAAGTTATGGTTAGAAATAAAGAAATGAGAATATATGAATGCAGTTGATGCCACCAGAAAAGTTATGGTTAGAAATAAATAAATGAGAATATATGAATGCAGTTGATGCCACCAGAAAAGTTATGGTTAGAAATAAAGAAATGAGAATATATGAATGCAGTTGATGCCACCAGAAAAGTTATGGTTAGAAATAAAGAAATGAGAATATATGAATGCAGTTGATGCCACAAGAAAAGTTATGGTTAGAAATAAAGAAATGAGAATATATGAATGCAGTTGATGCTACAAGAAAAGTTATGGTTAGAAATAAAGAAATGAGAATATATGAATGCAGTTGATGCCACAAGAAAAGTTATGGTTAGAAATAAAGAAATGAGAATATATGAATGCAGTTGATGCCACAAGAAAAGTTATGGTTAGAAATAAAGAAATGAGAATATATGAATGCAGTTGATGCCACAAGAAAAGTTATGGTTAGAAATAAAGAAATGAGAATATATGAATGCAGTTGATGCCACAAGAAAAGTTATGGTTAGAAATAAAGAAATAAGAATATATGAATGCAGTTGATGCCACAAGAAAAGTTATGGTTAGAAATAAAGAAATGAGAATATATGAATGCAGTTGATGCCACAAGAAAAGTTATGGTTAGAAATAAAGAAATGAGAATATATGAATGCAGTTGATGCTACAAGAAAAGTTATGGTTAGAAATAAAGAAATGAGAATATATGAATGCAGTTGATGCTACAAGAAAAGTTATGGTTAGAAATAAAGAAATGAGAATATATGAATGCAGTTGATGCTACAAGAAAAGTTATGGTTAGAAATAAAGAAATGAGAATATATGAATGCAGTTGATGCTACAAGAAAAGTTATGGTTAGAAATAAAGAAATGAGAATATATGAATGCAGTTGATGCCACAAGAAAAGTTATGGTTAGAAATAAAGAAATGAGAATATATGAATGCAGTTGATGCTACAAGAAAAGTTATGGTTATAAATAAAGAAATGAGAATATATGAATGCAGTTGATGCCACAAGAAAAGTTATGGTTAGAAATAAAGAAATGAGAATATATGAATGCAGTTGATGCCACAAGAAAAGTTATGGTTAGAAATAAAGAAATGAGAATATATGAATGCAGTTGATGCCACAAGAAAAGTTATGGTTAGAAATAAAGAAATGAGAATATATGAATGCAGTTGATGCTACAAGAAAAGTTATGGTTAGAAATAAAGAAATGAGAATATATGAATGCAGTTGATGCTACAAGAAAAGTTATGGTTAGAAATAAAGAAATGAGAATATATGAATGCAGTTGATGCTACAAGAAAAGTTATGGTTAGAAATAAAGAAATGAGATAGAAAATGGAACATGTTTAAAACTTTACAGGAAGATAGAAAATTAAATAGTTTCATATAAAAAAAGTTTTAGTGGGGGAAGAACAAGAAAATGATGGATTGATTATGTTAAGATGATTAAGGGGAAATGGATTCACAATAAAAACAGTAAAACAAATTCCCCAAGAGATTGCTTGTTCTTCTCTCAAAGTCTAACTACATGTGAAATGAATATCACATTTTAACCGGCAGAAAAACATAGAAATGGGCCAAAGGTAGATGCACAATTATGTTGCTTGTTTTTTTGTTTTGTTTTTTAAATAAAAAAATCATAAGAAAATCCTCTGACAGAATAGTAGAAACAAAAGTCATTCTGACCATTAGAAGCAGAAAAGTCTTCCCTGTTAAGTGAATGATTCAGTGTATTTATCATCCTAACATTTGAATTGTTTTGGTCCATTTGTGTTGGGGTAACAGTTAGAACATTGCACTGATAATTGCATGAGTGTTGTCAGACTAGGGTTCAATGTCAGCTCTCAGCATTTGCTATGTGAGGTCAAGATTGGCATCTATACCACTCACGCCTACAAACATATGATGGTTCTAACACTTCATATACTCACAGCGGGCTATTGTCACAGTACTTTGTTTGGGGTACACTTGAATCATGACTCCCTGCACAGGACTTCAAAACAACACTAAAAGGTCTGACTTAAGATGTTGGTGTAGTTAGTTCGAAACCAAATAACAGCAATGCACTAACTGAGAACTGCAGTGGTTAGAAGTAAGGCATCCACCACAAAGTTGAAAAGGGCAAATTAAAATCCAGCTGAGGATAATATTCTATGGGTAAATATTTTCTGAGAACCCGTAAACCCAACATCAATTATTATCTCTTTTCACATTCATTTTAATTATGATTAATCATCCACAATTTCCAGACATACTGAGTCGATTAGGAAGCTGACTACTTTGCATTGATTTTGATGCGTTGAAGCAATGGTAAACTACTTGTCAAATGTCTAGATAGAGTTAATTATGAGTTAAAGATGAGACATAAAGAGTTGAGACAATAACAAAGTTCAACTGAAACAGACAATAGCGAGACAGACCCAGAAAGCCAGTCAAGCTGGTTGCCAATGAGCAATAGTGACAAACACATGGATTGGCCAGTAGTAAAGTTCATGACCAGAGTTGTCTTTTCAACTCAGAGAAGAAAGAGTCCCCCATTCAGACACAAGGCAGTTTCACAACAAGTCATACATTAGATGCAAACAGGATGAACACCACATAACACTGGATCAATGATGCTTCTACTAACTCGCTGTTCAAACTTGACACTATCAACCAACATCCTACATCATCAGATGATTCGCAAGTGACATTGTGTGAGTATTCTGAGGAAGTGATTATGCAAGTGCAAACTAGAATGAGTAATGGGAGGTTCCAGTAGCTGATGCCACTGTTGATCGTTGATTGTGAACAGCTGTAAGTAACGAGGTTGAGTTCATTGTGCACTTTATTTGAATCCTACACGTGGATGCTATGAAACATGACAACTGCCCACAACAAGGATACAGATAAGTCACTTTAACATGTATATGTTCATGTGGTCGTGTTGGCTTGTGATTGTGTTTCCTGTGCTGACCAAGCTTTCACTCACAACATCCATCTTGTTATTTGTGACATCTACTATGAAAGCCTGCTGTCAACTTCTTGTTTTTTTGTTTGTTCTGGGTTTAATTCTTTGCATGAGACAAAGTAATAATCCAGTGATCTACTGCGCTATACAGTATAGTGGCAGTGCCAGAGTAGTGTGATAAAGGTTACCATGTCAAGCCTGAGTATAAATTGTTGAGGGCCATCAAGTGTACTGCCCAGAATTGAGAGGCTAATGAGTGCAACTATCTGTTGTGACTGAAAATATCTCAGTCTGTTGTGGGAGCATATGTGATGTGTATTCTCTGGAAATAAATGTTATACTAACTGCCACTATGAGCTTGTCTTGACTCATAAGTCTGAGCATCTACCAGATTCTTGTATGTATGAGCCATTGTTTTAAGTAACCATTGTCAGCAGAATTATCTTCAAGTCGACATTCCCACACTAGCATAATGACACTCATCTCATCTCATCATGTTCCTCTTGTGGTGTCGACGTGAAGTATAAACAGTGGGAGAGTGCCCGCTTATGGGCTTCATGTATCAATATTTCCATGGTCTCTGTTATTCTCTGCATCCATCGTTTACATGGTCGGCCTCTTCCTCTGCTTCCCTCTGGTCTATCATCATTGCTTGTTGTGGTATACTGTTAGTTGTAACCAACTTGCATGGCCAAACCATTTGACTTGCTGCCTTCTTATAAAATCTAGTGTTGCTATAACCCCCACTTTAGTCCTGATTTCTTCATTTCTGATCTTATCTCTTCTTGATACATTGAGTATTCTTCTCATGAGTCTCATTTTTGTTGTGATTTTTCTTGTCTCTGTTTCTGTCATTGGGACTACTGAATGTAACAATTGCCTAGGATATCACTAACAATCAATGAATGCTGGGGTAGATTGTGACATCCTATAAAGGACATGCAACTAACTTTATTACTAATCATTAATCAGGGAGCCACAGCAACTTAGTTGTATGATGTCCACCTGAAACTTGACAAGTATTGGGTTTCCATACAGTTGAGGGAAACATTTTCTGGACAATGTTTTACAGAAGAAACTAATGTCATATCCCTGGTATGTGAATAGTAGTTCATCATCTTCTCTGGCCACTGTATTTACTGCTGACTTTTACGCATTTACACTGACCTGAATACCCACTCGCTGTGACACATTTACACTGACTTGGATATCCACTCGCTGTGACACATTTACACTGACCTGGATACCCACTCGCTGTGACACATTTACACTGACCTGATCCCCGCACTCACTGTGACACATTCACACTGACTTCGACACCATGCTCACACACTGACCTGGATACCCACACTCGCTGTGACATATTTACACTTACCTGGATCCCCACACTCACTGTGACACATTTACACTGACTTGGATACCATGCTCACACACTGACCTGAATACCCACTCGCTGTAACACATTTACACTGACCTGATCCCCGCACTCACTGTGACACATTTACACTGACCTGATCCCAGCACTCACTGTGATACATTTACAATGACCTGGATCCCCGCACTCACTGTGACACATTTACACTGACCTGGATCCCCACTCACTGTGACACATTTACACTGACCTGGATCCCCGCACTCACTGTGACACATTTACACTGACCTGGATACCCATGCTCGCTGTGACACATTTACACTGACCTGGATCCCTGCACTCACTGTGATACATTTACACTGACCTGGATCCCCGCACTCACTGTGATACATTTACACTGACCTGGATACCCATGCTCGCTGTGACACATTTACACTGACCTGGATCCCCGCACTCACTGTGACACATTTATACTGACCTGGGTTCCCGCACTCGCTGTGACACATTTACACTGACCTGAATCTTCATATTCGTTGTGACACATTTACACTGACCTGGATCCCAATGCTCACTGTGACACATTTACACTGACCTGGATCCCAATGCTCACTGTGACATATTTACACTGACCTGGATCCCCACGATCACCCCTAATAGATATGCCAGGCGCTCCAGGTATGCCAGGGTCACCAGTAAATCCTGGAAGACCTTCAGATCCTGTGATGCCAGGGGGGCCTAGTTCACCGGGATTACCTGTAGTAAAATACATTCATGTACTCAATGATATATACAAACATGGGGTATACTGCAAATATAATAATCATTATGACAAAGTAATACAGTTAAATCTTAGTGTACAAAATGTTGCTTCAATATATTTCAAGAGGGAGTCCTCAGTATTTCAGCATTTGAGGAATACATTTGTTAAAATATTTCTGCTTGTGACCAATATTTCTGATGCCTTGAACAACAAATCCTGCTTAGAAAAGCATGTTTTCTGTTGAGATATTTTTTATCTTCTGACTTTTTGTCTCCCAAGGAGCACATCCATCATCTCATGCCAAGTTTTCTTATCCTATTACAATCTCTTGTAGTATCTTCATTATTTCCACATCTGGGCTTCAAAAGTTCTTCTCGGTGTGGTTGTTAACCTATGTACAAGAATTGTCCATCCCTATGTTCTTCTTCTTACCCCTTGTTCCACGGTCTCTAATCTCAAAATTCTAAATCTAATTTGTGGATAAAATATGCTGCCTGCTGAAGATCCTGATTTATACCCTAGAATTTAATTTCCAGTGTGGTCCCTTGTGGCCAGAACTGGTGTCAATCATCATAATAGAGGGCGACAGATCTGAAACAAGTGAAATCTGGGGTGTTCCACGGGTTGAAGTTATAGTTATGTGACACATGACAGTGTGCTGTGAGATGGTAATTTGTTCATGACACAAGAGCTGCAATAAACTGGTCAGTTGATGTTGGATTATGTTGGCTAAGCCTGTGCCTCCCATAATGATGTATGGTTATTGTTTTGGCTATTAGAATAAGTATTGAGGTTGCATGTTAATTTTGAGGTTGTCTGCTGCCATATTTGTCAAGCCTGTCAGCTTTCTCATTTCTCAGTAAAGTAAAGGTGCAGGATTTTAAACTCCAGGCAGCTGAGACAAAAAGGAATAAGTGGGAACAGTTTATCAGTGAAGTCGGTGGGGATGTGATATTGGGAAAATTCTGGAGGCTGCACCGGCAGATGAAGAGACAGGCAGGGCTTTATTGTAAAGGCTAATGGACAAGTCTTGAAAAATGAGAGTCTGGCATATGAGACTACAACCTCCAGCATGAGAATGGAGGTGGAGACAGTAACAGCGGCATTCTGTTGGCTAGAGGAGACTACTGCAACACACGATGTATTCATTATGGATTCAAAGAGTATGCTTAGTAAGGTGGAGAAAGGAATGTTTCACTTCAGAGGTCACAGATTGTGAGAATTGTATAGATATTTTGCCCTGGCTATGTCGGTGTACGGGGAAATGAACAGGCTGATAGGCTGACAGGGAATGTACCTCTTGGTGGCAGATTGCCTATGGACAAGGGGGAGGTGGTCGTGCACTTGTGGGACCAGGTGGAGAAGGCAGAGGAACAGACTGAGAACCCGTATGTGGAAAGAATGAGATTGCGGGGGATTGCAGGGGTTCTGGTAGAATCTCAAAACTGAGAGGGAAGACCAGGAGAACTTTTAATCAGACAGCGGTGGGAATGATTAGTAGTATGACTCTTTGCTGGCTGTTGAACGAGGGGATGGAGCACGTATGGGAATGTCCTGAGTGCAGTGATATCGGTTCTTAACTCAACTCAACTCAATTCTCAGTGTGAAATTAGTTAGTTAGTTAGTCTTTCCTCTTGAGCCTAAGTCGGCGCATAGGGAAGAAGTCATGGCTCTCCATGTCTGGCGGTTCGCTGCTACCTGTTGTAGATCTTGGATGTTCACTTGGCCATTGAAAGAGCCTTCTCTGATGATGGTTCTACGCAGGGTGAAATAAGCTATGTTTATTCTTTGTTTTGTGATCATTTTCCATAAATGACCTGGCTGTCTCTATAGTTCACTCCCAAAATCTTCTTCCTATTTGTGTGTCTCCCATGGAATATATCACATATTTTAACCCAGTTCATTTATATCTGTACCTCTCAACATTTTCAATTTGAAAACAGTTTCTGAGTGTGTGTTTATTATAAATTATGTGCTGTCATTTTAAATTGTTAATACACATATTCAGGATCAGGTCCAATGCTGATCTTCTTATGCACACTTCAGGGACAAAACCAATCTGATGAAATAAGCAGCAGAGATGCCTTTGCTAACTTCCATGAGACCACTGTTACAAGTCATATACTCACCCCTTCTTCCGGGAACGCCAGGGTCACCAATCTCACCATCCCTGCCTCTAGGACCTGGGGCTCCTTTAACACCTTCTGCATAGTCACCTGATCGTCCCTGGGGTGAATAGAAAGGACACACTGTCAGGTAATATCGAACTGTTCTGATTATTTCTTACCAAATATAATTAGCACCAAAGAGTTTCTTATACTGAGCTGCCAAGAGGATATAATAAATACTGTACTAAGTACATGGGGAGGAGACGCTGTGGCTGAGAGATGACGCCTCCCTCAGACTAAGAAGGTACAAGGTTCAGTCTCTGCAAAGGGCTGGACATGTTTCAAACAACCATTGGTACCTAATGATATCACACATTCAACTAATCTCTAGGGTTGTGACATAGTTAATTAGTGGACAGATCATCCTCATTGCACATCAAAACATTTATCAATAAGTGCTCGGATCCCCTCCTCAGTAAATCCCGCAGCATGTAGCGACTGACGACACCAGTTCTGTGTTGGTTTATTAATCTTCTTTGGCTTTCCGCATAGTGTTCTTTGTTTGGGCACACCTCTTTTAATTTGCTGTTCTCGCATCCTGCACATGATTGTAGATTCATAGTCATCACTTGGTTCTGACGAACGACTTACTTCTCATAGAGCATTCAGAATGCCAGCCTGGTCCATAGCTCGTCCACCTTCCACAGTAGCCTTACCTGCGAGCTTGTCAGCCCGCTCATTTCCTTGTACACCCGCATGACCTGGCATGAAAATGAAACTAATCTTTGCCACCCGAGACCACTCCAGAGACAGCAACCATGTTATTGCTTTACTTACTGCCATAACTTCCATAGTCAGGCTACTTGTGGTCAAAGCAAAAGCACCAGAATCTTCCTTCACAATTCTCCCTCCAGCCTAAGCCATAAAAGCCCATAAACTTCTCATTCGTCGAACGACCAACCCATCTGTGTAAATAACAGCATCATCTCCACAGCAGCCGGATTTTCTTGTCTGTATTTTCTGTCGAGTTGGATGCAAATTGAAAAGGACGTACAGAAATCTGTTGGCATTTGTACCCACTCCTCGCCAGGTTCTAAGTCCTCAAGTGAACACACCTGTTGAAGAATGTCTTTGGCTTGACCCATCCGCGACTTTCCTCTTTTTAACCTGCTGCCCTTTACCTTCTTAATTTCACTGTGCAGTGGATGTTGTGTGTTTGCGTTGACTCTGAGGTAAGCACGTGCTCTGCAAATTTGTATTCTGTCCCCAATGGTTGGAAAGTCAAGAAGGTAGCGCATCGCCCTGCATGCTGTATCTCTTGTACATCCAAGAATAATACTCATAACTTCGTTCTGTATCCTTTCCATCCTTTCTATCCGCTTACAACAGTTGGAAATTGTAAAGAGTAGGCTGTAAAGCCGCTGCACTGGCAAATTATTTTAGGAAAAAGTAAACCTACCCACAGGTAGAGAAAGCATATTACCTTGGGTGGAATCTGTCGAGAGGAAATAAACTTGACACAAATGCATGCTGAAATCAAACACACTGATCTCTAAGGTGAATAACTAGATAAGATACACTCCCTCGAAAAAGGAATGAAGAAGAAGGAAAAGAGGAAGTACAAGAAAAAGTCAGCAAGTAAGTTACAATTTGATATTTTATAAAATAAGCGTACTTGAACACCATTTAGTATTGTATTCACTTGTCCCCGTTTGTTGTCTCAGCATGAGTTCCACCAACAGTGATACTCTTATCCCACTGCTGTATTATCAGTGCTGCCACATCTGCAGTAGAGACATGCATTCTCTGTGCCACAGCCACATTATCAGTGCTGCCACATCTGCAGTAGAGACATGCATTCTCTGTGCCACAGCCACATTCACATCTCACTTTTAACCACATCATCATGTGATCAATGCTTACTACCAAGATGACCTTTCAGTGAGTGAAATAGACAGTTGAAAATTGCTCAGAGCTCAGTCAGGACTGCATTCAGATAATGAATCATTTGCCACCCTAGTGGTGATATTCTCCTGGGTTCATCTAGCAATATGATGTCTGTCATTGTTGTGATGCAACAGTACACATCTTATCAACAGGCCTGGGCTTTTCTTTGAACAGCGTTATGAGGCATCAACAGAATTTCTCAATGAATTAGTTAGCCAACAGATTATTCTCACAGCACATCAAACTATTAGTCCATAAGTGCTCAGATCCTCAGTATCCCCCTCAGTGTGTAGTGACATATGACACCCGTTTTGTGTTGGTTGACTATTCTTTGTTGGCTCCCAGCATGGTGCTCTTGTAGAATTTCTGTCCAAAAATTGCATTCTCACTATTCTTTTGGAAACAGGAAAATAGCACTCCTCCAGAAACTAAACAGTTGACCAAGTCAGTCTTCATCAACCATTTGTGGGTATTCTTTACATAATTTATCAGCAGTTATGTATCCTGAAAGATAGGTAATATTTTCTTATGAAGATTCTTTGCATTTTGTTCCTCTCTGCAATGCACATCAATGCATCGTTCTTCCTGTGTACACTCAATGAATACTAACACATCTGTATATACCCTGAGTCTGTACAAGCAACACCTAACAGTCTCCTACCTCAGCTATGTATAAAGCTGAATGATGCTGCCACTGAGTGACATCTTTAGAAACTAAAACCTACGATGGCATATATTAATCTTTCCAATGTGATCCTGAACATGGAATGTACGGACACTATATCGAGCTGGAGCGGCCGAAGAACTAACCCGGGAGCTGGGTGAATATCAAATGGATATAACAGCAATTCAAGAAATAAGGTGGCCAGGAGAGGGTACTTTAGAGCAAAATGGAATGATTATAATATATGGAGGAAACACCCAAAATAAACATGAATTAGGAACAGGATTTGTCATCAAAAAAGAGTTATGGGGGAACATATTAAACTTTAAAGCTTTTAATGACAGGATTAGTAAATTACGAATAAAAGGTAAATGGAAAAATATAACGATGATTAATGTACATGCACCTACTGAAGAGAAAGAAGATGATATTAAAGAAGACTTTTATAATGATCTGGAAGATGTCATAGAAGAAACCCCCAAACAGGACATCCTGATTGTGCTGGGAGACTTCAATGCAAAAATAGGTAGAGAGCAAACTAATAAAAAAGTGGCCGGTATGGAAAGCCTACATACAACTTCAAATGATAATGGATGGAGAGTCATCAACCTGGCAGAAGCCAAAGGACTGCAGATTAGCAGTACCAGACTACAAAGAAAGGATATACACAAACAAACTTGGAAATCATGTGACAAGAGAACCTATAATCAAATAGATCACATTTTAATTAACAACAGAAATGCATCAAACATACAGCAAGTCAGAAGTTATAGAGGAGCTGAGTGCCACAGTGACCACTTCCTCGTTGGAGCAAAATTTAAAATAAAACTTAAGAGAGCTTTCTATACTAAATTACAAAGATTACACCCAACATATAACAGAGAAAAACTGCAAGACATTACAGTCAAAGAGAAATTTACAGATGAAATAAAATGTAAACTTGAAACTCTGCAAAATCCTTTGGAGGAAAGCGTTGACCAAACTTGGTTGAACATCAAGAATACAATTCAGTCTACCGCAGAAGAATGTCTCGGTGTGTTAACCACGCATAGAAAGAACAGATGGTTCAATCAAAAATGTAAAGAAGCAGTCATTAGGAAGAAGAATGCCAGACATGTATGGTTAAATGACATCAATAACATCCAAAAGGAAGAGCATTATAGAAATGAATGTAAAGAGGCTACAAAAATAGTCAGACAGCAGAAGCGAGAATATATGAGTAATATAATCAAAGATATGGAAACTAATCACCAGAAAAATGAATCCAGAAAATTTTTTAAAGAACTGAAGTCAATGAAACGAGGGCACCAACAAAACACATATGGTTTAAAAGACAAAAATGGGAATATGATAAATACCAATGAGGAAATGTGCAACACATGGAAAGAATATTTTATTGAATTACTAAATTGTGAAGCTCCAAGTCACATTTTCCCACAGGAAGAGGTTCTAACATGCGAACCACAAATTGAAGAACCTACATTTGAAGAAATCCTATATGTAATCACACGACTTAAAAACAATAAGGCAACTGGGACTGATGGAATTGCTGCTGAATTTATAAAGGCAGGTGGCCATGCATTACATCTAAAGCTATACGAACTAATAATAAAAATCTGGAGGACAGAAGAATTACCCCATGACTGGAAAGAGTCATTATTGATACCTATCTTTAAGAAAGGAGACAAGTTCCAATGTGGAAATTATAGAGGAATATCACTACTGTCCACAAGCTATAAGATACTATCCGCAGTATTACTAAATAGACTAAAACCATATTCAGAAGACATATTAGGTGACTACCAGGCGGGATTTAGACAAAACAGATCAACAATAGATCAGATATTTATCTTACGACAAATAGCCGAGAAACATTGGGAATATAAAAGAGATCTCCATAACATTTTTGTGGATTTTAAAAAGGCTTATGATAGTGTCCATAGGAATAGTCTATGGAATGCTATGCAGGAATTTGGAATACCAAGGAAGTTAATCAACATGACCAGACTATGCATGGAAGATACTTATAATATAGTAACATATAAAGGCAGGAAATCAGACCCCTTCCAAATAACATCTGGCTTGAAACAGGGTGATGCACTATCGCCGCTACTCTTCAATCTGGCTCTAGAGAAAGTTGTAAGGAAGGTAAAGGAGGAATGTGATATTGGAGGAACATCCAAGCTGCTTGGTTATGCAGATGATATAGATATTATAGGGCAAAGTGAACAAAAGACATTGGAAATATTGACTCACTTAAAGGGAAAAGCCCAACAGATGGGGCTGGTTATCAACCAAGATAATACAGAATATATGGTAATTTCAAGAGACGGAATGGCTAGAAACTCTGGCCACATACAAATAGATAATATGACCATTAAAAGAATGGAAACATACAAATACCTGGGTACAATCTTCAACTGCTCCAACATCATAAGGGAAGAAATACAAACTAGAATCAACTCTGGAAATAAGATATACTATGCACTACAACATCTACTAAAATCAAAGGCGCTATCTCGTAACACCAAAATCACAATATACAAAACACTGATCAGACCAGTTGTGCTGTATGGCTCTGAAACCTGGAGTACAACGAAAGGAGACGAAGCCTTGTTACAAACCTTTGAGAACAAAATTTTAAGACGCATCTTTGGACCCATTAGGGATACACAAAGTGGAGAGTGGAAAAGAAGAAGTAACAAAGACATTTATGATCTGTTTAAGTCCCCGCTAATCACTGGTATCATGAAGGCTAATAGACTACAATGGCTGGGGCATATAGAAAGAATGGAAGATAATAGGGAAACAAAACTCGCTTACACTCAGGAAATAAATGACCGTAGACCCCGAGGTAGACCAAGAAGGCGGTGGAGAGATAATACATGTACAGACCTACAAGCACTTGGAATCAACGACTGGCAAGAGAAGGTCCACCAGAGAGACGAATGGAGACGGATTGTATTTGCAGCAAAGAACCTCAATGGCTCGGAACGCTGAAGAAGAAGAAGAATGTGATCCTGCTTAAAATTTTTCCAGGAACTGATAACAACATTATTCCTCTATAATTTGTGTACGTCTGCAGGTCTTCTTTCTTTGGCAGCTTCACTAGATATCCTTCTCTTTTGTTTGCTGGTATTTCTTTGGTCTACTAGACTGCTAAATAAGTTGTGCAGTAATTAAGTTGATATGTTTATACTGGCTTTAATCACTTCTGTTGTGGTACCATCTGGACCAGCAGCTTTCCCATCCTTCATAAATTTGATAGCTTTTCTAATTTCTTCTTTAGATGGTTTCTCACAGTTGATTCTCCAGCTCCACTTCTGTAAGCTGAATATTTGGAGGGTCTTTTGGGACTTGTCGATTCAGAAAGTCCTCAAAATATTTAGCCCATCTATTCATTTGATTTGTATAGTTAGGGAGAACTTTCATATCAATAAACATGGTTTATTATATTTTCCTGTTATTTTCCTCTACAGGGCTGTAAAGGTCTTTGAGGTTTTATTTTGCTGCTGCTACTTTACCTCTTCTGCTGGGCCATCCAAATATTCTATATAATCTGCCTTTATCTACTTCATAATTTCCTTATTACCTTCTGTGTATTTTTCATTGACATGGCTTCAGTAGCTCTGGTTCTGATATTACTGTTAATATTCTCACTGAGCTGATCCATGACACTGGTGATCGAGTGAAATGGCGAGCCATGACTGCCCACGCTTTCCGGCATGACACATGATTGATTGATTGATTCTCACTGACTTCCACTCTATTAGTGGGCTCGTTAAAGCTGAAAGGGAACTGCACAGATAATGTCTTGAGCATGGTTGGACAAGGATTCAATGCCTGTGCTCATTGTCTGCTAAGTGAGGAACAGATTGGCCACCTACTACTCCTTGCATTCAGATATACAAAATACCATGGCCCGATCAAATCACAGACACACAGCAGGAAATTGCTTTGGGTCAAATCCCCCACCAGAGTGTTCTCTCTGCCTCTTTAGATATAATTAGGGCCACTCCTATACTAGAGAGACATTTCTCTCTGTATGGCTGAAAAAAAGCACTGTTTCACCAGTTTTTAGAAGATTTTTTATGCTCTGTTCCATCTTGCTTGGCATAATCCCAAAATGCTTATAGTACATTTCATCTTTTTTCTTCCACCTGTTTGTCTATACCAATCCATGCATAGTTCAAACATTCAGGGTCCAAACTCTGGAAACTGTCTTTGGTGACAGGAGGTACTTTTGCCAGACTCCTTGCAGCTTTCTCTGCATCATCTCATACTTCATTTAGAAGAGCCTCCTTTCATCTTGGCTGGCTCTTTCCTTATTTTTAAACTTGTTCAAGGTTGGCTGGATTTGGCAGCTAAACTGTTCTACAGGATGGATCAGCCAGTCACAGTCCTTAGTCTTGTCTTGCGACAGGTAGATTAAGTTACAGTGTTACTATTCTTGGCTTACCTGAAGGGCCCTGGGAACATACAGACAGTAATACCATTTATCTGCTGCCTATTTCTAGGTATGCATCATTCTCAGTCATGGATATGTTGTCCAGGCTAATTACTTCTTCTCTGTACAAATTCTCAGCCCTAATCTATCTGTGCCATTGATGGCATGCCTTACTTTACTAACGCCCATGGATATCTACAATATTCCCACACAACAGAAGTGTTTCATCATTCATCACTGGCATACATATCTATATATAGCTATAGGGGCATAGTGAAGGGTGCGCTTGTTTACCTACAGTGGTCTGAATTCATTCCCAGCAGTGGCAGGATTGTTAAATAAATCTGTATGGCTCTGTGATTGTCCTTGCCTTGTCCTTGCCTCCAAGAATGGATACCAGGCAATTTTCAGAATGGTCTCCAAATGGTTCAGACAGAAAAGTTTGGGAGCAAGGGAATTGGTCACCTCAATCTCATTATGTGTTAACCTAGTATATATGAAGGTCTAACACTTCACATCCTACAGCAGTATCTGCCATAGGACTGCCTTTTTTCTATGCAGTCTTTCACTTGACCCTGAGAAAAGCCAAATCATAAAGCTCATTATCCTGACTGAGAACAAGAATCTTTGAGATGTAGGGACAAAAGGTCTCATTATATATGACATGCAGTAATGCACTGCTTCATCAAAGCTGTGACCCTGTGCATGCAGTTTCACAGTTGTGTCTGTCTGAACTACATTGCCAATCCTCACTCTACCATCAAGGCAGCAGTTTTGTGTCTCTTAACCTGGTCATTACTCGTCAATCTGTCCAGCTTCTGTGTCCACCAGCTGTCAGTAGCTTCACTGATGCCTATGTGTTATACAACTGTCTAAAAGCACTTACTGGAGGTCCCTGTGGACCTCGGTTTCCAGGGAAACCTTGATCACCTGTCATGCCCTGGAAAAGACAGAAGCAAAACAATAAATGTTATTGCCTATTTTTTGCCAAAATATAAAGACAAGGAAGCAACGTATTACATTATAATAAATACTTTCAGTTCTGTATGGAACATGATGTCAATTAGCTCCTATTATTGGCTGCACTTTTAACTCTTTTAGGTCTTTTAGACATTTACTATTTTTACTCCTTCTGACACAGATATTTATAATTTAAAATAGCAATGGCCAGGTAGCAAATGTATGATATTTCTTGGCACAAAGAGTTAAACTGGGAAAGGAAAATGCCATTCTAACCCTGAATACCTTGTCAGTTTAACGTATATCTACCGTCTACATTAATGTATTGTACTAAATCTAACCCTAATCCGGCTCTGACAATAAGTGGCTGAGAGATGAGCTATGGATGAATACCTCTGGCTCCTGTAATAACTATGATGCCCCTGAAACCAAACTGTACCAGACTTGCACACAGAGAGGACATTGTGACTTTCCCATGAGTGTGGTCGAGAGATGTGATGTATTGAAAGAAACACCAAGTGTCACACCTGGGAGTCTATCTAAGAACACATTCATTCACGGGCTTCTTAATGGCATATTTTATAATTAGACTTCCAAAGGTGTCAGATGGTGGTATGCATGTTTGTGTCTGAATGACACCTCAATTTTTCTGGAGGGATGGATAACATCCTTTTAATGTACTGTCTGCAGTTTGACTAAGTGGTCCAATTCACTGAGGGTCTTCACCGGTGCTATGAAGTGTGTCACTCTGTACTGAAATCTTCTACTATACAATGTTGACATCTGTTGTTATGGCAGTTAAATAGTTAAAACATAGTGTTAGGTGAGGAAGATGATGTAGGAGGGGGAAGTATGCTGATGCTCAAAGAACACAGCTTGTCTGTCAGCCTGGACCCCAATAACGTGTGCATGGTCTTGCTGGAGACAGAGTGCCTGTGTCCGCATTCCCAATGATTCCATGAGCATGCTTGGGAAGGTCCACACAGGCTGTGTGCATGGACAATGGGTAAGGACTTACAGAGGTCCAGACTGTAGTTTGTCACATTTATATTTGTGCCTGGCTATGAAGGAGTCAGGCATCGATAATGCACACTGGGAGCAAGTTGCCGCTGAACATGTTGCATGGAGGGCAAATATCAGAAATGGAATAAAGAAAAGGAGAAAATGATTGCAGATAATTCACACACCCAGCGTATAAGACGAATGATGGTGCATGATGGTGGAAATGACCATATGTTCACATGCATCCACTGTGGACGAACATTTACAGTGCAAATTTGCCTTATCAGTCACATTGGCTAACACCATGGGTTATAGTTATTATGCCTTTTTGAAGCACAATGTAACAAAAAATCGTCTGTCAAGACTGTAAGGTACCAATGTATGTATATATGCAGGAGTCAAGAGTAATGAATGAACGGATAGTTTGGAGAGCATTGCTACTATGATAGGTGGTAGTGTAATGGGCCAGGTTTATATCCTGAAGACTTTAAGGGATAAAGGCTGAATCAGGGAATCAGAAAGCAACCTGAATTCTGTATCTTTGGACTGACTATTGTATTGAAGAGTGAAATGAAGTTTTGTTAAATGTTAATGCCCTACATGGAGCAGACTATATCTTATTCATGTTAATCCTGCTCTAAATATCTTATTGATAGTCACAGGACTAGAACTGTTGCTGGCGGATATTCTAAATATCTTATTGATAGTCACAGGACTAGAACTGTTGCTGGCGGATATACTGTTGTTGAGATCTGAATGCCTGTTGACCTGTTCTTCATGCAATGATGATCCATCCACTAACTAACCAACCATCATAAGTTGCAAGCTTTCATGTGCATTTACTGTACCCTTTAGATATCTTTGTTGTAAATCTTCTATTCTCCTTCTTGCTTCAAGTATCTACTCCAGATTCAGATGCAAACTTTCCTCTTAACCTAATGTGGCTAGAACCATATACCCAATAAACCTCAAGGTATGTAAAAGGGTTATTTACCTTATTTACTCTCCATTTAAATATTTTTGTTTCTCTCCAAGCATTCTTCTTCTTCTTTTGTCTTTTGTTCCCCAGTGAAGCATAGGCCCTCAACCACCCACCCCTAGGCTTCCTATCCTTTGCCACCTCTTTCAGCTCTCTCCATGTCTGCCCCTTGTTATTCATCCCTATCTCTAATTCTCTTCTCCGTGTGTTTTTAGATTGTTCTCAACGTTGTTGGCCCCATGGGTTATAGGTAAGGGATATTCTTGTTAGACTATTATCAGTTAGTTAGTTAGTTAGTCGAGGTTCCAACTTCACGGCAACGGGTCGTCCCCATTACGCTCGTTCCTGTGCCAGTGAATATCACACAAAATGCTCCCCACTGTCCAATGTGAAAAGTGGAATAGGCAGGAGTCTCGGCAATCCAACAGCCCGCACAGGTACACTGTGCATAATGCTGCTGCCAGAATGCCAACACAAAATTAATCCACGAAAACCACAGTTCATTGTCGATGGACTTGGCAGTCACCAGACAGACCTCATTGACCCGGGTTTTCTCACATGGCTCGGTCTTTTACCGCAGGGCGGCCCGCCGAAAGTGTCGCATAAAGCACGAACTCCGCAGCTTCAGCGTCGACTCCCGGGAGTCTCCTGAAAAATGCACTCATGAACCGAAAAGGCAAGTCAGTCAAATTCAGCAACAGCCAGTGCCGGTAGCCATTGTTCCGAACATGTAGGTCACTGTACAGGACAGATGTAAAAGCATTCCCCGCGAAATTCACAGCTCACAGTGTCGCCCACGCACTCACTCAGTAGCAGGGTGACGTAACCATGTACTACCAGTCCAACTTGAGGAAAATGCAATTGCAAACCGTAGCTGCAAGCATAAACACGCCACAGGCCTTAATGGTTTAACGCCTAACTGCCATATTGGCGACCGGAAGTCCAGACTATTATCAGGTTTTTCTCAAAGCGTTGCCAATTGTTATATGTAATGACAATTTTGGATGTTCTTTATTTTCAATTCTTCAACTGATTCACTGCCAAGGGCAGAGTAATTGACTCAATGGAATTACCCTAAACCGCCAAGAGCCAATTAACCAGCTCAATGTTGATTGCGTTATTTGTTTCATTTACCTTATCTTCTGCAATGTTTATGCCCGTGAATGAAAATTTACACCTGGAAAAGATCTGCCTTTTCATAATGCTGGACAAGAAACAGGTAGTTTCTCAAATAATATTTAGTTTTATTGTTAAACTGAGTTAAAATATTGTCTGATTTTAGAAATGGCAAAGCCCACTTGTTCTCTACCTCGCATATTTACATTAGATTGTTTTAAACAATTTCAGATTATAGTTATTCTGATTTAAAGGACTTTGTGAAAGATTCTAAACTTATAGCATGTGGTTATTCAGTTAAATTATTTAGCAGGTGGTCATAACGGGAAGCAAAACTAACAGTGAAAGTTTGTGATCATATGAGGGCACATGTTGAATTATGCTTGCTCTAATGGGCCACACTTGTGCCTCTAAGTTTGCTTTGCCTATCACAAATAAGCTGAGCAGTATTTAAATAATTAAATTTTTAAAAATAATAATTATAACTAAATAGAAAATAGTGTCTATATTGGTTCTCATTCTAATGAGTAAAACTCTGCCTCGTGTTTTCCTGACTTTTTTTCCATTTTGTGTGAAAATGATGTGCTTCAAAATATGATGTTTTAATTGTATTTTCATAGTGTTAAAGAGCAGTTCTTGTGATATTGGTGAAGAAAGGTGGTGTATTTAACATTATTTGGTAAATTTAATTGGATGATCACCAAAGATTGAGAAGTAGTTTCTTGGTCATCATCATCATCATCATCATCATCATCATCATCATCATCGTCTTCCACTTCTGCCGCCAAGCGTTGTGGGGAGGAATAATTTGCGCTCGTCTTAAAATTTTATATTTTTACAAAATCTAACATTATTATTAGATGGTACAATCATGATTTTAAATTTGAGTATTTACTAATGAGACCATGACAGATAGATAGGCCTTGAAAATTAAAATCTAATGATACCTCAATTATGCTTGGATGTCAATTCTGAGCGGAGATATTCACACCTGAGTGTCAAAATCTCGATACAGATTTCGCCATACTATTCATACTTTTAGTCGGAAAAAATTGGGTCCATTGTTATTGTCACTTCCAGCCCAACATGACTGTCTCAGGCTATCCACTGGCGGATATTAAATCTGACTTCATCCATATGTTCGGTCATGTTAAATGATTAAAAAATAGTACAAGTATACAAATAAATTATTAATAATCTTTAAACTTGTATTATTTTTAACTTTAGTAGTTTAAATTGCATGTTTGAGCGTTAAACAGTGTCCAGACCGGCAGGCGCCATCTTGGAGTTCCATTCACAAAGATATTTTTTTTAAACGACATTTCAAGCGATTTAGTCAATGGAACAGTCCAAATATATGTAAAAATGGGTGCATAATTCGAATATCCATCTAAAAATATCAAAACATTAGGATAACAAGCTCTAAAAAATAAAAGTACTTACTTTTTGCCAAATAATTATATTTATTTAAAAGGTCATGATAATTTCACCCAATCGCTGTGCACAGAATATTAGGCTAACCTTTCCTGGAAAACCCTAGATGGCGTATGTTATTGTCACGTGATATTTGAATGAATGAATGACGTCGAAAGAATGCATGAGTGTTACAGCAGCTATTTTAGTGACCCAATGAGTCAGGCTGGGGTAGCTCCGTACATCACTTCCGTTTTAATTTCGGGTCAAGGCACGATGGAACTGGCTATTATTATTATGATATTTCTAAGCTCTAGCAATTGTAGCAATCCTGACGTGTTCCTTGTGCAATCTCATTTAATTTGATTAACACAATAATATATTCATTCATTCATTTATTCAGTAGCATGTCCTTTGCAGAACCTCGCTCCCATAACAACCTTCCGGAAAACCTCTCGATCATAAGCAAGATGTCCCGCGTCCGATACACCCATCTGGAGATCATCCACCATATCCTGCACCCATCTTCTCTTTGGCCTTCCTCTTCCTCTCTTCCCAGGCATATAGCCCTCCATTATTGTTCTCTCCAAACTTTCGTGACGTTTCAAGTGACCAAAATATTTCAATTTTCTTTGTTTTATCAACGTTAATAGCCAGTCTTCTTCAATATTCAGCTCTTTAAGTATGGATGCATTTGTTCTTTTCTTTACCCAAGATCTTCTTAGAACTCGTCTGTAACATTTATCATGGTTGTTATGGTTTCTTGGCAAGTTTTGCAGAAGGTAGTTTGCCAATAATATATACTACTATTTTAATCATTTTTACATTATTATTGTGACACAACCCCACCTCCCATTTTCTGCCATCAATTTATGTTTGGTCCAAACCAACAGTTTGTTTAAAAGTGAGCCAGTTAAAAATATTTTTGTTGTCATATTTTCTGACAATGAAAAACAATACCTATTTTTAATTGAGTAATTAAAATGTTCAAAATGAAAATAAAATAAAGAGAAATAATAATACAATGTAAAAGCTGCAATGTACCTTGCTGCCATCACTGGCTGTTAACGCTGGATAACCTTTCTCTCCAACCATGCCCTTGGGACCAGAATCTCCTGGAGGTCCATCTTTGCCACGCTTGCCCTGAATGAGTACAGTTACATTAATACCAGTGTATCATAATGTCCTAAATTGGGAGACTTGAAACAATATGTTGATATATTACCATGCACAAAATCCATATAGATAACAAAATTACCATAAATAAGGTGAGTTCACATAGCAGCAATGTGTCATATTGTCTTAAACAAGGCCTGTCAGAAAGGAACAATGTGTTTTATTATAAAAAAGGACAGTATTATACTGTCAATACTGTCATAGAAGTGACAATTCAGTTAGTAACAATGGGTTATACTGCCTTAAACAAGGACAGTTCAGACTGAAACAATGTTACATTATCATAAACAAGGACAGTTCAGACTGAAACAATGTTACATTACCATAATCCAGGACAGTTCAGAGTAAAACATAGTTACATTACCATAAACAAGAACAGTTCAGAGTAAAATATTGTTACATTACCATAAAGAAGGACAGTTCAGACTGAAACAATGTTCATTGCCATAAACAAGGACAGTTCAGACTGAAACAATGTTACATTGTCATAAACATGGACAGTTCAGACTGAAACAATGTTACAATGCCATAAACAAGGGCAATTCAGATTGTTACAGACTGAAACAATGTTACATTGCTAAATAGAAGGGCAGATCAGGCTGAAAGAATATTACACTAACAGGGGCAGACAAGTTAATAATATGTTATATTTACACTAACAGGGACAGTCAAGTTAACAATAATATGTTATATTTACACTAACAGGGACAGTCAAGTTAACAACAATCTATATATATAAAAGGCAATGTATGTATGTAGGGATGTATTTGATGCGTTCGATAACGGTCCATCCAATTGAGATGACATTTTCTACATGTTTTCTTTTCATTCCCGTGCAGCCAACTGTCATAGTTTGTTAGTATACAATCAGCTATTTACTTACTAAAATTTAATATTTAAATTTACATTATCATTTATATATAGCAAGGGGACTTAACTTAAGAAAAGTTATTTCAAGGGGTATAACTTTTAATAGCATTGTTATATATTTTATATATAGATTGTTGCATTGTTTTCAAAGATTTATAAACTCTTTGTCTACAGTTATTTACAGGCATATGAGTTATAATAAATAATGATATAATCTTTAAGGCATTTTCAAAGTTTTCATAAAAATAATGCATCTATTTAAATAGTGAAAATTTTCTAACTCATCTATTTATCTTTAAAGAAGTTATCTACAGTCATGTAGGTGATTAAAAACAGTTCTCATTAAAAATAATGGAAGGTGTGTGGAAGGACATTCTTAAGTTACTTGTTTTTTGTTACATGAATTTAATGAGACGCTCCCCGCCAGGAGCTGGGCGAAGCCGCGCCGGGTCAGATAGATAGACAGTCGGGAACGGGAGCTTATATGACTAATTATATAAATTAAATGAGATGCTCCCTACCAGAGGCTGGGCGAAGCCGGGCCGGGTCAGACAGACAGACAGACAGACAGATAGCCGGGAACAGAAGCTTATATGACTACTTATACGAATTAAATGAGATGCTCCCCACCAGGACCTGGGCGAAGTTGGGCCGGGTCGGACAGACAGATGGACAGACAGATAGACAGACAGATAGATAGACAGACAGACAGATAGTCGGGAACGGGAGCTTATATGACTACTTATATGAATTAAATGAGATGCTCCCCACCAGGGACTGGGTGAAGCCGGGATGGGTCAGTCAGACAGACAGACAGACAGACAGACAGACAGTCGGGAACGGCAATGGGAGCTTATATGAATTAAATGAGATGATCCCCACCAGGAGCTGGACGAAGCCGGGCCGGGTCAGACAGACAAGCAGACAGACAGACAGACAGATAGACAGACAGACAGATAGATCCCCGCCAGGGGCTGGGCGAAGCCGGGCCGGGTCAGCTAGTATGTTATATTTACACTAACAGGAACAGTCAAGTTAACAACAATATGTTATATTTACACTAACAGGGACAGTCAAGTTAACAACAATATGTTATATTTACACTAACATGAACGGTCAAGTTAACAACAATATGTTATATTTACACTAACAGTGACAGTCAAGTTAACAATAATATGTTATATTTACACTAACAGGGACAGTCAAGTTAACAACAATATGTTATATTTACACTAACATGAACAGTCAAGTTAACAATAATATGTTATATTTACACTAATAGGGACAGTCAAGTTAACAACAATATGTTATATTTACACTAACAGTGACAGTCAAGTTAACAATAATATGTTATATTTACACTAACAGGGACAGTCAAGTTAACAACAATATGTTATATTTACACTAACAGGGACAGTCAAGTTAACAACAATATGTTATATTTACACTAACAGGGACAGTCAAGTTAACAGCAATATGTTATATTTACACTAACAGTCAAGTTAACAATAATATGTTATATTTACACTAACAGGGGCAGTCAAGTTAACAACAATATGTTATATTTACACTAACAGGGACAGTCAAGTTAACAACAATATGTTACATTTACACTAACATGAACAGTCAAGTTAACAACAACATGTTATATTTACACTAACAGGGACAGTCAAGTTAACAACAATATGTTATATTTACACTAACAGGGGCAGTCAAGTTAACAACAATATGTTATATTTACACTAACAGGGACAGTCAAGTTAACAACAATATGTTATATTTACACTAACATGAACAGTCAAGTTAACAACAATATGTTATATTTACACTAACAGTGACAGTCAAGTTAACAATAATATGTTATATTTACACTAACAGGGACAGTCAAGTTAACAACAATATGTTATATTTACACTAACATGAACAGTCAAGTTAACAATAATATGTTATATTTACACTAATAGGGACAGTCAAGTTAACAACAATATGTTATATTTACACTAACAGTGACAGTCAAGTTAACAATAATATGTTATATTTACACTAACAGGGACAGTCAAGTTAACAACAATATGTTATATTTACACTAACAGGGACAGTCAAGTTAACAACAATATGTTATATTTACACTAACAGGGACAGTCAAGTTAACAGCAATATGTTATATTTACACTAACAGTCAAGTTAACAATAATATGTTATATTTACACTAACAGGGGCAGTCAAGTTAACAACAATATGTTATATTTACACTAACAGGGACAGTCAAGTTAACAACAATATGTTATATTTACACTAACATGAACAGTCAAGTTAACAACAACATGTTATATTTACACTAACAGGGACAGTCAAGTTAACAACAATATGTTATATTTACACTAACAGGGGCAGTCAAGTTAACAACAATATGTTATATTTACACTAACAGGGACAGTCAAGTTAACCCTTTACAAGGCATAGCGTCCGTTACCGGCCGATCTCTAAATACGAGCGTAGCGTCCGATTCCGGCCGATACTATTATGCATTGTAAAAACGCGATCTCTCGGCTTTCCGACACTTCCGTCGGCTACTTTCACTTTCGCCGATAGCTTGACAACGTGGCCGCCATTTGTAAACGCGCTACAATGACTTTGAACAGACTTTTACGGACTTGTTTTGATAGTTTTTGGGAGTTTTACGCTGTTTTTCAAAATGGATTTCGGCGATTCTTCAAGTGATAGCCGAGATTTCGCTCTGTTCAATTTAAATGACAATAAAGGGCACGAAGTTGATTATTAATCGGAGCTAGATATCAGTGCAAAGCGTTACTTTGCATTAGCAGTCGTGAGTCAGACTTTAAAGAAAGTGATTATGATTCTGAAAATGTGTTTGTAAATTGCCTTTTAGATGACGGAAAATCACAAACAACATGCCGTAATTTCGTAAATATTTGTGTTCATATATGGATTACCGGCAACAATCACGTGAGTAACATATTCTGCATGCTTTTCCCTTCATTGTGTTGTTTATTTAACTAAAATCGGTTGACTAACACCTTATTTGTGATGTTTTTACTAACGCGACCCGAAATTTTTACAGAACCTGAAAAAATCTTGCCCGTTCAGGGCTACAAAACGGACAAGCGTCTGCCCTGTAAAGGGTTAACAGTAATATGTTATATTTACACTAACAGGGACAGTCAAGTTAACAATAATATGTTATATTTACACTAACAGGGACAGTCAAGTTAACAACAATATGTTATATTTACACTAGCATGAACAGTCAAGTCAACAATAATATGTTATATTTACACTAACAGGGACAGTCAAGTTAACAACAATATGTTATATTTACACTAACAGGGACAGTCAAGTTAACAACAATATGTTATATTTACACTAGCATGAACAGTCAAGTCAACAATAATATGTTATATTTACACTAACAGGGACAGTCAAGTTAACAACAATATGTTATATTTACACTAACAGGGAAGTCAAGTTTACAACAATATTTTATATTTACACTAACAGGGACAGTCAAGTTAACAATAATATGTTATATTTACACTAACTGGGGCAGTCAAGTTAACAACAATGTGTTATATTTACACCAACAGGGACAGTCAAGTTAACAACAATATGTTATATTTACACTAACAGTGACAGTCAAGTTAACAACAATATGTTATATTTACACTAACAGGGACAGTCAAGTTAACAATAATATGTTATATTTACAATAACAATGATAGTTTAGTTAATAACAATACATTATATTGATACTAACAAGGAAGTATAGTCAACAATATGTTATACTGCCTCTAACACAAACAGTTTAGTTAACAACAATATGTTATTCGTATGATGATTAATATTAGTATCCACAATTATTTATATGATGGCACACATTGTCAGTGGACATTGTGAGCTGCACTACATGCTAAAGCAACCTTATATCTCTTGTACATTAAGGCATAACCATGTGTGATCTATAACGTAGGTCTTTCAAACAGATCAGACTTAACAAGTAAGTTACGTACTCTTCTGCCATCTGGGCCTTCCATCCCCGGCAGACCTTTAAAGCCTGGCACTCCTTGTGCACCCTAGGATTGGAAATTAATCAGTTAGAATCACCCCGGACAGGCTGTAGCCAGTCTACACAATAAAACTACATAGACAATGTTTGTAACATATCAATAATGTACTTAAAATAAGCATAAATCACATATGCCTCAAGAAATATGTCACTTACACAATAAAAGCCTCAAGTAACATATCACTTACACAATAAAAGCCTTAAGTAATATATCACTTACACAATAAAAGCCTTAAGTAATATATCACTTACACAATAAAAGCCTCAAATATATACCATTTATACAAGCAAGCCTCAAGTAATATATCACACAAGCCTCATGTAATATATCCTTTACACAAGAAAGCCTCATGTATACATCATTCATACAAGTAAGCCTTAAGTAATATTTCACTTACACAAGCCTCAATTGATATATCACTTACACAAGCCTCAAGTAATATATCACTTACATAAGCCTCATGTAATATATCACTTTCACAACAAAAGCCTCAAGTATATACCATTTATACAAGCAAGCCTCAAGTAATATATCACTTACATAAGCCTCTAGTAATATATCACTTACACAAGCCTCATGTAATATATCCTTTACACAAGAAAGCCTCATGTATATACCATTCATACAAGTAAGCCTCAAGTAATATTTCACTTACACAAGCCTCAATTGATATATCACTTACACAAGCCTTAAGTAATATATCACTTACATAAGCCTCATGTAAGTTTGTCAAATGATTCAATTGACTCTACGAGGGCTTCCAGGATAAACAAGAGACAGTGGCAGTAGCTCTTGACCTGGAGGATGCGTATAACAGGGTCAGGTATGATCGGTTGATATACACACTGTTGGACATGGAAGTCTGCCCTTGCCTTGTTAGATGGGTTGCAGCAGTCCTTTATGAACGTAAGGTTGCACTGCGCATGGGTACCTGGACTTCTGACCCCTGTACTATTACACCTGGGTTGCCGCAGGGATCTGCCTTGTCCCCAGCGCTCTTTAATGTCTACACCAGCAAAATCGCAGCTACTGAGACACCAGGTGTGGGTAAAATCTTGACATTTGCAGATGATGTGCTGGTGTACAGACAGGGCAGAGACAGGGCCAGTTTGGCGAAAGACGTACAGGTGGTGGTAAACAAGGTGACGGAGTGGTGCAGGGACGCAGGGGCCATTTTAAACCTAGACAAAGCATCGGTTGTGTGGTACTCCCTGGATAACCAGATCGTCAAGGCAGACGCCCCAGGTATTATGTTGAATGGATGTCCTCTTAGTCGAGAGAGTAAACTGAAGTACTTGGGTATCACCTTTGACAGGTGTTTGTCTTTGAAGGATCATGTGGAGGATTTGGTGGTGAAGGCTGGTAAGGGACTTAATGCATTGAGGGCTATGGCAGCAACCGGGGTAGATCAGAGGATGTTGTACAGGCTCTTTCAGCAGTTAATAATTTCTGTCATTGAGTATGGTATGGGGCTGTTGACAGTATCAAAAAGCCAGCTTGAAAGGTTGGAGCGCATACAGAATGCTGCCACACGGTTAATACTAGGGTGCACAAAGGACACACCAATTATATGCATGAGACATATCCTGGCGCTACCTACAATGATGGAAAGACATAGGGTCCTTCAGGCCAAATGGTACCTGAGAGTTGCCGCAGACAGGGATCACCCGCTGCATGCAGCAATGGATATGGTAAAGGGTCATAGACTAAAACAAGGCAGGTCCTGGATGGCACAGGCAGAACTTTCTATAAGTCAGGTGTGTGATCTAGAGACCATCAATCGTGAAAGAGAGTGGGCTGAAGTTCCGGATGACATGACGGACTGGCACAATGTAATAATAACACTGGGTCGTGAGAGCAGAGAATGGGCAGCGGGCCGCACTGAGTTTGAAGTGCAACAGCTAATCCAGAGCAACACACATCAAGGTGACATAGTCATCTACACTGATGTGTCAGTGGTGAGAAACAGATGTAGTGGCTGGGGCTTTATTGCAAAGGCTAATGGGTGAATCTTGAAAAAGGAGAGTCTGGCATATGAGACTACGACCCCCAGTATGAGAATGGAGGTGGAGGCAGCAACAGCGGCATTCCGTTGGCTAGAGAAGACTACTGCAACACACATTGTATTCATTACGGATTCAAAGAATATGCTTAGCAAGGTGGAGAAAGGAATGTTTCGTGTGGAATAGCTCTCGTCGCTTCAGAGGTCACAGATTGTGAGAATTGTATGGATATTTTGCCCTGGCCATGCGGGTGTACGGGGGAATGACCAGGCTAGCAGGGAATGCACCTCTTGGTGGTATCTTGCCTATGGACAAGGGGGAGGTGGTCATGCGCTTGTGGAACCAGGTGGAGAAGGCGGAGGAACAGACTGAGAACCCATATGTGGAAAGAATGAGATTGCGGGGGATCGGCAGGGGTTCTGGAAGAATCTCAAAACTGAGAGGGAAGACCAGGAGAACTTTTAATCAGATAGCGGTGGGAACGATTAGTAGTATGACTCTTCGCTGGCTGTTGAACGAGGGGACTGAGCATGTATGGGAATGTCCTGAGTGCAATGATGTCGGTTCTTAACTTAACTCAACTTAAGCCTCATGTAATATATCCTTTGCACAAGATAGCCTCAAGTATATAAAATTTATACTAGTAAGCCTCAAGTAATATATCACTTACATAAGCCTCTAATAATATTTCACAAGCCTTATGTAATATACCTTTTTCACAAGCCTCATGTAATTTACCATTTATACAAGTAAGCCTTAAGTAATATATCACTTATAAAACCGCTAGTAATATATCACAAGCCTTATGTAATATACCTCTTACACAAGCCTCATGTAATATACCATTTATACAAATAAGTCTTAAGTAACATAACACTTATAAAGCCTCTAGTAATATATCACAAGCCTCATGTAATATACCTCTTACACAAGAAAGCCTCAAGTCATGAACAACTGAGACAAGTAAGCCTCAGGCAATGTACAATTTACACAAGTAAAACTCAATTAGTGTATCACCATTGATACATAAGTGTTATTTTGATTGCTCCCTAAGGATGCACAGGTATTGATCTACACAGGTATTGATGTACACAGGTATTGATGTACACAGGTATTGATGTACACAGGTCAGGCATCACCCTGGGAAGCAGACACTAGCTAACACAGTGAAGATTGACCATGATTTCCGCAGATGTATATAGCGTATAACTGCCACGATGATGGTAAACAAGCAGTACCAACATCTTCCACACCCCATGCGGAAAGCTCATGAGCATGCTCAGAGTCAAGTCATCATGAGTCTCTAATTCTTTGAGTCAGGCACAAAAGTAAATAACTCAAAGCAATAGAATTCTAATCACAATAACATGATATACAAATAAGTCATAAGTATCACCTCTGATACAAAATATGTTTATACAAGGTTAAGATGAAATTCAACCCACATGTTCTCATGTTAAATATCTAATAACTCATTCTATAAAAGGCAAATCACTATAACCGATCAGAACAATTTCAGTTTTATTTAAAACCTGACAGTGGATTATGATAGGCTGCATTTCATTCAATCAATATTGAGGGATTTGTATGGGTGACGGCATCCTGAGATTGTGGAGTGGCTGGTTGTGATGTCAGTGAGTTATTGATAGGTTGCCTGGTGTAGTCAGAATGAATAAAAATATTGATCATTATTCCTTTATTGGTAAAAAGGCAAATATGTTCAATTTTAAAGATGTTGCAGCGAGTTAAAGGCAAGATCTACTTCACTGCACCAGGTTTGATCCCACATGACGTGGTCTTCTGTCTGCAGCAAGGCCTGCCAAAAGCATCACTCAGAGTATGAACTCCGTAGCTCTAGTGACAACCCCCAGGGTCTCTGAAGAAATTGCATTCATAAAGCAAACAAGGGAGTCTGAAAATGAACCCACCACCTTCATAGCACAAGATAAGTGGTTTTACCACACCACCATGAAGAATGGCAGTTCAAAGGATGTTTGGAATTATTATTGTATATTATTATACTATCCTTATAGTTATTATCATACTGAATTCTTGTAACTGCCCATGTCATGAACTTGGTAAATTTCTTCCCAAAACTGAACTGGTTTTTAAGATAAATAACAGTGGTCAGACAAGAATGTGGGACCCAAAACCCAAGAATATGGAAATATCCATGACCCCAGATGAGAAATGCCTGGGGTAGTCAGCTTAGAGGCAAAACTAAGTTCAAGAATTGGGTAGAAATTTACTACATTCTTGAACTGGGGTTATTACTAATAATGCTATCATTAAAAGACACTTGCTCGAAAAAAGACGGTGCATTTGTAAAATTTGGCTGGATTTTTTTCCGATAGCACAGAAAAATAATAAAATGGGAACGCAAACTTTCTGGGGACTGTCTAGGAACTAACCACCCTGCCACAATTCATGGCCTAGAATATGTGAAGTCTCACACTTCACACCACAAAGGCAGCATTTACCTTTGTTTAATGACTAGATGTGATACAACTAACTGTTCATAGTTTCAATGAATACACACCCTATCAACATAGTGCTCAGCACTGCAGACAAATCTCACAATAAAAATCATAATCATAAAACAACACATGCCCATGTTATTCGTGAGATGTACAACTGTCATAGTTTTAATGTACTGTGCATGAATGCATAAATAGACAAGTGCAAAATTCCATGTTGCTGAAATACACCACTTCAGGGCTAATTAGTTCTGAAAATGACAACCAACGAATTGTGAACTTGAAATGTGGCTCAAGAGAAATGTCAACAACAACAAAACTGAATGCTTCAACTAAAATCTGTAAAATAAATAATAAAAAGGAAAACTATGCCAGCACTGAATGTCAAATATGCTATATTACTAAATATAATTAAATAAAGTCATTCTGGTGACATGATACTTGTAGGCAAACCAACAAAAATAATATCAACAAAACTGAAAACAGGAGACTGAAAACAAATACAGTTCTGCCTGTGATGTTAGGCCCACATTTTCAGTGACTGAACTGCACACATGCAGTGAAAGGTCAGTACCATGCCAGTCACCGTAACTTTCTCCAGTCCGTCTCTGCTACTTCCATTTGACGAGACTGGGTCAACCTGAGAGCTGCTATGATTCCATAACATGACTGACAGAAACCATAAACCTCTGATACATGGGGTGTGCTCTTTCAATCTTTTAGATTCTTCTGCTTGTTGCTGAGCTCTGGTATCTCTACTATATTGCAAAGGTTATAGACATATCATCTTCTCCACTTTATTAAGAGTCATTGTTTTCATGTCTCCAGGTAGGATCCACATTCCTTGATGTTGGACTTTCGATTATTTTGAAATGGTGATACTTCTCATTCAATAGATCTGTTTGTTATTTTTTTTATGCAATGAATTTTTAATTCGCTTCTGTAATAATTTTATTCAAAGGTGCATATTTTGTGTTTGTCAATTAATCTGTTCAATGTCCAAATTTCACACCTACATGATGCCACAGGAAATATGCATATTCTTAGAACTGTGACATCATTATTACCAGTCTATATTTCATGTATCATTAATATGGCAGATGTCTATATGTTATTAATAATAATCAATATTTCATGTTTCCTGTTGCCAAACTATAATTCAGACATGTTTCTTCAGCAATTCCTCTTTCTGTCTGTCAATCTACTGCTATGAAATGTTGCTGTCAAGTGTTAAGGATATGTGGCTTCAAGCATGAGAATGGAGATAGAGGCAGTCACTACATACTGCAGGTTCTCTGCATTTGTATCTACATTAAAACAGGTAGTTAACTGTGTCCAACTCTCGGCTCAGTCAATATTTTTTAAGACTTAAAATTGCATGAACTTTAGTGGATTTACCATACTGATCATGCAGAAGTTCAAGCATAGAAGTGTTAGAACTGAAGAACTATACTGATGTATATTAAGGACACAGCATTATCTGTTTCAGTTGTATGATATTTGTAAACACTGAAATCTCATGTAATTCCACCCAGAGTTTCAAATAACAGTCTTAGACCTATTGTTACATGAAATACCAATTTCAACTAGGCTGTTTCAATATATTAGGCAACAACTAAAAGTATGTGGCATCGAGGCCACAATGCATGTTAAAAATCCACCAGCAGTTTGAAATCATAACGGAGCCACACGGTTGATTGTCCTGGCAAAATTTAAATATACCAAAACTTACCTACAACAGATTGTTGGTATATTTGGATTCTGGTAAACACATATGTGGAGAATTGCTATGAAGTTTGTGCAGTGCATTGACAACCTCCTGGTGTTATCTTTAAGAGGGCATTGGAGCACTAAAGGACAATTTCATAGTGCAATGAAGATGCTCTTCAATTAAATCAACTGAATTATATCAATGTCCACAATACCCAACATACATTCCAAGCTCTCACATTACCAAGCATGAATACTTCTATACATACAGCTTTGTGTACTCTTAGATGTTTGCATGTTTTAATAATAATGAAAACATCTGCATTACTTCACATTTCTGAATCCCTGCTTCTACATTCCTGTTTAATAAATGTTACTAAATTAAAACAAAATAAATCAGATTTTTTGTCCATATGAGTGAGCAAACCACCTGTGAAACCACAGACAAGGTCATGCAATGTGCTGATATCCGTCTCATTTATGCATATAAGTCATTCTGAACTGCACACTAAGCCAAAATTCTTACAGGTTAAGCCATGTCTCCTTCAGAACTTAGTTTAATTTCACCCACAGTGCTTTACATCCATCTGCCATAGGATCTGAAAGAAGGGTCAAGTCAGTGACTGATTCTCATGTATCCCACCGACTCCTGCTTCAAACTTCTCACCCTCATCAAAATAAATACACATCCTTCTCATGTCTCTGCTGCCATATCATACGTGCCAAGGAAAATAAGAATCTGTGGTCAAGTCCCCACAGACTGTCATTTTCTGAGAGATGCAGGGAAGAAAAAAAAAACCACACTGAAGGAAAAAGAGTTTGGAAATAAGATCCTTCTCAGCAGATTCTCCTTTCTCCCCTATTAAGACAGAGTTATTGAATCGGTTCCCTAAGTCAGACTGCCAGCTGTATATGAGAGACAGATATGGTTATTTGAGAGTGAAAGAAGAAGACGATTAAGATGAAGTTGAAATATACTTGGTGCAAGTGCACATACACGACCTCCAGGTGCTGGTCTACAGCCACCAGGACAACTCACTGAGTCTCAAACATGAAAGGTGATAGGCAGGACAGGTGTAGTTTTGCTGAAGCCTGGGGATGTGAAACAATATCATACAAGTGAAATCTGATAAACCATCAACTTACTGAGGTCCCTTCATCGCCTTTGTTTCCTATGTCGCCTATGATGCCAGGTATTCCCTTATCCCCAGATTCTCCTTTCTCACCAATTAAGATAGTTTCGTTGAATGGATTCCCATCTACTCCTGCCACACCATCATCACCTTGTGGTCCTTTATCTCCCTGAAACGGTACATTAAAATTGAAAGTAAAATGAGACATTTAAGCAAATGAGGTAGAAAACAACACTGCTGTGAGCAGAAATCATCACTGCTGTGTGCAGGCAGAAACCATCACTGCTGTGTGCAAAACCATCACTTCTGTGTGCAGGCAGAAACCATCATCGCTGATGAGACCATAGAGTCACTGATGAGACCATAGAGTCACTGATGAGATCATAGAGTCACTGATGAGATCACAGAGTCACTGATGAGATCACAGAGTCACTGATTATAACAAAAATGCATTGCGTTTTACTCCTTCTAACTAAACCAAAAGGATCCCTACCAATATGTAAATTAAGGAAACCTATTTCTAGATGTGGTTCCTTAGACGAAAGTTGCAAATTCCTTGGACTGCCAAAGTAACTAACGACGAATGCCTTAAAGAGACTGGCGAAACTAGAACATTATATACAACAATAAGAAAGAGACATCAGCTTTTTTTGGTCATGTGATGAGAAGAGAGGCGCTGGAGAACATCGTGACAACTGAAAAGATCGAGGGGAAGAGAGGCAGAGGCAGACCACGAGAAATGATGCTGGATGGATTGCGACGGTGGCACGGAGGAATATCAGCAGCAGAGTTGATCCAGAAAACCAAAGCCGGCAGGGCACTTGATGATGATTTCTAGAATGTCCGGAGAACTTTCTATATTCTGTGGGGGAGTTTCCATCTCGAATATCATACATTACATGGACTAAGAGAGGATATCATCCAATCCCGTGATTTGTAAAACAAGGTTCACTATATTTTCATGCATTCCGGGTTTTTTGTTTTATTCAAGATCCACGATCAATTCACTTTTGAAAGGCCCTAATTAACTCAGAATGTTTATTAGTTTCGGTGCAAGAGACACAGACAAGTCTTGTTTTGCTGCTGGTGAATAAACTCCAGTAATCTCCATATTACTGTAGCCAAAGTGACTACTCATGGCTATCTATGGCAAGATAATAGATTGTGTAAATGAGGGTAATGTACTTTACTTACTTTATTAAAAATGAATAAATAAATACAAAATGGGGACAGTTCATTCCAACACCAAAACCAGAGTAAACTAGTTAGACAAGTTCAAGGCCAGAGCACACTCTCAGCTGTAAGCTGTGAACCATTTAGCTAAATAGTAAACAAATCTTGCGGTAAGGATTGTAGCGTTATTTCCGAAGCATTAAAGGAAATAATGCCGTAACAGGTAGATTGTCCATGCAAGGAAAGATAGGCTATGAGTTTCCTGAAGATGAGGGCTGTAATTTGAATATAAACTTAATTTAGTTTGTTAAAATTAAATATCCAGCATCAAGTGCCGTATCTTACTCCTTATACTTCACGATCACCTCCAGGAACACCTCCTCCGAAAGATACTACATCTAACTATACCGGTGTGTAGGAAGAGATTGTTAGACGTGGTAGCATAAACCCTATTTTTTTTCTTTGGATTCTGAATTATACCTTAATACTTGGATATGATGAGAGTTTTTGTTATTTTTGTCCATCAAGAATGATGATGACCATTCATTTCATCCAGTGGGGTTGAAAGTATGGAGCCGTGGGTTCTAAGATGGCTGATAAGGCCTATTTTTTCTCGAAATGTTCTTTGATAATGTGGACAAAGAATGCTTGACGTTTCTGGAGGAGGATTTCCTGCAGTGGTCTTTCTGTCCTGCCTTTTCTTTACAGCTCTTGCAGTCCTGGTTGCCTCACACATGACTGCACTCTTGCATAATGATGCACGCCACGAATTTCGGTCTCTGGCTGCAGTCTCCCAGGTGTCATGATGAATTCATAAAGCATTCAGAGAGATTTTCAGAGTGTCTTTAAAGCGTTTCCTCTGGCCGCCTTGGGAGCGTTTACCACAACGCAGTTGGCTGTAAAAAATTCGTTTAGGGACCTTGTGATCTGGCATGCGAGTCAAGTGACCAGCCCAGCGAATCTGATTCTTCATCAGTAGAGTGTGGATACTGGGTATGGACGCTCTTTCTAGGACTTCAGTGTCTGGGATCTTGTCTTGCCATTTAATCTTCAGTAGCTTCCTTAGGCAGACTGTGTGGAAGTGGTTTAATTTCCTAGTGTGTCGCTGATAAACAGTCCAGGTTTCACAAGCATATAGCAGTGTGGATAATACAACTGCTTTGTAGACTTTTAGCTTTGTTTGCAGGCTTATTCCAGTTCTGTCCCATACATTCTTGTACAGTTTGCCAAAGGCCACACTGGCCTTGGAGATTCTTGCATTCACTTCGTCATCAATTGTGGCAGCTTGTGACACAGCGCTGCCAAGATAGGTGAATTTGTCCACAACACTTAGTCTATGACCATTCACTTTGATATTCGGCACAGTGTGATTATTCCCTGGAGCTGGCTGGTACATAACTACAGTCTTCTCCAAGTTGATATTGAGCCCAAAGTTGGCACAGGCATGTGAGAAAGCTGTGACATTATGTTGCATGTCCGCCTCTGAGTTGGTGTATAGAGCGCAATCATCAGCAAACAGGAGCTCTCTGACGGTGTCACTGTTAATTTTGGTTTTAGCTTTCAGCCTTCTGAGATTGAATAACTTTCCATCCATACGGTAGTTAATGTCTATTCCATTGTCGTCGTTCTCGAAGGCATTCATCAACATGGCTGAAAACATGAGGCTGAACAGTGTTGGTGCCAGGACACATCCTTGCTTCACTCCATTGGTGACAGGAAAGGGTTCAGACAGTTCACTATTTTCCTGTACTCTTGCCTGCATACCATCATGAAATAGCTGCACTATTTGGACAAACTTTCGTGGACAGCCATATTTTGCCATGATCTTCCACAGTCCTTCTCTGCTGACTGTATCAAAAGCCTTGGTAAAGTCAATGTTAGTGGAGAAAATTTCGCAGTTCTGTTCCTGACATTTCTCTTGCAGCTGCCTTGCAGCGAAAATCATGTCAACAGTTCCACATTCTTTTCTGAAGCCACATTGACTCTCAGGAAGAAGACCTTGATCGAGATGAGCTGTGAGGCGATTGAGAAGAATTCTGGCGAGTATCTTCCCTGCAATTGAAAGCAAGGATATGCCTCGGTGGTTGTCACAGGATTGGCGGTTTCCTTTACGTTTGTAAAGGTGGACTATTGACGCGTCCTTGAAATCTTGTGGCATGGTCTCGTTCACCCATATGTTTGTAAAGACTTGGTGAAGCTGCTCTTTTAGGACCGCCCTACCTGCCTTGTATATATCTGCTGGGATGGAGTCAGGACCAGGTGCCTTGCCGCTGGAGAGTTGCTGGATGGCTTTGTTTACTTCCACTATGGTTGGCAGGTCATCAAGTGTCTCATTGGTGGGAACTTGAGGAAGGCAGTTGATGGTTTCATCATCGAAGAAGGAAGTTGCATTTAAGATGTTGCTGAAATGCTCTGCCCAGCGTTGAAGGATTTCTTTCTTATCGGTGACCAATGTTCCCCCATCTGCACTGAGGAGGGGAGCTATGCCTGGTGATGTAGGACCATAGACCACTTTCAGTGAGTCATAGAAGTTTTTCATATCATGTCTGTCAGCAAAGCCTTGAATTTCATCAGCTTTGCTGCTCAGCCAGGAGTCCCGCATGTGCCGAAGTTTCTGCTGCACTACTCTCTGAATGTTCATGAAGGTATCTTTTTTTTATGTTGACTTCGGGTCATTCAAATGTGCCTTGAGGAGAAGATTTTTCTCGGCCAGCAATTGGTTGATGTCTTCGGAATTTTCATCAAACCAATCTTTATGCTTTCGGGGGGCTGGCCCAGGATTTCCATAGCAGTGTTGTAAATTATGTCCTTTAGGGCTCTCCACTCTGTTTCTGTATCCTGTTTAGCAGCAGCATTGGGCTTGAGGCGGTCTTCCAGCATATTTTCAAACGACTGCTGCATTTTCTTGCTGTTTAGGCGGTGACAGTCAGTTTTTTTTTGCATTTTTACCCCTTGAGGATGCCGTGGTGGCTTGATGTGAATGTTTATTTTTGAGACAATGAGACGATGGTCTGTCCAACATTCGGTACCATACATGGATTTTGTTACTTGGTTTTTTATTTTAATTGGGAGAGAGCTGGGCAGGTACAACATCGACATTGCAGCCTTGAGCGAGACACGACTTGCAGAAGGAGGCCAAATCTGTGAAATAGGTACCGGCTACACATGTTTCTGGAGTGGAAGGAAAAGAGAGGAAAGACGCCAATCTGGTGTGGGATTTGCCATTAAGTCGGCCCTGGTCGGCAAATTAGCTGGATTTCCAAAGGCTATAAATGACAGGCTCATGACCATTAAGTTGCCCCTGCTGAATGGAAGGAAGCATGCAACCATTGTGAGTGTCTACGCACCAACTATGACCAGCGAAGATGATGTCAAGAACAAGTTCTATGAGGACCTGCACAATGTATTAACATCTGTTCCCAAAGGAGACACAACTTATACTCCTTGGGGATTTCAATGCCAGAGTAGGCACGGACACCACCTCTTGGAGTGGCATTATTGGAAAGCATGGAGTCGGAAATTGTAACAGCAATGGACGACTCCTCCTCCTTCAGACATGTGCCGAACACGATCTCCTGATTACCAACACAATTTTCCATCTCCCCTGAGAAATAGGACATTGTGGATGCACCCTCGCTCGAAACACTGGCACCTCATTGACTATGTCATCGTCAGGAGAAGTGACAGACAAGACATTCGGGTGTGATGAGAGTACACTTAGGCAATCTTCCTTTTTGACTATTAATTAAAGTAACAGGGGAAGAATGGGGTGTCTGATTTGTCTAAAGGGTGTTTTTCTTCCTCAATATACTCATTACCTGGTAATATGACTAGTGCTATCAATAGGTTTAATAGGACACATGTAACAAATAAAATACACAAGAACATACAGCTACCTGGGAAGCATATTTACTTCCTACAGGGAAACAAAGGGTTAATTCATTCATTCATTCATTCAGTAGCATGTCCTTTGCAGAACCTTGCTCCCATAACAACCTTCCGGAAAACCTCTCGATCATAAGCAAGATGTCCCGCGTCTGATACACCCATCTGGAGATCATCCGCCACATCCTGCACCCATCTTATCTTTGGCCTTCCTCTTCCTTCCCAGGCATATACCCTTCCATTATTGTTCTCTCCAAACTTTCATGACGTTTCAAGTGAAAAGGGTTAATATGTTTGGTAAAACATGACTCTTGTATTGGTGTATAAGTGGGGTTCTGTTAGCTAAATCTGACTCCAGTAGAAGGGTACTGCACCACATGTCCTAAGGATAGCCAAAACAAGCCTGTTCCAGTATTGGCCACTGACCAGAAGAGGACCTATCCTCAGTCAAGCCTATCAGCCACATCCAGGAGACAGGTATGCTTGAGTATAATATCATATGCACATAATGATATTCAGATAGAAGATAAATAACCTAGGAGGTGAGGTTATATCATAATTGGGCTAATGCAGAATACTACCCTGGAGTTATATGTTTATATTTCCAGGTTTCCCTTTCTTGTGAGATTGACAACTCAAACCTACTAACATCTACGAGTGTTGTGGGGCCCAAATATCTACAACTTGCATCAACTTCTAGTTGTGGAAATGACCAACTGAGCGTACTCGCCTCAACTTGGGAAGAATTATTAAGTAAATATCTACATCAAAGCTCCATATGGTTTGATAAAAATGGCCAAGTACCAGTGAATGTAAATGGACTGTGTACATATCAAGTTATGGTAACCATACCTAACAGTATCTCAAGAATTTCAAGATGATGTGTTTACTATAGTTCCAAAGATGTTATTTGGCTGTAGCAAAGTTCCAATTGTGATAGTTACTATCAACAAAATGTGGGCTGGTCTCTATGGACTGTGATATCTAAACCTTGCTACATGTTAGTTAATTAGTTAGTTAGTTAGTTTAGTTAGTTAGGTAGGTAGGTAGGTAGGTAGGTAGTTAGTTAGTTAGTTAGTTAGTTAGTTAGTTAGTTAGTTAGTTAGTTAATTAGTTAGTTAGTTAGTTAGTTAGTTAGTTAGGAAGTATATACAGGACATTGCTAGATTGCGACAAAATGAAGCGTTACTTTTCGGAGGGACGCTATTTAGTGTTTTCCTTTGGATTTCGTGTGATTTCCTATGGATTTCCTGTGGATAATGTGATGTTATTTTGTGTTCTTTGATTGGAAGTTTTCAAAAGAAGCCACGGAAGGCAGGTGGTGGATGAAATTTTGAGGGCAGCCGACAGATATTTGTAGGTCATGGTCTCGAGTTTCACAACGGCAGGCAGATGAACTCTTCTTGAGTCAATGGCTGCGGTCTCCGACCAGTAAGGTCACTGCCATAGAGGAAAGCAACGGCAAACTACCTCTTTAAAAGTGCCTAGTATATCATGATTCGCTTAAAGACTGATCATCGCAAGACAAGGACAGAGACGTTAAAATTAGCAACTTGGAACGTTAGGACGTTAAACAACGACGGAAAATTAGAGAACATAAAACAAGAAATTGAAAAGGAAAAAATTAATATTTTAGGTATGTGCGAAACGAGATGGACAGGATCAGGCATCAAGATAGATGACGATTTCAAGATTATTTATTCTGGAGGTGAAGATCTGGAGGTGAAGGGGAGTGGCAATTATTTTGGACTGGAAAACATCAACATCTGTTCAAGGATATTGGGCATTTGTCGGACAGAGTTCTACTAGTTAAATTAAGTGGCAGACCTTTTAGCATAAATATTATTCAAGTATATGCACCAACAGGAGAATCCAGTGAAGATAGTGTAGAAGAATTTTATAATGACATAGAGGCTGCCTTAAAGAAATGTAAAAATTCAGAAATAAACATCATAATAGGGGACTTCAATGCAAAAGTAGGAAATCAAGGGGATAGATACACAGTAGGAAACTACGGTTTAGGAGAGAGAAATGAAAGAGGATACAGACTCGTGGAGTGGGCAAAAGAACAGGAAATGATTGTAGGAAACACCTGGTTTAAGCAACACCCTAGAAGATTATGTACATAGAGGAGTCCTGATAGCAGGATTAGAAACCAGATTGACTGCATTCTCATTAGCAGAAGATTTAGAAATGCGCTAACAGTAGCAAAAACAGCTCCCAGTGCTGATTGTTATAGTGACCACAGATTACTCACAGGAACATTGAGGATAAAGTTGAAGAAAGTCAAGTATATAACAGGAAACACTAAATATGATTTGTGTACATTGAGTAATGACAAGGAAATACAAAACAAATTCAACATAGAAGTACAGAACAGATTTGAAACATTGTCTGATCTAGAGATCCTATTCCAGGATGTGGATGATCAATGGGAAACACTGAAGAATTCAATCAATGTGGCTGCAGAAACAACTATTCCAAAATTAAAGAAGGTGGGTCGTAAGAAATGGATGACTGAAGAAATTTTACACCTCATGGAAACAAGAAGACTCAACAAAAATAATTCTGTCAAATATGAAGAAATCCACAGACAAGTCAGAATATTAAAAGGTTGAAAACTCACTGTTTTCAGTTGATACATCGCGGAGCCAGTCAGTTGAGATTGACGTGTTAGTTTACAATCCTGTGGTTGGTATAGGGACAGATACCTAACACCTTAGTTCAACAGGACCTAACGTGTGAACCAGCCACGGCAGAATGGGAGATAAGAGGGTCAGCCAGACCTGTCTGAAATAACACATGCGGTAAAAGTCCAGACTTTGTGGAGCCGGGACAACGTCTGTAATTGCCACCACAAAGGAGCAATTAGGACCAGATGCTTAACACCTCTCCGCAATACGACGGGGCAAAATAGGAACACATGGCTGACACATTCCTGCCAGCAACCGGGAAGGCTGGTGTTACCAGCCTATTGAAATGTAATGACGCAACTGCATTGCCGCCAAAGCAGGTTTCATTGTTTCAGGCGTGGCGGGCATCGGTCAATTTGATTGACACATGAAACTACCCTTCACAGGAAAGGAGAAGAAGTGAGAATAATTTGGCACTTAATCCATCGGGGTAAATCGTCCTACATGAAAAATAGGTGGAGCTAACAGGAACGTGGACATAGTAATTAGCTAACGTGGAAACTAGCCAGGGATGAAGAGAATAAAACTATGAGCAGGGACAACAATCCTCAGACCCATTCACAGTAGCGTACCAGGGAAGCCGGAATTTTAATTTCTGGTGAGATAACCCTCTCGTTTTGTTACTTCGATACAATGTCGTATGACAGGATTTCCTAGCTAAACCCAGATCTCTTAGGAGCAATGGACAGTCAACAACCCATATCCGGAAGTGACTTAGCCTTGTGAAGGGACCACTTTGGACTCCTTCAATCTGACAGTGAACTGCGTCTCACTGTGGGGAAGCATGACCTATGTAACCTCTTAAGTTACGTATACCATAATATAATCATCATCATCATCATATGATCATTAAGACTAGAAATAATAAACACAGTTGTTGTATTTTAAAACTCAATTTGTCCGTATAATTCTAAATGTTTATAAATGTTTGTGTAGCGTAATCAAGTACACACATTTTGTATCATTTAGTGGGGGTTCACACATATTGTCCAGAAGTGGGAATCTATGTCCGGGAGGTATCTTGCCTATGCAGTCATAAGTAACCTGATTACGTTGCATGTCTTAACTCCTCCTTTCTCACTTCTGGTGATACCAAGTACAGCCAAAACTATATAGATATATTCTATCTTCAACGAGCCACTTCTTGGCTGTTTTCTTGAGTATCAGGGACAGTGTCTTAAATCAGCATAACAGACATTTGTTCCACGTTTTCTCTCTGGGATCTGGGGTGGTAATTAGTCCTTTCTGACAGAGTTAGGGGATCTTAAACTGCATCCAGAACTAAACACCAGTAGAAGAAAATGATTTTGGCTGAGTGGTTGCCCATCAGGGATCTAACCCCAGCCAGTTGGTGACAATTAGATTTAATAATGAAGGACCGCCAATTTTGGAGATGGAGGTTCGAAATGTTCTTAAGCATATGAAAGCTGGCAAGGTCCCCGGTGCAGATAACATCACAACAGAAATGATTACAGCTTTAGAAGAATTTGGACTAGAGCAAGTCACCAGACTGATGAACACATTATATGATACTGGAGATATACCTCCTGAATTATGTAACTCTGTATTTATTGCAATCCCAAAGAAATCAGGAACCTTGGAATGTGATCAACATAGAACAATTAGTATAATGAGTCACATCACAAAGATTTTGCTAAGAATTATCATGCAAAGAGTGAGGAAGAAGATACAACCTGAAATAGGGGAAGAACAATGTGGGTTTGTAGAAGGAAAGGGTACAGTAAATGCTGTGTATATGCTGCGAACAGTTATTGAACGTGCTATAGAAGTAAACAAGGATATACATCTTTGCTTTATTGACTATACAAAGGCTTTTGATAGAGTTAGACATGTAAACATGGTGGATATGCTTGCAGATCTACTAATTGATGGGAAAGACATTAGACTTATGAAGAACATATATTGGAAACAAGCTGCAATAAGGATTGATAATGAAGTGGGACAGTATCAGCCAATTAAGAGAGGTGTTAGGCAGGGATGTGTGATGTCTCCAGATCTTTTTTCCCTATACAGTGAAAATATTTTCAGAAATGTAGAGGATATAAATGGAATCAGCATTGGAGGACAAAACATCAATAACATTAGATATGCAGATGATACAGTATTGATTGCAGACAATGCGCAGGACCTGCAACAATTAGTAGATGTGGTTGTTGTACACAGTGAGCAGCTGGGGTTAGAATTAAATTGTAAAAAGACTCAGGTTATAGTCGTCACTAGGAAGGAAGAAGTGCCATAATGTAATATACAAGTAAATGGAAATATTCTTCAACAAGTGAATCGGTACAATTATCTTGGAACAGTCATAACATCTGATGGGAGATGCCTTGAAGAGATTAGAACAAGAATCGCCATGGCGAAAGTAGCCTTTAGCAAGATGAAAAACATTCTGACCAATAAAAAGATGTCAATTGAAACGAGAAAAAGAGTGTTGAGGGGATACATAGAGCCTGTTCTTTTGTATGGATGTGAAACTTGGACAATGGGCAGTCAAGCTGAAAAACATCTGATGGCTGCAGAAATGTGGTTTCTAAGGAAAATGCAAAGAATACCATGGACAGACAGTAAATCCAATGACCAAGTACTACAGGAGACAAATGAACATCGTAAACTGATTAGAGAAATTAGACGTAGACAGTCAAAATTTTTTGGACATGTTATGAGAAGAAATGGATTGGAGAACTTGGTGACAACTGGCAAGATCGAAGGGAACAGACCAAGAGGCAGACCGAGAGGAAAATACCTGGATGGCTTGGCCACATGGCATGGACGAGACAGGAACACTGAGCTGATCCACGACACTGGTGATCGAGTGAAATGGCGAGTCATGACCACCCACGCTTTCCGGCATGGCACATGATTGATTGATTGATTGATTGCTAGATTCTATCCTAGATGAACCTTCTCACAAGTATTCAAGGGACAACACTGAGAGGACAATCAATGTGGCTGTGTGACTCTATATTGCTTATAAGTCAAGAAACCCACTCATGTCAAAGGTTGCAATTGACGAATTTCAGTTCCATGTAAACATATTGTCAAGTCTTGTCAATTGAGAAGGAAAGTGCCACCGGGAGCATACACGCCCTGAGTCCGAAGCAAATCAAAAGATGCTCTCCATCTTTGCAGCTGAGATCCTGAAGGAGTCTGGCATATCCACAGATGAAGTGTTACGTCACCTGACCAGACAGTCTGTGACTCTCCATTGCCCAGGTTAAAGGATGAAACCTTCCTCAAGGCACCAGAGATCTCCACTACAGACTATCGTCCTTTCTTCTGTTAAGACCTATTCTGTTGTATAAATAATTTCTCTGTGTGTTGTAGGCTTAGACCTTGCCTTCATTAAACTATAGTTATTGATGTTACCTCTTTTCTTGTCTTAGTATGGGTCAGAACGGAGTGACTGAAGTATTAACTTGCAGTATGAACAAAATCTAGGGGGCCAGCAGATAGAGGTATTTGTCTTAACAGTAATTAAGCCAACCCCACAATTACTATAACACTGATGAGATCATGGAATCACTGAGGAGATCACAGAGTCATTGCTGAGAGCATACAGTGACTACTAAGATCATAGAGTCACTGTTGAGATCATAGAGTCACTGTTGAGATCATAGAGTCACTGTTGAGATTATAGAGTCACTGATGAGATTATAGAGTCACTGATGAGATCATAGCATCACTGATGAGATCACAGAGTCATGGTTGAGAGCACAGAGTCACTGCTGAGATCATAGAGTCACTGATGAGAACATAGAGTTACTGCTGAGATCATAGAGTTACTGATGAGATCATAGAGTTACTGATGAGATCATAGAGTTTCTGAAGAGATCATAGTCACTGCTGAGAACATAGAGCCACTGATGAGATCATAAAGTCACTGATGAGATGACAAAGTCACTGATGAGATCGTAAAGTCACTGATGAGAAAATAGAGTCACTGTTGAGATTATAGAGTCACTGCTAAGAACATAGAGTCACTGTTAAGATCATAGAGTCACTGTTGAGATTATAGAGCCACTGCTAAGAACATAGAGTCACTGTTAAGATCATAGAGTCACTGTTGAGATTATAGAGCCACTGCTAAGAACATAGAGTCACTGTTAAGATCATAGAGTCACTGTTGAGATTATAGAGCCACTGCTAAGAACATAGAGTCACTGTTAAGATCATAGAGTCACTGTTGAGATTATAGAGCCACTGCTAAGAACATAGAGTCACTGTTAAGATCACAGAGTCACTGTTGAGATTATAGAGTCACTGCTGAGAACATAGAGTCACTGTTAAGATCATAGAGTCACTGTTGAGATTATAGAGCCACTGATGAGATCATACATTAACTGCTGAGAACATAGAGTCACTTATGAGAACATAGAGTCAGCTGAGATCATAGAGTCACTACTGAGAGCAGATGCAAATCAATTACTGACAGCGGACAGTCATTGCTGACATCTTAAAGTTGCCACTGGTTGCACAGTCAAGCCAGAACAGACATAGTAAGTCATGAAAGCAAACGTCACACTAAGACAAAGTCAACCATGCATGGAGGTGCAGGTAATAATGTACACGTTAAACAAAATCAGTCACAGTGTTACAAAAGCGACTTGAGACAAAATATTTCACTAACGACAAACATACATTAATGAATCGAGATGACCAAACGTTTATCAAGAAACAAAGCAACTGCTTGCCTATACAAAACAGATAACAATTTGAGACAAATCAAATAACTTGAGAAAAATCATGTCTTTCACCACAGACAAAAAATGTTGATAATGAGACGAAGCGAATGGTTCTCTGGAGTCAAAGCATTATTTGTTTGTTTGTGAAAGAGTTTGCTGCTATAAGTCTGTGATATGATAAGAGTGATCATATTGTGTAGGCCTGAAGGAATTAACAGCCAATCTTTCCCTCACTTGAACAGGTCATGAGCCATGTTCGACCTTGCTCATGTCATTTTCAATGCAGTTCCCTATCAACATCAGTAACGTCCACTAAAATATGATCTGCGTGAGACAAAAGAGATGATTTACCTGAGATTAAAGATATGATTTACCTGAGATTAAAGGGATGATTTACATGAGATAAAAGAGATGATTTATCTGAAATCAAAGAGATGATTTACCTGAGATAAAAGAGATGATTTACCGAAGATAAAAAAAGAAAGGAAGAAACTTGAGACAAAACAGATGATTTAATTCACTTACAGGAGGTCCCTCTTTACCAAAGACATCATTCCCCTTTTCTCCTTTCTCTCCTTTAAGACCATCAAGTCCACGACGACCCTGGAGATGGAAAAAGTCACAGTGAAAATCACTTCCCACATAATTATATCAGAAAAGTCACATTGAGAATCACTTCACACATAAATATATCAGAAAAGTCACAGTGAGAATCACTTCACACATAATCATATCACAAAAGTCACAGTAAGAATCATTTCCCACAAAATTACATCAGAAAAGTCACAGTGAGAATCACTTCACACATAATTATATCAGAAAAGACACAGCAAGAATCACTTCACACATAATTATATCAGAAAAGTCACAGTGAGAATCACTTCACACATAATTATATCAGAAAAGTCACAGTGAGAATCACTTCACACATAATTATATCAGAAAAGTCACAGTGAGAATCACTTCACACATAATTATATCAGAAAAGTCACAGTTAGAATCACTTCACACATTATTATATCAGAAAAGTCACAGTGAGAATAAATCAATCAATCAATCATGTGCTATGCCAGAAAGCGTGGGCGGTCATGACTCGCCATTTATTTACATCAGAAAAGACACAGTGAGAATCATTTCACATATAATTACATCAGAAAAGATGCTGGTCATATCAACTGCTAGAGCAAAGTGACTTTCTGGATCTAAGCTCATTCTTCTTTTGTGTTAAAACCTGTTTACATCTATCTTACTCTGCCAACCTTATCCCTAACAGAAGCAATAATCTTTTTTCTTCAGCTTCTTCTTTTATTTCATTATCATCATCATCATCATTCTCAACATCACCACTATCCTCATCATAAACATCACAAACACAATTATCATCATTGCTACTACATCACAACCATGATGATGATGGTCATCAGCATAAACCTCCGGTGCTTCTTTTAGAATGAGAAATCTTCTACTAAGGTGTGGTATCTGAGTATATATTCTTCTACTACGGCTTCTATTCTGTTTTCTGTTATCTACCACCATTTTAAATATTTCATATTTCCTGTGCTCTTCTGTCAGTGCTCCTTAATCTCAGCATCGTTCCTACATGAGCACTTGTTATCTTTCCACCTTTCTCCAGCAGGTAGGTGTAGCTTTGAGCTATGGTGTACACATGTAACTGGAAGAGTTGTCAGCTAGAATTTAATTAAGAATAACAAGTTCAAGACAATGCGTTGAGACAACGCTGACTAAGTCATACTCCCTCTGGATATCTGGCTAGTGAAATGCATGCCCGGTCTTCCCTTAAAAAGAGTCCAAATGTAGGTCCCATGTACATGTTAAGCGTGCCTAAATTATTTTGTCAGTTGGAATTTGCAAAAACAAGGTCATCCAGACAAAATGTTCAAATTACATTAAGCTACTTGCCGGCTCTGTGGCGTAGAGGTTATGGGTGCAATTTGTAATCCCTCATAATACGTTCGAAACACAGCTGTGGGAGATTTGGAAGCAGGCCGCCTTGTGTTGGTTTCCACACAGTGGTATGAGTGTCAGTTATTCAGAAAGCAATGGCAAACTACTGAATGTAAAAGCCCAAGAATCACAAACTGCCAACAATTGCTGAAGTTGACTGCTACGTCCTGTAACAGATATGCAACTAACTTGTCAAAACTCACAACCAGGGAGCAGTGATGGTGGACTGGCTAGCCTGGTGGTCAGGTAAGGAAATGTTGAGGGTAGTAAAGCCTGCTGGCTTGATACTGACCAGTCACCCATCAAGTTGCCATTGGCCTATGAAACAATGGGGCTAGTAGTACATGCCAGGAAAGCCTCTAGACTTGAAGTCTCCTTGTACATACTATAAATACAATACCCTCATGGCATGAACAGCCGTCCTTTACTTTGTTTACACTCACAAACAGGATACCTATTCCATTTATGAAGCTGTGTACTGAGTTTATGTAATGAACTAAGAACCTCCAAGCATGATCTGATGGAGGAAATCACATTTCTTTATTTTGGGTTGTCTTGTTCAATTACATATCCATCTTTGTCATCTATTAGAATTCTGTGTTCTTGCTGCTATCTTCTTGTTTTTTCTTCATATGTGGGATCTAGTCCAGGTGTGCATTACATATTTCACTGTCGATGTTATTTCCATTGGTATTTGATATTGTTTAGCCTATTTTCAGTTTTATCATTTAATCAATGAGTGTGTGGCTGAGTAGTGAGGACTTCAATCTCACATACCTGGAAGGTGTGAATTTACAGCCTGACATGACCAGATTTCTAATCTTCCCAACAGAACAATCATTATAACATTTGTAGCACTACTGGTGACAGAAGGGTTGTGAAAGGCTGAGCAGTACTTGTCCAAGCAGTCACCACCCTGTGTCCAGGTTACAACTGTTATTTCACCTCTGATAATTACAGATTTCATGCCTCACCAGGGATCAAACACTCAAATGTCAGACGGCATTTTAACCCCTCAGTCACCTGCTCGTCCCGTTTAAATCTATTGGGAGTATAGTTTAAATTATTATACCGTCTGTACACCATAATGTGATAACCATAGCCTAGATGCTGTAATCATTAGATCTTCTCAGCAGACACCAGAATAGTAAATAATGGTGATGTCACCAGCTCCACTGCTGGCCTCCATTCCCTTCAGAATGATGATTTTGATGAATTGACATTGCTGTACTCAAGGCCATGTGAAGCCATCAATCTTCCCCCTGCAGAAGTTGAAAGATGTATATGCTTATTGTCTCTGTTGCACACTGGTAAGCTACTTGCCAGATCTGAGCTGTCCTGGCAACTATTTTCATGCTGGAGTTCCCACCCCTCCAGTTATAATCAAGATTTATCAAGAGATGTTTCACCATGTACCCAGCTGTCAATAATTACCCCCAGTATATCCCTTCTGTCTGTTCCAGAAACATAACCCTCCTCAATAGGGAACTGAGCTCTGATTCCTACACTCGCAAGTCAACCCATGATCCACAATGAGCCCAAGGCTATTTGAAGCATGCGGTGAATGGTAGTATAACAACTTACTGGTATGCCAGGATCACCAGTAGGTCCAACATCTCCTTCTTCTCCAGGCAAGCCACGTATACCCTAGAAAGATTTCAAAACAGGTAAGGAACTGTATAGTTAATAGCTGGTAATACAGACATCAATGTAATAAACAAATGTTCGTATCGCAGTATTACACTCATAAATGTAAGAAATAAATTTTTTGTTTTACTGAATTACACTCTCTAATGTAACAAATAAAAATGTTTCTACAGTTTTATATTCATAGTAGAGTTGAGTCAAGAACCGATATCACAGCACTCTATACATTCCCATACATGCTATTGCAGTAAAAGAGAGTGTACTAAATACAGAGGATTCCCTATATTAGGTCACACTGAAAAGATATGTAATTCAATCTTGGAGAAGAGACTGTGCTCAGGTGTTGTACCACAGCTTAGTGAATCAGAAAAGAGTTTCAGACAAAATAAAAGGTCTCCAACAAAGTAAACAACAAATTAATACGATGAAACTCTTTATGTTGCTTATGTAGATGAAGAAAAGGCTTTCAATCGGGATAATGAGCAACAACTGTGATGAATATTACAATACTGTGGAGTTAGTCTACATGTAATCAACCATGCTTATGTAGATGAAGAAAAAGGCTTCCAATCGGGATAATGAGCAACAACTGTGAAGAATTGTCTGCATGTAATCAACCTATAATAATAATAAATAAATTGTCCCCAGTTTCCAATTGTGGTCTGTGATGTGATAGCATCATCACAATTTTTAGGCCTGAGAGCAAGGAGGAATATGTGGCCAATCTTGACCTCACTTTGGCAAGTGTCGAACCCGCGTGCGATTACTCATGACATTACCAGCTCAGTTCGCTATCAACTTTACCAGCACACCAGTTATACAAAAGTCTTTATAATCAGTCAGTGAAGTGTCAATTCTTATTTGGAGTAAGACAAGTGTGTGTATTATCTCCCTCACATGTAAGTAAAGCAGCAAAACCAGATCATGTCGATCTCCTCAGGATATTTCCTCTTTGCTGATGACCATACAGTTCAAGAGTGACTGAAGAACATTTGGAGACTGACTGAAATGACTGGAACAACCAACATCTGTAAAAACTACACAATCAAATTTGCTAGGGTCAGAGGTCAAGATGATTGCAGGATGAGATGTAGAAACTAAGATCTACATTAAAAGTCAACAGCTCAGGCAACCAAAGGACTTGGCAAGTTTGGTTTCACCTGAAGGAAAAATGAATACAGAGACTGAACACAGATGCAATAAGACAAACCAGGTCATTAGCCAAATGTCACTAATACTACAGAACAAACGTGTGTCAACAGATACACACAACAAGCATTGTTCAACATTATCTTCCCACCAACATTATGCTACCAGTGCCACAACTAGACAATAACAGCCAAGTATAAAAGTAGAATGGAAGCAATTGTTTATTATTAAGCTATTAACCTCTTTGGACAACAGTCACCTTCAAATTAATATCCTATGTGTGGCTGACTCGGTCACGTGATTATTAACGAATATACAAACAACAGATTGCACCATTTATTGCCTGGCATTTTTCACTGCATCTTGTCAGGTACATACAGGATTATTAATCTGAGCCAGGGATGGACCCTAATATAATTTTTCGTCTAAGCTTAAACGGGGTAGGGTAATGGTATAATCGAATCGAATCAAACATAGTTGAAGTGCCTCTGAAGAATATGGAATGTGACCATAAGAGACAGAATCAGACATGCTGACATCAGGAATCAAGACGGTACAGCATCAGTTTTGATTTGTGCTGACCGACAGTGTGTTAGAAGGTTTGATCATGCTCACAACCACTCTCAAACAGCATACCATTGGCATTTAGATAGAGCACAAACAGATCAAATAGAACCCACAAAAAAATGGAATAGTTGAAAAGCACAGGCAGTGAACATTGCCTTATACATAACTCACACAAGTGCCTTCTTGAAACAGCTCTTCCTAATCTGACATAGGCAGAACAAATTACAGTGATGTCACATTTTGGCAGTCCAAGGATAACTCTTTTTCATATCCATAAAATCTGTAAAGTGAGTGTGGCTTTCAGGTCAGTCCATGGCTTTTCATAGTTGAGCCTCTTATAGCTCATTGCTAATTAATCTGAAAAACTCTCTTAGGAAGGCAAAATATACTGATGTCTAATTTTGGCAGTCCATGAATAACTTTTAATTCCATTAAAACTGTATAGCAATTTCAAGTAATTTCATAGCTTGCTCATATCTGATCAGCAGAGGCAATGAACACTGCTTATACACAACCAAAACAAAAGCCTTCTCATAAAAACTCTTCTAATCTGAAGCTAAAAGGCATAAGAGGAAAAGCAGAAATAAGAAGAATCGAATCATAAGGAATTATTATGAAGAAAGATTGATATGTTGCACTTGATGTTTGTACTATGTGTTGCCTGTTGAGTTATCCATCAAGTATATAATGCTAATCATATTTATGAATCAAGTCACTGTATTAAACAGGCATCACAGCTTGGACTATCTGTCTGTACCTCCTGACAATGGATAGTTTGGTTTGTTATGTCATCATGATTCAAACATCAGTTACTCTAGTTGTACTATGAAAACAACATTTAGCATTAACTTCATTTCAAAAACACAAATGCACACAAGTGTGAACAATCTTTTTCTGAATAGCAAATTATACTGATGTCCAATTTTAGCAGTCCAAGACTCTTCTGGAAAGCAAATTATACTGATGTCAAAATTTAGCAGTCCAAAACTAACTCTTTTCAGTTCCATAAAAAGCATTTAGTGAGTGTGGCTTTCAAGCCAGTTCATGGTTTGTCAAGTCAATTTTCACAGCCTCATTAAGCTCATTCAGTCAATGAAAAGCAACAAGAAAATTTAATAAAAACACACATTTCTTTTATTTCTTAAGGGCCAACAATTACTTACTTGAAGACCAGGTTTTCCTCGTTCTCCAGGGTCACCTTTGAAGCCAATACCAATTCCAAGAAACTCACCAGGCTCACCCTGAGATTTTAAAAAATATGACTGCTGATGCAAAGTAGTTTACGTGTTCAGGCTTTGAACATTAAGAATAATATTCAAAATAACAAACTGCTAATAATGATAACCCTGTTACTACAGAGTATCTAACAAGACACAATGTTACGAGGGGGATCAAATGAAAACCTTAAATGTTTTTTTTTTTGGATGAATATATTCTGAAAAAGTAAATAACAAATGTATCATTTTTCAACGTAGTCACCACAGTGTTCGATGCAAGTCCTCAAATGCTAATAAATTGCTTCGATTCCTGTAGAATAAAATCTCTTGGTCGCATGTGTAACCACTCATGCACCACCTGCTTTACCTCTTCATCGGACCGAAAAGTATGTCACAGAAGTCATGCTTTTTTAAAAACTTCCTACTCCATTCATACACTTGCTGGACTGACAGCATAACCATAACCATACTGGACCTTCATTCGCCAATGAATTTCTATAGGTTTCACCCCTTCACTGACTTTTAAAAAAATGGTTGCGTATGTCAAAAGTGGGGTGGCCATCTGTAAACTGCCCTTATGTCATCACCATGTTTGTCTGTACTGTTAAGTCACATGCTTAACACTCTTGACATCCTTAACAACAATATTGACAGGTTACAAAACAATGGCATGGTTATTGTAATTTCTTTCACATCTTTAAGGTTTTCATTTAAATCCCATTGGTAGATGCAAGAGACAATGTGAAGTAGAGAGGTGAAGCTCTCTGAAGCAAATGCTCAATAATGATGGACTGTGTAACTACATAAGGACATGGCACTTAGCTAGTCAATTTAGATGGATTAAGCTAGGAAATTGCCACTGCTGAGTTGACAGACCATGGTGTGTGTTTTCAGTGTTGTACTGAGAACTAGTATAGAGATGAACTGGGCACGCTTTCATACATTATGTTTATACACAGGATGAAAGTCAGTACTGTTCTGAGAGCAAACCATGTTTACTAATCACCATCAGCATCATGTAGCACTTCGTTTACAGAACCTACTCTCATCATGGCCATCAGAATGACTCTATATCCTGTACCAGTTCCCCTGCTTTCTGCCCTTCCATGCCCATTATGTTTTCAATGCCCTGTGTCCACCTTTGTGTTGGCCAATCTCTGCCTCTCTTCCAGGAACCATACTTTCCAGTAATGTTCATTCTAAGCCACTGTGATGTTCAATAGGGCCGAAGTATTTCAGCTTCCCAGGCATGGTGTTGTGTTAGAGCCAGTGTTCTTCAATGTCCAGCTGTATAGACGTCTGCAGCGTCAATATATGCAGGGGGAGACAAATTATTGGCAGTCATAGCTCCAGTTAGCCCTACCTTCAAATAATTTTCTTACAAAACTTTTTGAAAATTTGCAACCACTGGGTAACACTGTTCTACATCATCAAAATCCAACACCAAGTCAACTGGCATGGGCACTCATAGTTCTACATAACTTTCTGCTCTCCAGCATTATGTATCAATGTGTTGATATTTTTCCTAGTGATGATGCAAGACTGTAAAATGTTCTCTTGCTGCCTTTTCTGTCTTCTTTTATAATAATCTTAACACTATGTTCCAGTTTCTTTTTCTTATGACGTGACCACAAAATGTTCATTGTCTTATCCTGATATCTGTGATAAGTTTCCCATGTATATAATTGTATAGAAAGCTGAATAATTCCCTGTCTTGTCAAGAACATTAACAAACATGAGCATGCATTACTGTTAATATTGCTGAACCCTACCTTCATACCCGGTAAGCCTGGAAAACCGGCGCTTCCGGGGTTGCCTCTGAATCCTGGTTGACCTTCTGGACCTCTTTCACCCTGAGGATAAGCAAAACCAAGTTGCAGAATTGGAAAATTAGTAGCACGTTATAGAGAATAATTTCAAAACTGAGATATCAGTGTCATAAATGATCAAACTAATCTTTACAGGATTTTATGAGAGTTTCTCTGCTGGAAGGATGTTGCTGAGGGCAGAGACAGCAGTATACAGGCATCTCCAATACACACAAGTATTATGCCTTAAAGATGAAATGGACCGAAGAATGAGAAAGTCTGAAAGAATGAGAAGCTAGTATCTCAATCAGGAGACTCCTGGGAGTCATCGCTGTAGCTACGGAGTTCGTGCTTTGTGCTGCGCTTTCGGTGGGTCGCCCTGCAGAAAGAGACCACATAAAACCCCGGTCAATGAAGTCTTTCTGGTGACTGCCGTTTTCATCCACGATGAACTGTATTTTTCGTGGAGGACTTTTGTGTTGGCATTCTGGCGGCAGCATTATGCACAGTGTACCTGTGCAGGCTGTTGGCTTGCCGACACTCCTGTCTATTCCATTTTTCACATGGAGCAGTGAGGAGCATTTTGTGATATTCACTGGCACAGGAACGGAGCAATATGGGGACGACCTGTTGCCATGAAGTTGGAACCGCGACTAACTAACTAACTAATTAAGCTTCAGTGTAAAAACATAAAGGATTAATATCTTTAATTTTTTTGGTCAGTATTTACAGCTTGCCAAGACACAGGTACCACAGGTCCAATCATACTTTCCAATGCTCTCTATCCTTTAAGATCATGGGCAAACTTTGCAATGCATGTTCATTGAAATGTAGTTTGATATGCTCTTGTTGTAAACTGGAAAGATCAGTGGTAGCAGCACCAGACTGGGTGATATGATGAGGGAAAATCATCAACAGAACTGATCCGAAATACCAAGGGTGTATGTTGAGTTTTCAACTGATTTTCAGGTGACACATTTGATCCCAGTGAATAAGGTCAAAAAACTAATGAAGATCGTAAACTGATTAGAAACATTAGACGTAGACAGTCACAATTTTTTGGGCATGTTATGAGAAGAAATGATTTGGAGAACTTAGTGACAACTGGCAAGATCGAGGGGAACAGACCAAGGGGAAGACCTAAAACCAAGTACCTGGATGGCTTGGCCTTGTGGCATGGTCGAGACAGAAACACAGAGCTCATCCACGACTCTAGTGATCGGGTGAGATGGCAGAACATGACCACCCACGCTTACCGGCATGGCACATGATGGATGGATGGAATAAGGTCAGTTGTTGCTTTCTTGCAAATGTTCGGCCAACTGTAGTGATGATGTGGATAGTTAAGACAGACTGAAAGGGTTGGTAAAGTTTGATGTAGCTTTATGTACAGCACATGTTACAAAAAGTAAAACAAGTTCATTATTCACTTTACACTAAAATTCATTTTTGACAATGGTCTGTATAAAATGGTTTGCATGTCATATCCATATCACATTACAGAATGGCCTTTACTTTGACCTTTTCACACTAATTACAAAGAAATTATTTATTAACTCTGTTGTAACACAGCACAAAGTTGATACAAAATATAAAATAGTTGTGGCACTCTACCTTTGACCCATTGCAGCCTGGATAACCTTCTGGACCTACTGGACCCTCCAGGCCTGGTTGACCCTAAAAATAGTGTAAATTTCCATGAATAACCTTTCAGTACTGGTTCACTGTTAACAGCAAGAACTATACACATATCAGATCAGAAAATAACACAATAGAACAGACAGAGAGACAAATGGACAGTCAGACGACACAGACAGTCACAAACAGCAAAAGCCATTGAGGAAAATGTTACAACTATTAGTCAGGCATTTACTGACTACTGCCGAGAAGCCTAAAGGGCTGATGTGTTCAGGCCACTTGCTCTTGCAGGCACTGAGTATGTTTTAGGCTAGGATATAAACACTATTGACTAAGTCAGTCAGAACTCATGTCTTCAGATGTGAGAGACAGGATAAACGTTTGGCCACCTGCATCTTGTTTCCAGAGAGGGGCATAAAATAAATTATTACACATAATTGTAAGTACAGACAGACAGGTGGATGGATGGATTGAGGAGGGAGGGAAGACAGACAGATAGAGATAAAGAGAGAGACAGAGAGATGGGCTGAGGGAGAGGGAATGAGATGGGGTGAGGGGAAGGGGAAAGAGAAAGAGAGAGCGACAGAGAGTAAGATGAGCTGAGGCAAGAGAAGGGCAGAAGACTATTACATATCAAATAGATTGACCTTGCATCTCTATTCTCTAGTTCTTTTTCTGTGTTCATCCAGTTTTTTTTTGTGTGGACGTGATTGCATTGTGCCTGTTTACAGCAGAGCTGCGTTCTTGCGCCGTTAGGACGACACATCCGATTTCTGCAGGCATTTGTTGACCGGGTTAATCTTCCCAGGGTATTCTATAGTTTGGAATACTTTATGTTTAATTAGTATTTCTGTAAAAAACAACATAAGAATACTAAAAGCAATTTGGAATTATGTATAAAAATATTCTATTTACCCAATTCTTTGAGAGATTGTTTTATTATAGTGCAGTGTAATTGCAATATATATATGCAATTGTATATCTATTTCATATACAAACACAGGTATACTCAGTCATCACTGATTGGATGAATAATGTCTTCAGTTTCTACATATTTGTAAGACATGAACAAATGTCTCTAACAACTATCAATTACTAAAAGTGACATCCCAGACATCCAAATCCCAGCAAACAAAACTATACACTATAGTGAGACACACCTTTGATCAGAATAAATTATTTATTTAACACTTTAAAAGTTGCTATAATTTATTATTAATTGTCTTTATGTAACTACTACACATATAGAACAGGCAACAGTGGTAACCTACTGCACTAACATTGCCTAGTCAATCACAAACAGCCTATCAATGCTGGGGTTTCTTGCAATGTCCTGTAAAGGATACACAACTAACTTTTCTGCTCATACACAACAACAGGAAATGCCATATTATGTTGAACATAAGTGTCTATGATTTACCAGTGACACTGCTACATACAATGTTAGCATTCATTTTAAACATGAAGTTAAACATTAGAATCCAGATCATTTGCAGTCTAAACAGTTTTTTTTCCCCAACAGATAATCATAAGCTATCCATATTAATACTACTTCTGTTTGCAGAATTGTTGCCACTGTTGCACAAAACACAAACAAACATGACAATAAACCCATCACATTATCCCCAAACTTCCACAAAGCACATCTTTTAATAATTGTAACTGATGTACTTCCACCTTAGACATAAATATAGCTCAATATTTTAAAATGAAGTGAGAGAAAAAAACAAAAGTAACCCAAACGTATTACCAGCTATTATAATTTTATGGGTGAGCTGGCAATTAAAATATGAGAGAATACATGTAGATTCAAGTAAAGCCATCTGAAAGTTGTATTACTACCAAATTTTAAACATTACACTGCGTCAGTTAAAATCTGAATTTCCTTTCTTTGTAGTCACTCACTTTAAACTCAAACACTGTCCACATTTGCTACTTTTAGTAGCACTGGTCTAAATTTTGCATGTGAATTAGCTTTCCCTATTACCAGTGTCCCTAACCCTCAAGAAAACCTACTCTGACTTCTGAGGTACTTGTAATTTATGTCCCCAAGTCAAGATTAGAAGTCAACATTTTACTCCAACTGACTGGTGGGGGGTTGAACCCACTATTTGAGATAGCATCAGCACACCGGATGTTTAAGAATGAATGCTCTTATCCAGTCGGCCATGTTGACTTCCATCTGAGTGCATTATAACTTACAAACTGGAGACATCACACTGCACCAGTTACATTAACCTGACTGCATTATAACTTACTGGGATTAAATTAATCTGAGATTATTATAACTTACAAATTTAGACATTACACTGCACCAGTTACATTAACTTGAGTGCATTATAACTTACTGGGATTACATTAATCTGAGAGTATTATAACTTACAAATTTGAGACATTACACTGCACCAGTTACATTAACCTGAGTGCATTATAACTTACTGGGATTACATTAATCTGAGAGTATTATAACTTACAAATTTAGACATTACACTGCACCAGTTACATTAACCTGAGTGCATTATAACTTACTGGGATTACATTAATCTGAGAGTATTATAACTTACAAATTTAGACATTATACTGCACCAGTTACATTAACCTGAGTGCATTATAACTTACTGGGATTACATTAATCTGAGAGTATTATAACTTACAAATTTAGACATTACACTGCACCAGTTACGTTAATCTGATTGATTGATTGATTGATTGATTGATTGATTGATTGATTTAGGAATCGACATCACAGCATTCTGGGCATTCCCATAAGCGCTCCGTCCCCATCCTCAGAAGCCTGCGAAGAGTTCCAATCCCAATAGTACCAGTAGCAATCTGATTATATGTGCGTCTCGCCTTTCCTCTAAGCGTCGAGCATCGGCTAGATCCCCTCGTCACTCCACGCTGTCGCATTCTTGCCAGACCATGGTGATCCATTTGCTCCTCCAAGGTGTACACATGCTCCCACAAGGCTGCAACCACGTCTGCCTTATCATGCATCAATACTCCACCAAGTTTTGCAGAGCCAGCCAATCTGTCTGCCTGTTCATTCCCCAACACACTCGCATGCCCCGGAGAAAATATCCAGACGATGCTTGCCACCCATGACTTCCGAAGCGAAGCAAGCCACTCGGCACGAAGCTTGCCAGTCCTCACCCTACTCAGCATGCTTTCTGAGTCAGTTACAATCACGATGTGTGTGTGTATCGTATTCTCCATCCAGCGGAAAGCTGCACTGACTGCCTCTATCTCCATTCTTAAGCTAGATGTTGTGGTTTCATATGCCAGGCTCTCCTGCACCAAACTTTGACCATTAGGCTTTGCCAAGAAACCCCAGGCACTTCTACTACCTCTCAACACCGAACCATCTGTGTAGATAATCACATCACCCGGGCGAGCATTATCCTGAATTAGTTGCTGGATTTCCACTTCCGTGGCCCCTGCTGGCCACTCCCTGCACTCCCGGCTCAATGTGATTATAACTCTGCACAAGTCTGACTGCTCCGATGGCACTCTGACCCACTTCTCTCCTCACCTAATGTTCCCCAAGATGCACACCTGTCTGATCGTATCCTCCGCCTGAGCCATCCATGATTTCCCTCTTATCAGTTGCTGGCCCTTAACTGCGGCCAGCGCCTCATGCAACAGGTTATCTGTGTCAGCAGCTACTCTGAGGTATGCCTTCGCCTGCATCCCCTTGAGCCTACCAGCAACAGTCGGCAAACCAAGGATGTACCATATACACACCACTGGGGTGTCTCTGGTGCATCCCAGAATGACCCGCATAGCCTCGTTCTGTATGCACTCCAATCTCACCAGCTGACTCTTTGAGACAGTGAGCAGTCCTAATCCATAATCAGTCGCTGAGAGGATCAAGTGCTGGTATAGTCTGAAAAGCATTCTCTGCTCTATGTCCATTGCAGCCACAGTTTTAAGTGCGTTGAGTCCCTTTTGAGATCTTGTCACCACCACCTCCACATGATCCTTGAAGGACAGGCTCCTGTCAAATGTGATTCCCAGATACTTCAGTTTGTTCTCTCTGTTGACGCTTCCACCATCTATCGTGAGGCTTGGAACAACAGCTCTCACAATCCTGTTGTCCAGAGAGCACGACAAAACAGCTGCCTTTTCCGGGTGGATGACAGCACCCATTTCAGTGCACCAGTCAATCACTTTGTCTACTGTTGCCTGTAGCTCCTGGGCTATTTTCTCCCTATCTCTCCCCTGCCTATATGCAAGAATATCATCTGCAAATATTAGTATTCTTCCAACCCCTGGTGCTTCTAGGTTTGCAATTTTGCTCATATACACGTTAAACTGGGTGTTTCGTTGGGGACTATCGTGTTGACATTCTGGCAGTGGCATTATGCACAGTGGATCTGTGCGGGCTGTTGTTTGTCGAGACTCCTGTCTTTTCCACATTGGGCAATGAGGAACATTTTGTGCGATATTCACTGGCACAGTAACGGAGCATAATGGGGACGACCCGTTGCTGTGAGGTTGGAACTACGACTAACTAACTAACTAACACGTTAAAGAGCACCGGTGAGATTGCGGATCCCTATGGCACTCCCGGGGTTAAAATATGTGGCTCTGAGGTCCATGCACCGAGACAGAGAGCAATCTGACGAGAATGTAGGACGGCCGCTATCCAGTTCACTAACCAGGGATTGACCTCCTTCTCCATCAGTGCAGTCATTAAAATATCATATCGAACTCTATTGTACGCATCCTCGAGATCAAGCGCCACCGCCATCGTTTCTTGTCTACTCTGGAACCCCTCATAAACATCAAAGGCAAAAGTTGATGCATTTGATCAGGTATCTTTTCCTGGCCTGTAGCTTCCCAGGCTTCTTGGAAGAAGTTTCCCCCTTTTCAAAAACTCTTGCAGCTTGACAGCGACTATCTTCTCTAAAACCTTCCCAAATGTATTTTGAAGGGTGATGATCCTAAAGCCGCTAAGCTTTGAATGATCCTTGAACGGTTTTAGGAGAGAGATGAGATAATTGTGTACCTAATCCTGCGGTACTGACGCTGTCCTAATGCTCTGGTTAAAGCAGTCGGTCATCTCCTTCAGGTCTACATCGCTCAAAGCCTTCATGTGGCCATACCTGACCCCATCAGGCCCTGGTGCTGTGTCTTTTGCCTTTTTCAAAATATATTTAACATCTTCAACCCGTATGATGTCTTCATAAGGCATATTCTTTATGGTGCCAGATAACTCCTCTCTAACTGCATCCCTAGTGTCCACATCATCATGATTGGTCTGCTCTAAAAATCTCTGGAGAAACGCCTTCCCTTTCTCTGTGTCTGTTGTCACGCGCACACCATCATCTCTATAAATTGTTCCCACTGTCATAGGCCGATCTTTTCTTTGTATTTGTCTGTGCAGTTTCCATTATAACTTACTGGGATTACATTAATCTGAGAGTATTATAACTTACAAATTTAGACATTACACTACACCAGTTGCATTATATATATCTTACAGGGATTACAATAATCTGAGAGTATTATAAATACTTGGATTACAATAATCTGAGAGTATTATATATAAACTTACTGGGATTACATTAATCTGAGAGTATTATATATAACTTACTAGGATTACATTAATCTGAGAGTATTATATATAACATACTAGGATTATATTAATCTGAGAGTATTATAACTTACTGGGATTACATTAATCTGAGAATATTACATATAACTTACTAGGATTATATTAATCTGAGAGTATTATAACTTACTGGGATTATATTAATCTGAGAGTATTATAACTTAACGGGATTACATAAATCTGAGAGTATTATAACCTACTGGAATTATATTCATATTCTTCTTCTTCTTCTTCTTCAGCATTCCGAGCCATTGAGGTTCTTTGCTGCAAATACAATCCGTCTCCATTCGTCTCTCTGGTGGACCTTCTCTTGCCAGTCGTTGATTCCAAGTGCTTGTAGGTCTGTACATGTATTATCTCTCCACCGCCTTCTTGGTCTACCTCGGGGTCTACGGTCATTTATTTCCTGAGTGTAAGCGAGTTTTGTTTCCCTATTATCTTCCATTCTTTCTATATGCCCCAGCCATTGTAGTCTATTAGCCTTCATGATACCAGTGATTAGCGGGGACTTAAACAGATCATAAATGTCTATGTTACTTCTTCTTTTCCACTCTCCACTTTGTGTATCCCTAATGGGTCCAAAGATGCGTCTTAAAATTTTGTTCTCAAAGGTTTGTAACAAGGCTTCGTCTCCTTTCGTTGTACTCCAGGTTTCAGAGCCATACAGCACAACTGGTCTGATCAGTGTTTTGTATATTGTGATTTTGGTGTTACGAGATAGCGCCTTTGATTTTAGTAGATGTTGTAGTGCATAGTATATCTTATTTCCAGAGTTGATTCTAGTTTGTATTTCTTCCCTTATGATGTTGGAGCAGTTGAAGATCGTACCCAGGTATTTGTATGTTTCCATTCTTTTAATGGTCATATTATCTATTTGTATGTGGCCAGAGTTTCTAGCCATTCCGTCTCTTGAAATTACCATATATTCTGTCTTATCTTGGTTGATAACCAGCCCCATCTGTTGGGCTTTTTCCTTTAAGTGAGTCAATATTTCCAATGTCTTTTGTTCACTTTGCCCTATAATATCTATATCATCTGCATAACCAAGCAGCTTGGATGTTCCTCCAATATCACATTCCTCCTTTACCTTCCTTACAACTTTCTCTAGAGCCAGATTGAAGAGTAGCGGCGATAGTGCATCACCCTGTTTCAAGCCAGATGTTATTTGGAAGGGGTCTGATTTCCTGCCTTTATATGTTACTATATTATAAGTATCTTCCATGCATAGTCTGGTCATGTTGATTAACTTCCTTGGTATTCCAAATTCCTGCATAGCATTCCATAGACTATTCCTATGGACTGTCAAAGACTCGATAGTACCACACCTCGTGAAGCCATAGCACAGTTGAGTAGACACTCAACAGGCCACGTTTGCCAGCAGAGTGCGATGTGAGGTAACACGCACGAAGGTGAAGGTCACCCCGCATGGTGTGTAACCACGGGAGAGAGGTTAGGGAGACGGGAGACTGGACTTGAGGCGTTCACATCGTTTAGAATAGCGTTAGGAGTTTTGTGTTCACTAATAGATAGAACTAGCATAGGGTTAGCAGTTTGTGTTAGATAATTCTGTGGCTGTATATTGTGTATTGCATTAGCGACTGTTTACAGCTTGTAAGCGAGCCAACGGCAATAAAATGGACCATACATTTTGCCTCCCACACGACTTGCAAGTTGTCTTGTATGGGTGTGTGAGAAGTACCCGTTGAGGCCTGTCAGTTGAGTTGTTGACAGGCCAGGGTAATTGTGGTGTCAGAAAGTGGTGCTTGGACGAAAGCGCCAAGCTAATACCCACAGTAAAAGGGTAATTGTGGTGTCAGAAAGTGGTGCTTGGACGAAAGCGCCAAGCTAATACCCACAGTAAAAGGGTAATTGTGGTGTCAAGAAGTGAAGCTTGAACGAAAAGTTCAAGCTAATCCACTCATCCACGGGCTCGAGACTAGGGTTTCATTTTTGTAGTAACGATAATTTGTGCAGACAGGAGAATTTGCGAGCTAGAAATATGCCTATCGTGACAAAATAGTGTTTAATTGTGTTTATGATATATTTATTGAATGAAATCATGTATTCTTCGAAGCTGTAAGTATTAATATTCTTATTTTCTTATATTTATTCATATATTTACCAATTTATTCTTGAATAAGCACCAAACATGATTCACGGCGCAGGAATACACAGGCAGCCGACAATATTGATTTTTGAGATCTAAAAATAGCGCTGCGCGATGACGTAGATTGATTGACAGACAGTTGTTCTGCGTCATTAGCATAAAGCAGTCGAGTGTTTACAAAATCGCTTAGCGGCGGCCCGCCTGAATCTGTGCTGTATATTGTTTATTATTTACTTATTTAAGTTACTAAATGAATATATTTATTTGTTGACACATTATTATGTTATTTTGATTTCTTTACAAGCATTTATTCATTTTTGGGTCTATTTTCTCTTTGCTTATCGTCACGATGGAACTATTTTCGGGCTAAGCATCTGATACTTAGCTGCACAACGTTTACAGAAATTAAGTAGGTTAGTAACGAAAGGCAATTATTGTTTAAAACAAAGACAGGACATTGACATTAAAATTAATTAATACATATTCTAGGTGTTCGTAAGTCTGTCATTGTCTAAGTCATTGTCCTTAGTTGTCGAGTAAATCATATCGTTTAGTAGGCGTGTTTACTGCTGCCCTATATATCAGAGGGCAAACAACAGCTGTGCACATACACCTGTGAGCCAAATACCGTGTGCTACGTACGAAACGTGTCGCCACCCCAGTGTACCAAACAAGGTGACCTGTGTCAAAGGAGCTTCGTTCCCACATTAAGCTGAGTACACTTATATATTTTGTCATGCAATTTGATTAATAGTGCATCTCTTTTTCAGCATGTAACGCGTTGACATATTTGTATACTCTGTTTTTCTGCAAGATAAATCTGGGCAGGGTAAAAACAGAAAGCACAACTGATAGTGATCAGATAAGAACAAACATAACATATCAAAGATAAATAACTGATTAAAGTCATCATTGCCTATCACTGTTAGCCAAGTACTAAAGTAAGATGGCAACTTTATCAGATTTCATAAAAGCAGGCAAAGAACTGGAATTAACAGGAAAAGAACTACAACAATATGCTGATCAGAAATTTAAAGAAACAAAAGAGGAACAAACACGAAAAGAGAATGCGGAAAGGGACGAACGCGCACGAGAAAGAGAACATGATAAGGAGATGAAACAAAAACAATTAGATCAAGAGAAAGAATTAAAACAAAAGGAATTAGATCTAAAGCAAAAAGAGATAGATGAAATGGCAAGAGTTAAAGAAAAACAAATTCAGGTAGAATCAGAGACACAATTAAAGATGAAAAGCATGGATGTAGACTCACACGCAGAGATCTCTGCCACTAAACTAAGAAGTCAACAAGAGGAAAATAAGTTCAACAAATACAAAAATATTATCAAACCATATTGTAAAGAGGACTCCATATCTGCCTGGACAGAGAATGTAGAGTATCAATTTAAATATCACCAAGTTCCTTTAGATATGTGGGCTCCGATTTACATGAAGAATCTAAGTGGTGAGCCCCTTAAAGTAATAGAGTCTATTCCTATTGAACTTAGATCTAGCTATCAATACATCCATGATAGGATTATGCAGCACTTTTTACTTGATGCCCCTGGGTATCAGGTTCAGTTCTCAAATTTAAAACCTAAACCTAGTGAAACTTTTATAGATTATTTTTCAAATGTGCAGAGTGTACTAAACAGGTGGCTTAAAGCAGCTAACATAGGAAAAGACTTTGATAGATTAAAAAACCTAATAGCTATGGACAAGTGTATATCTACTATACCTTCTCCTTTTGCTAAGTTTTTGCAGCAGTCGGACATTGAGAACATCGAGCAGTTCGAAAACAAAGGCTCAGCATATTTTTCTTCTAACAGACAGATTTTTAAGACCTCAAGTGACTCTGAGATAGTTTCCTTTGTCAAAGACCAATCAAAAAACTATCAGGGTAACAGAAAACCTTTTCAGAAGTATGATAAGAAAGACAGAAAAGTTTCCAAATGCATGTACTGTCAACTAATGCACGACACTTATGCTATGTGCGACAAATCGCCGAATTATCCGGCGCATCTTGAAAATGTGATCAAGAAGCAGCAAAGCAAACGGTCTGCATACAGGCGTGCAATCAAATGTTTTTTTTGTTCCTCTTATGGCCATTATTCTAATAAGTGCCTTGGCCGCCAACGTTTGAAAGCTAAGAACGCTATGTTGATTGAGACCTCTTCAGATAGTGGTAGTGAGAATGAGTGTGAGATTGAAAGTGACTTACCAACTAACCAAGCAGAGGATGTGTGTGCTGCTAGCGATATGTTAAGCTTTGACAGCTGTGAACGATGTCACCAATTCCATGCAGACGGAATACTAGAGTGTGGACATACAGTACCATGCTCATCTGAGAGTGTGAATGCAGCATTAGCCTCCAGAGGCAAGTTAGTGTTCCACAATGCAATGGTCAATGATGTACCATGCCAATGTTTGCTGGATAGCGGCAGCACCCTTATTGGTCTTCGAAAAGAACTAGTGAGTCCGGGTGATTACACAGGTGACACTGTGAAATGCCGAACCTTTTCGGGTAACGTTGAAATTTACCCTTTGGCAAAAGCCCGTATTGATTCTCCTTTTCTTTCCGGTACCTTTACTTGTGCAATACTTAACAACCCTTGTACAGATTTAATTTTGGGGTGCTTACCTCAACTGAAACAATGTACTAGTGAAGAAATAGTTGCATGGGAGAAATTAAATGCAGCTAAGGCAACAACCAGAGTTGACACTTCAAAACATCATGACCCATTGCAAAATGAGGCACTACTAATGCTTTTTCCAACCAGCACAGATGACAAAAACACACAAAAACTTATACACCAGCAGAAATCTGATTTTAATGTGTCTCCATACTTAAAATTGTCAAGAGGCAAAGCCAAAATGACCAAGAATGCATCTTGGTTCGTTAGACGTAATAATGGCATTTCAACTACATGTCATATTACTAGTAACCATGAACAGGTGTTACTTGAACAACATCAGTTAGGTGTGCTAAACAATGCACACAAAACACCATGTGCAGGTCATCATGCATACAGCAATGCCAGGCCAAGTTTTTTCAATAACAAATTATTTTGTCATGATCTATTTGCTGGTAATGGCTGTCATCAATTGATACAAAAGTTGAAGGGTAAACATCCTACAGCTGAAATACAACCCTCTACACTGGCACCCAAGCCATTTGATAGAGGAAGGGTCAGTTCTACCACAAGCACACAAACAAATGTGCGAAAACAAGTAATCTGGAACCTGATCAAGACAGATTTAGGCTACTTCCATACAAACGAAATGGCAAGGACCATTCAAAGTAGCACATAACCATGGTACATGTTGACTATGAAATATCGATAAACAGACACTTAGAGATATTCCATGTCAACATGCGGAAACCTCACTTTTCAAGACAAGAGACAGAGGTAGTGACAGACGAACAGATTGCACCAACACCAAGTGATCAGACGACAGACATACACAACGCAACTACACTAGTTAGTGAGACTGGCAAATCCGACGAGGGGCATACATGTAGTGAACTTATAGAATACACATGAATAAATCAGAATACTGATGACTGGACAATACACCTACTGAAACTGAGACATGCCTTTGACAGAGTGCGACGCTTCGGTCTCACTGTCAAACCAGCAAAGTCAAATTATGCCTAAAATAAATTCATTTTTGGGTCATGTCATTTCTCAAGTCCAACTGTAGACTGACCTGAAAAGTAGTACCAAAATTATGAATCTGACCATGTCTAACAGAAAGAAACAGGTCAGAAACCTTTTGGGATTAGTAAATTACTCAGAAATTACAAATATATTTTCCAATGTCTTAAAATCTTCTGGAAATGAAATGTGAAAGATGCATTATTAATTCCTGCATTGTCAAAATTGAAGATCCTTTTTTGTAAATATTCCAATCCCTCCGCTTGCCTAATCCTAGGCTCATTTATTATCTTAGGTCATATGCCAGCAGAATCTCCATCACTGCAGTACTAGGCCAATTTTTTTTTTGAGGGCATCTTCCATCCGCTTTGCTGCGTGAGCAGTAAGATCACACATGCTGAGTCCAAAGATTCCATATCACAGTTGCAGCCCTAGGCTTCATCTATACGGTGAGAAGGCTCCATCGAGTTCTGACGGATGTTCACTGCATTGTCCAGACCGACAACTCCCTGATCACGGTCATACATAGTGGTGTGCATCAAAATGACCGGATATTCAGGTGGTCACTAGTTTTACCATCTGGGGTAAAAATACCTGAAATCCAACAGTAAATGTAGAGTGATGGTTGGTACATGAATATCTGATAATATAAGATGTAAAATAGCTTACATACATATCCACATTGTTGGTGTAGTCATGTACCAAAACAATGAACTATCATGTGTCCGTGGACATCAGATTAAGAACTGTGCTGCTATACTTAGATACCACCGTGTGAACTAGGACAGCTCATTTCCAACTAAGCTCCATTCCGGTGTATCATATATATGAACCGCAGAAAACAGTGTCAGAACAGTGCTTAATTACAGACACGAAAAGACAGAGCTACAACACCAGCGAACTCTACACGTGCACTACCGAGAGAACATTAAGATGACTGTGTAATGTATTTCAGATACCCAGGCAAAATGTGTGGTTATATTATGCCTATACAACCATTGCACATACATGAAGGCAACTACTAACCTGTGTAAACCAAATACTATGTATATAAACTTATTGTGATATGTAATATAATATTTTAAGATAGTGATAAATTAGATGTAGGTTAGGAACTATAACAGTTCTCATTTATTTTAATAATGTAGTTAGTACAGTAATTAACCCATTAAAATTAGATTAGAATATTAGTTTAGACATAAGAATAGTTTATTACAAGTTAAATTAAATTTATGATATGAATAGTACCATTTAGATTGTTATATTTCACTTAGTTTCATTGTAGTTAGTTTATTCCATCTTAATGAAACCATACCATCTTTCAAATATTACCATTTATTAGTATCATCATTTGACATCATAATAGATTAAAAAGAGTAGATAAGGTAACATACAGCATTTACACCAGTTAGATTAAGAACATCACTCATATAATTCCTTTGTGCATTTAAAAACATTATTTAGCATAGTATTTAGAAAAGTACATAAATTGTGGTCACATAATCCATTTAATTAAGGTACATAACTCACATCACAACAATTGCATTTAAATAGTTAGATTACATCACTTAGATTAGAAAAAAATAAGAAGTAATATAATCATATCATATAATTAACATAACAAATTTAATAAATTTAGGTAACACATTAAATACTTAGTTATAGAATTAGAATGGTATGTTAGAATGTAAAGTTTTCGTTAGTGAAATTGTGTTAGTGTGAATGTGTTGTCTGTAATATAGTTTAGAACTTAGATTACAGTATTTTGGGTTTCATGACAAGTGAATGTAGTCACGAATTAGTGTTATACACCTGTTTGTGGCCACATTGAACCAAATTATGACACTCAAAAAACTAACATACATACACATAAAATTTATAAATAGAGGATAGAAATTAGATTAGTAGATTTATTACTTCCAAACACACAAACAAACAGAAAAACAAACATATAAATTGCATACACTATTTGTAAATCAAAGACAGATAACTATGGGGCCAGGGGACGTAATGGACAACGAAGAACTAAATTAACAGTGAAATAAAGTCTTACGCGCGGAAGCGAAGGAGGTAAAGCCTGTCGCACACACTCTTGTAGAATGGTTGTTAAATATTATATGGGGGACATGAAATAATTCATGTGTTGACCCTAAGAAAGTCAACTTTGTATGGGTAGTAAGTTAATTTACTATGTGAGGGCAGGTCTTATAAGACAACGGTCCGGTTCAGACATACCTCTGATAAATATAATATAGCATGTGAGAAGGGGCTCACGCCAACCAGTCAAGTTTGTGGCGATTGCCAGTAGCCAAGTAAGGCTTTGCTACATTGTGACAATAGTTATTAATAGTCTATTGGAATACCCAAAGCCAGGTTATCTAGAGTCTTTGACAAAAATTAGAGACACTAATTTTTTGTTTAGGAACCTCTTGCGTCACAACCAATGAGTGAAAGTTGATGACGCAACACAAGAGGGGTGGGTGTGTGTCAAAGACTCGATAGTACCACACCTCGTGAAGCCATAGCACAGTTGAGTAGACACTCAACAGGCCACGTTTGCCAGCAGAGTGCGATGTGAGGTAACACGCACGAAGGTGAAGGTCACCCCGCATGGTGTGTAACCACGGGAGAGAGGTTAGGGAGACGGGAGACTGGACTTGAGGCGTTCACATCGTTTAGAATAGCGTTAGGAGTTTTGTGTTCACTAATAGATAGAACTAGCATAGGGTTAGCAGTTTGTGTTAGATAATTCTGTGGCTGTATATTGTGTATTGCATTAGCGACTGTTTACCGCTTGTAAGCGAGCCAACGGCAATAAAATGGACCATACATTTTGCCTCCCACACGACTTGCAAGTTGTCTTGTATGGGTGTGTGAGAAGTACCCGTTGAGGCCTGTCAGTTGAGTTGTTGACATGGACACTATCATAAGCCTTTTTAAAATCCACAAAAATGTTATGGAGATCTCTTTTATATTCCCAATGTTTCTCGGCTATTTGTCGTAAGATAAATATCTGATCTATTGTTGATCTGTTTTGTCTAAAACCCGCCTGGTAGTCACCTAATATGTCTTCTGAATATGGTTTTAGTCTATTTAGTAATACTGCGGATAGTATCTTATAGCTTGTGGACAATAGTGATATTCCTCTATAATTTCCACATTGGAACTTGTCTCCTTTCTTAAAGATAATATTCATATTAGCGTAATATAATTTACTGGGGATTACATTAATCTGAGAGTATTATATATAACTTACTGGGATTACATTAATCTGAGAGTATTATAACTTACTGGGATTACATTAATCTGAGAGTATTATATTTAACTTACTGGGATTAAATTAACCTGAGAGTATTACAACTTACTGGAATTAAATTAATCTCAGATTAGTATATCTAACTTACTGGGGTTACATTAATATGAGAGTATTACAACTTACTGGGATTAAATTAATCTCAGATTAGTATATATAACTTACTGGGGTTAAATTAATCTGATAATATTACAACTTACTGAAATTAAATTAATCTGAGAGTATTACAACGCACTGAGATTACATTAATCTCAGAGTATTACAACTTTCTGGGATTACATTAATCTGAGATGATTATAACTTACTGGGATTCCTGGACTTCCAGTGAAACCAGCCAAACCTTCTTGTCCCTGTGGTAAGAAAGTAACAGCAATGTTAATTATTTATTTTCTGAAATGATGTTATACAAAACTCTGGAAAAATACAAAAGTTGTCTGTCTATAGGTGCATCATAGTACAATAAAGAATGCCATGATAGATATTACAATAGACATGAGAAGCGACAGAACAGCAATATGAAGCTGAGTGACCAGTTTATTGTTCACATTTATTTCCTTCCCACAGGAATCTCTAGCACCCATTTAACAAGCCAGGATCAACATAAAATCTGTTTTGTTGTGTCAGATACAATCATTTTCTGGTGCTTGCAATGCAGAGGGTCTTGTCTGGTCTGTCCACTGTAAAACCAGTAGAACTGTTTTCTTGCCTTGCTGAATCAGACCTTGCCATGATACGATGTCTTGTGCTGCAGTTTATATCTTAGATGTCATTGTTAACAGTGCATTTAGCTTCATTTGTTTCGTGTGTATAAATGTATAATCCATGCAGTCATCTAGGTCAGCCATTGTTTAAGGGAGAATTTAACCAGGTCGATACCATATCACCTGATGAGCCAGTTAGCCTTAAATCTTGTGACCTTACTTTCCCAATGTGCACCGTTTGGAGTGGAGGTTGACTTGGATGTCCTGTGGGTCACTGGTGGGTTAAAAATATCAATTTTCATCTCACCCCCTGAGAGGTAACTAGCCAACGATGACATGAATGACTTGCAACACCATGTGCAGGGAATGCTTAGGCTAATCAGTATTGAAAGCCCATGGCACAACATTATGAAACAAATAAAAGCAGCCTTCTTGAGAGCCGGCATCTTTCCTGTGGCAACATATGGATGTGAACGATGGACTATTTCACAATCACTAATGAAGACCATGTAGAACACTCATGTCGAGCTTATCCATTATTATCCCATTCACAGTGGAGATGATACTGACGATTGAAGTTAGATAAAAGTTCTGCCAAGATCAGTTATTATCAATATCATATCTTATTATTAGGCTATGAGTGATCATTCAAAGTATGCAATATGTGTGTGCTGGTTACCTACTATCATCATGGGGAATTGCTGTGACTCTTATAATCTCAGAGTGCAAAGTTTGCAGCCTTCAACACAGTGGAGATGGTACTTTGTTGGTCATGCTATTGTCTGTGACCGCGATGCAACATGGGCAGGTGAAGAGAGATCAGTGTGGCGCCTGATACTAGGCTTCCATCTCACCTCATTGTATGTGTCGAGCCCCTAGCAATCCACTTTTACAGCACTATAATAATGAGGTGTGTCGAAAACTAGTTTGGACTTCAATGGATTTTCTCCATCCAGCACAACTCTGGTGATGGCTCAACCCTGTATAATAGATACTTGAGGTTTTTATGGGAAGCGAAGGTCTCATAATATGACCTAGCATATACGAAGACCTAACACTTCTCACCCATGTTCCCACTAATGTGAACAAACATAGGCTGATGATGCACACAATTGTATCCCTTAGTGAGCTGTTTATAGGCTCAGACTATGTACACATATCTATGCATGATGCACACAATTGTATCCCTTAGTGAGCTGTTTATAGGCTCAGACTATGTACACATATCTATGCATGATGCACACAATTGTATCCCTTAGTGAGCTGTTTATAGGCTCAGACTATGTACACATATCTATGCATGATGCACACAATTGTATCCCTTAGTGAGCTGTTTATAGGCTCAGACTATGTACACATATCTATGCATGATGCACACAATTGTATCCCTTAGTGAGCTGTTTATAGGCTCAGACTATGTACACATATCTATGCATGATGCACACAATTGTATCCCTTAGTGAGCTGTTTATAGGCTCAGACTATGTACACATATCTATGCATGATGAAATATAAATATGTGATAGTCAAATGTTTATGTAAGCAGCTCTTAAGAAGAGTTATTGCTACACACCCCGATGGAAGTATTTGCTGTGGGGTCATATTACAGTAGTGTCAATTTTTGCATGATCTTCAGTTTCAACATCAGCAAATATTTTAGCTCAGACATAAGTTCACAAAATAATAGTTTCTCGTCTGAACAAAACCTCAATGGATACTTACTCTAAATCCCTTCTCTCCTTGAGCACCAAATTCTCCTCGGTCTCCAGGCAAGCCTGCAGTTCCAGGAGGTCCCTCATTTCCAGGGAAGCCAGGCAACCCTTCAGGACCTCGCAGGCCTGGTAAGCCAGGGGCACCCTGATGATTGAAGTTATATGAAAGTTCTGTCAACATCAGTTATTATCAATTTCATATCTTATTATTAGGCTATGAGTGATAATAATAAATATATTCAAAAGCACAAAAATGGAATGCAATAATGATAACCTATACAGAAATTAACTGAATTGAACATAGTGTGACATATTATTTGTTTGTAGCAACGTGGCCTAGGCACCCCAGAAAAACCCACGGATGCTCCATCATCCTCAGCTGATTCTGAAGGATTATCATGCACCTCCAAGACATTATGCAGACTAACAGTTGGATACATTTTAGTATTGTCAGAAAACAAATGAAAATAGAGTTATATGGTCTGATATTCTGTGCAGACAACAATTCTAGAAGACAGATGGAGAACCTGCACCAGGAAAATATGGTATTGAGCCAGATAAAAGTACTTCTGCGATGACAGATGAATACCATGCAAAGTCAGGATGAAAGAAATCCATAAAAATAATTGTTGTGATTAAAAACGGATCTCAGTTACCCAGTATAAGAGTACATGAAGATACCATGTTGCGAATTAAATGAGTCATACTTATTTGATTTTCTGTATTGCGGTTTGGTGATACCCACATTTTGTATTCCTTCATATGGAGAAATAATTCTTGCTATGACATCACTGTGCAAAAATGCAAAAATTGGTGAATAATGTTTTATTAAATTTTTACTATAGTTAATTAACTGAAATCTGTGTTTTCTGATGATTTCTTCATAATCTGTCTTTTTGCAGATGATGCTGCAGTTACGACCCACTCTGAGGAAGAATTGCAATGTCTACTATCTGCATTCTCCAATGCTTGTTCTGAATTTGGTTTAACAATTAGCAAAAAGAAGACACAGATTATGTCACAAGGTGCACATGGGGTACCATCAATCTTTATTGACGACGCCGAACTAGAGATAGTAGACCATTTTACATATCTAGGATCGGTGGTAAATAGCAAATTATCCCTAGATCAGGAAATCAACATCCGGATTGGTAAGGCAGCAACAACAATGAACAGGTTAAGAAAAAGAGTCTGGGAGAACAGGAAGCTTACTGCCAAAACAAAAGTCCTTGTCTATCAAGCCTGTGTCCTTAGTACTCTTCTCTATGGCAGTGAAACCTGGACAACTTACTCACACCAAGAGAACAATTTAAACAGCTTTCATATGCGGTGTCTGCGAAGAATTCTTGGTATTAAATGGCAAGACAAAATCACAAATACTGAAGTATTGGAAAGATCAGGTTGTGTGACAGTTTATTCCATGCTCAGTCTTCGTAGACTTAGATGGATAGGACATCTTAGGAGGATGGATGATGGTAGAATACCAAAGGATATCTTTTTTGGTGAATTACAGATGGGTAAGAGATCTCAGGGTCGGCCTCTACTACGATACAAAGATGTGTGTAAGCGGGACATGATTGATACAGGCATTGATAATGCACATTGGGAGCAAGTCGCCGCTGAACGTGTTGCATGGAGGACAAATATCAGAAATGGAATAAAGTCAAAGGAGAAAACTATTGCAGAAAAGTCACACACCAAGCGTTTGAGACGTAAGATGGTGCATGATGGTGGAAATGACCACGTGTTCACATGCACCCACTGTGAATGGACATTTACAGCGCAAATTGGCCTTATCAGTCACACTCGCTACCGCCATAGTTAAAAGTTATTATGCCTTTTTAAAGCACAAACTATCGTCTGTCAAGACGGCAAGGTGCCAATGAGTGAGTGAGTATTATCCAATCCTATCTTCCCACTCATGTCACTTATCAAAATTCTGATACTGCCATTTCTTTGATTAACTATAGTACTTTGAAGTTTCATGTAAAATGTCTCCTGAACTAATTCATATTTATCATTTGTTGGTGTGCAACACTGGATCACATTTATATTTACTTTCTGTTTATTTTTCTTCATATTGCTGTGACTGTTCTAGAAATCATTGCTTACCACTTTATAAGTGCTTTCTATGCCTCTTCTGATAGCATTAGAGCCAATCCTTCACGCTAAGGGGCATTTCCTATGCATGGCCTGAAAACAGCACTGTTTCACCTGTGTTTAGAAGTTTTTTCTCTTCCCTCAAGCTTGTTGCACATAATCCCAAAATGCTAATCTTATAATGCTTCATTTCCCCTGCCACTTGTGCTGTCTTTCCCAATTCAACATCTCAGGTGCCAATTCTGGAGATGTCCCTAGGCGAAAGGAAGTAGGTCGATGATTCAGAATCCGTAGTTTTCTCTGCATCAAGCCACACTTCTAGAAGAGCCTCCGTTCACTGTGGTTAGATGAGTTATATTTATGTTCCCTTTGTTAGAATTGGCCATAGCTGGTTGGCTTTTACAACTACAGTTTTCTGCGGAACGGGTTAGTCAGTCCAAGGTCACCTCTTCTTGGTCACCTCTGATGACATGCATGACAGGTCACAGTGTTACTATTCTTTGTTTCATTTATGGGGCCTGGTAACATATGGGCAGTGACCTAATTACATAGCAATGTTATTCTTCAGACATCAAGAACCATACCATGGGATTGAGATGTGTAACTATTGTGTACAGAATTAAATAACTGCATATTCTGAGTTATTTATAAAGCCAAATTATAGTTTGAAAGGACTTTGCATTTTAAGCCATTTATAACTGTTAACTGCCTAGAACATTTTCCTTTAAAAGTCGCAACATGTTACTACTGCCTAGGACAAAATTATAATTAGTTTCTGACCATATGCAACAATTGGCTGGGACACAAGGAGATAAGTATAATATAACAACAAATCTTATTAAAATAAAACATCCTTCCTCTTGGTATAGGTGAACTAGCCACACACATAATACAGGATTGAAAAAAATAACTTACAGGCAAGCCCTTCTGTCCTTCACATATACATGGTGGTGCGCAGCCCAGACACTCCTGTTGAAGAAACATGGTGCATCTCATTATAACAATGAACAATAGAGAGATGAACAAAACAGTGGCACAAAAAAAATTGAACATTGTCCACCAATCTTTATCGGTGGAAAAACAATAAGAAACAAGAAACTACAATGACCATGCACAATAAGTTTACAATAAGTAAATGGATCCTCTACCTTTACCTTACAAGCTATGCTACTTTCACACTAAGCAAAATCTTCCAGCAAATTATTATGAAGAGTATTGAAAAAAAGTTAGAATATGAATTACAAGAAGCAAAATCAGGTTTCAGACAAGGCATAGAATCCAGGGATGACATCTTCAAATTCTTCTTCTTCTGCGTTAATCCGGACAGTTGTTTTAGATGTAATTGCGTTGTGCCTGTTTACAGCAGAGCTGCGATATTTGAAACTTTCGGCCGACAAATTCAACTTCTTCAGGCATTTGTTGGCCGGGTTACCTTCCCAGATATATCTTCAATATGAGAACCATCTTTGAGAAATGCAGTGACTAAGGCCTTTTACCGTGTACAATATAAGAAGTTGTGGAAAATCATGAGAAGTATGGGATTTCCAGCACATTTGATCCACTTAATTGAAACAAGTAGATATCAGAACAGCTGGTGAAACATTAAAATAGTTTGAGGTGAAAAAGTGAGTAAGACAGGGTTGCATTCTCTCTTATAACATCTACGCAGAATTTGATCCTCTCATAACTGGTGGAAATCAAGTTCCACAACTCAAATACATAGATAACATGATCTTCCTCATAAACAGTACAAAGGAATTAGAACAGGTAATCCTATCTAAGACAGGAGACACTGTAAAGATCGCAATCTGTTTCTGAATTTTAAAATAAATAATAACAATGTCCACGGACAAAGCTACATGTCAACCAACAATTACAGTCAATAATGAAGAAATTGAAAATGCCACAAACTCCATAATTGATAAATGTGACCAAAAGAATTCAGACGGAGGCTGGCCACAGCAGTGCAGATTTTAAACAATAGTATGAGTATATGGCACATCACTAGCACACAAATTAAGGTTACATTATGAGAACATGCATTTTCCTTGTAGCAACATCTCAGGAGAGACTATTGTATATAATACAGATTTGACCAACACTACAATAGGATGTGGATTCTCGGCCAGATTATTTCAGGGCATGGTGTGTCACAAATGTATGGTATACATCTGTCATGAGGACTAGAGGCATTCACTGCTGCACTCCATTCACAACAGTAAACAATATGTCTGGCTCTCATGTTATGCTTCAGAGGGTACAATGTGGATGGTTACGGTAAAAGGGTTAGTAAAAATTAAGATATTTCCTCTCTTTAAGACCTTGAAATTACTGCCCAACATATACAGGGGTTTGAGGCAATGAGAGATGGGGCTTTAAGGGCATCAGCTGTGGGAATATCAAGGATGAGGCCTCAAATATGTGACCTATATGTCCATACTGCCAGACTTTTGCTGACACAGGTGGATGAATCAGCCTGAAACTTCCAGCATCCCTTATGAGTCATAAGTTATTACAGCAGCAGGCATGATCACAAGTGGGGATGATGTTGTGCTTTCATAATCAGCGTTACAGAAACAATCAGTCAGCATTCTATACTATACAGCTTACAGAAACAATCAGTCAGCATTCTATACTATACAGCTTACAGAAACAATCAGTCAGCATTCTATACTATACAGCTTACAGAAACAATCAGTCAGCATTCTATACTATACAGCTTACAGAAACAATCAGTCAGCATTCTATACTATACAGCTTACAGAAACAATCAGTCAGCATTCTATACTATACAGCTTACAGAAACAATCAGTCAGCATTCTATACTATACAGCTTACAGAAACAATCAGTCAGCATTCTATACTATACAGCTTACAGAAACAATCAGTCAGCATTCTATACTATACAGCTTACAGAAACAATCAGTCAGCATTCTATACTATACAGCTTACAGAAACAATCAGTCAGCATTCTATACTATACAGCGACATCTGAACAAGGGAGCCTGCACGTATGAGTTTGCTATGACATTAATCAAATAACGTAAATACAGTAGTGGAGAAAGGAATGCTTCGTGTGGAATGGCTCTCGTCACTTCAGAGGTCACAGATTGTGACAATTGTATGGATATTTTGCCCTGGCCATGAGGGTGTACAGGGGAATGAACAGGCTGATAGGCTAGCAGGGAATGCACCTCTTGGTGGTAGTTTGCCTATGGACAAGGGGGAGGTGGTCGTGCGCTTGTGGGACCAAGTGGAGAAGTCGGAGGAACAGATTGAGAACCCATAAGTGGAAAGAATGAGATTGCGGGGGATCGGCAGGGGTTCTGGAAGAATATCAAAACTGAGAGGGAAGACCAGGAGAACTTTTAATCAGATAGCGGTGGGAACGATTAGTAGTATGAATCTTCGCTGGCGGTTGAACGAGGGGATGGAGCACGTATGGGAATGTCCTGAGTGCAGTGATGTCGATTCTTAACTCAACTCAACTAATCAAATAAACAATCCTGAGAGCGCTATCAATACTAGTACTACTAATCTTCAGCGATTTGTTTGCTGTGGATTACACCTTTGAATGAAAATAAAAGCTTAGGAATGAATCTAAAAAAATTATAAAACTGCGAGAGCCTGAAGCTGCAGAATTTTTTTTTTTAACTGTTATAATATTAGAAGAGATATTAACGTGGAGGTTTTGAATGTGAACAACGAAGAAGAATCAAACTATTTTTGGGGTCTGTGTTGTCTGTCTGCTGGATCACAGTCATTACCAAATCCTGCTGCAGTCCTTGTCGTCTTCCATTTGCAGTTTCCTTTCATTGATCGAACGGTTCAAGATCGGCTGCTTTTTACTTCCTATACAGTTTTATGTTTTCATGTGATGAGAGCGCGGAGGGTGTACGCGCATTTTTAACCTCGTCATGTCATGTGATTATCTTATCTATTCTATACCGATGGCTCTGTATTAAGAGGCAAAAATAAAGTGCCTGGGGATTCATGGCAAAAGAACATGGCCGATGTCTAGTAAAGGACAGCTTGGCATTTGACACCACAACTTCAAATCTGAGAATGGAGGTGGAGGTGGCCACTGCAGTTTTCCGTCCTTCCGCTGGCTGGACAACAAACTGTATATGCATGTTGTGATTGTAACTGATTCATACAAGGCCGTGCCGTGCTATGATACAGAGAGGCGGCCGCATCAGGCGGCACTGTGAGTGGTTAAAGAAAAAATACGTAAGGGGCGGCATTTCGAAGACATGCATCATACTGATAAAATTTACCCCACGATCCTGGATTCACAAAGTATGCTGGCAAAGGTGAAGATTGGCATGTTTCGTGCAGAATTGCTTGCATCGATTAAGAGTTCGCATGTTGTGAGAATTCGCTGGATCTTTTCTCCAGGACACTCTGGTGTGGTTGAAAATGAACAAGTAGACAGATTGGCTGGTGCCTCATCATTAAAGTGTGATTTGATGCATGATAATGCAGATGTAGTGAAGACCCTCTGGGAGAGTGTGATTAAATATTAATGCAGAAGAACAGATAACTATCATGGTGTAGAGAGAATGCAGCAGCAAAGGTTGGTCAGATGATCTGGTCGACAGTCGTCACTCAGAGGTAAAGCAATAATGACATATAATCAGAATGAAACGGACAACAACGGGTATTGGAGCTCTACGATGGCTGTTGAAGGTGAGGACTGAGCGCTTATGGGAATGCCAAGAGTACAGTGATGTCGGTTCTTGACTTAACTCAACTCAACCTCGACAGTAGAGAACTTCCTATAGCAACTAACACTCTCATGGTGCTAGTATGAGGATGTTGTTAAGGAAACATGTAACAAATATCGCAAAATGCCGCCACTTCAAATAGTGTATTTTCACAGTACTAACAGACCATGGTAAACGGAATATATATTGGCAAGATTTGTAGGCGCTTTACTAACCAGCCATATAACACACATCAAGGTGACATAATCATCTACACTGATTTGTCAGTGGTGAGAAACCGACGTAGTTGCTGGGGCTTTATTGCAAAGACTAATGAGCGAGTCTTGAAAAAGGAGAGTCTGGCATATGAGACTACGACCTCCAGCATGAGAATGGAGGTGGAGGCAGTAACAGCGGCATTCCGGTGACTAGAGGAGACTACTGCAACACACGTTGTATTCAAGGTGGAGAAAGGAATGTTTCGTGTGGAATGGCTCTCGTCGCTTCAGATGACACAGATCGTGAGAATTGTATGGATATTTTGCCCTGGCCATGCGGGTGTACGGGGGAATGAACAGGCTGATAGGCTAGCAGGGAAGGCACCCCTTGATGGAATTTTGCCTATGGACAAGGGGGAGGTGGTCGTGCGCTTGTGGAACCAGGTGGAGAAGGCGGAGGAACAGATTGAGAATCCATATGTGGAAAGAATGAGATTGCGGGGGATCGGCAGGGGTTCTGGAAGAATATCAAAACTGAGAGGGAAGACCAGGAGAACTTTTAATCAGATAGCGGTGGGTACGATTGTAGTATGACTCTTCGCTGGCCGTTGAACGAGGGGACGGAGCACGTATGGGAATGTCCTGAGTGCAGTGATGTCGGTTCTTGACTCAACTCAACTCAACCCAACCATATAGTGAAAAGGGTGGCGTTTACTGTTGCATCATCACTGCTGATTTAATAGAACTAAATACAAGACTGCCACGATACTTCCCCGTAGTGCGCCGTAGATATATGGTTCCTAGTCGGACTGAATTAAATTGGATGAGAATCTCGAAACAGGTGGCACCCCAGCAATGCGGTATGCAGAACACATCGGCTGGACGAGTGGTATGCGCTCTGATATACATCAATCCACTCCCAACCATGAGTTACATGACCCCAGATCTATGGTGAACCAATGTGCCGAGACTGAATGGCTGCCGGAATAGTAGTCGTGAACATTTGATGTCTGGTAGGCTTGTAAGGCCATAATGACTTCCTCTGGGACATCCCCTGTCTCTTACCTGCATCCGGTCAGTCATTTTTATCCACCATTTAGTTAAAGTGCCGTTAAGTTTGAGAAATGCCACCATGGTCCCAAACTCGACGAAGAGAAAATCACGCGGGAAACACATTACGGTGTGGCTAATGCAGCCCTATCCAGCGAGATAAAGGCCATATTTGGGGTGCTCTTTGCTGTCAGCAAGAGTACCACAGATCAGGATATTAATTTACACAGGCTGCTTAAAAGGCTGCCTAAGGCTGAGGACGCAGTTCACGGTCATGTGGGTGTGGAAAGCAAGGGGAAACTACCACATTATCCATGCCAAGCAGCTCAGACTGGAAACCGATAAAGAATCTCAGATCTGTTAGGTGTAGGCGGCCATAGCAATGCAGAGGTTAAACAGTGGTAAAAACCTATGGTATAAAACCTGGAAACAAGTTAAAATAACATGTTAAAGAACATGCATCTTTCATGCATATAGATGTGAGTCATGGACGATTTCGCAAACGCTAAAGAAGAAAAATGGAGTTGTTGAGCTTAAATGTTGCAGAAAAGTTCCTACAATATCGTGGACCAAGAAAAGGAAATATACTGACATTCTAAAAGATGTGAACATCATGAGTATAGTGTCTGGAAAACTGAAATATTTGGGCCATATTAAGCGTCACAGTGGCTTGGTAAGAGCAGTAATGGAAGGCATGGTTCCTGGAAGAATAGCAGGGGGCAACCAGCGCCAAGATGGACACAAGACATTGCAGACTCCTTAGGCATGATAGTGTCTGAGGCAGAAGCTATGACAAGTACAAGCGACCGAAAGACACGTCAGGACCGCCATGAGACCGGCTTTCTGCAAAGGGCATGCTACACGATGATGATTTATGTATAGTCAATCTTCAATTCAGATCTGACCCGGAATCTTCGCGGGGGTTGTGGTATCGTGTCCTGACGTCCATATCCTCAGATGTAAATAGGAGTAACAGAAGCAAAGGGTAGTGGGAACAAGAAGGAAAGAAAGAGAAGATCTGGCAAGCGAAGAGAAAGAAGAAAAACTGATAGAATAGCACTAAAGCTCATTCGTGTTGGTTACTGGAACTGCCGAAGCGTTAATTAACGAGCACACTACAGACAATGGTACCTGATTTCGACAGCCTCACGATCCAGGAGAGTGATCTGAATGACGAGATAATCGTTATGTATCCTGGCTATGGTGGCTACACTAATCATTGTGGACCAAATAAGCGGCGGGGGGGGGGGGGAGTGTTAAAAAACACTCGCCTGTCCACCCAGAGTTCATGAGTTCTATCCGCAGCTGAGCGACTTTGAATTTTTAAAAATTAATGTGGACTCTCAGGTCAACCTAGCTGTACATGGGTAACACGAGTGTGTTAGGAAGTAAAGGCGGCGTCGTGATACCGGTCGCATCACTCATGGAGTGTCGATTTGTCTATAAATATATGGGTCTACCACCTCATGCCCTAAAGTCGTGAAAAGGGTCCTTTCACATTTTTCTTACACATCATCTTTGGGCCCATTAGGGATACACAAAGTGGAGAGTGGAAAAAGAAGAAGCAACAAAGACATTTATGATCTGTTTAAGTCCCCGCTAATCACTGGTTCATGAAGGCTAATAGACTGCAATGGCTGGGGCATATAGAAAGAATGGAAGATAATAGGAAAACAAAACTCGCTTACACTCAGGAAATAAATGACCGTAGACCCCGAGGTAGACCAAGAAGACGGCGGAGAGATAATATACATACAGACATACAAGCACTTGGAATCAGCGACTGGCAAGAGAAGGTCAACCAGAGAGACGAATGGAGACGGCTTGTATCTGCAGCAAAGAACCTCAATGGCTCGGAATGCTGAAGAAGAAGAAGAAGCAGAAGAAGAAGAAGAAGAAGAAGAAGAAGAAGAAGAAGAAGAAGAAGAAGAAGAAGAAGAAGAAGAAGAAGAAGAAGAAGAAGAAAGAAGAAGAAGAAGAAGAAGAAGAAGAAGAAGAAGAAGAAGAAGAAGAAGAAGAAGAAGAAGAAGAAGAAGAAGAAGAAGAAGAAGAAATCATCGATGGATGAATTACGTGAGCATACAGCTCCGAGTGGAGAAATGCGAATTGTCTTATTTTGTGCACAAGATACCTCATCAGAACGACGAGATGTATGATTGGGCTTACATGCATGGAATGTTGTCTCGCATTAGCATAAGCCCAGGCCTACATACGAGTCACCGAATAATGACAGGCATCAACTTAAGGGCAACCAGAATCGTTTCAAAGGAAGCCGGATGAAGAGAGGAAGGAAGTGAAAGGCGCAGACAGAAGATACCACCGGGCAGATTACCACAGTCGAGGGGTGCAGATGTGGATTGACAGCTGGAGACTCGAAAACAACTTCCATTACTACATCATCATCATCATCATCATCATCAGAGTGGGCTGAGCGTGTAGACGGTTGGGCCTTCTTTAGTAGCTCTAATCAAATAACTACACATTTGTCCCCAGGCATTTTCCTGCTATGGGTCGGTGATGTGATAGCGCCGTCACATTCTATTGGCCTGGGAACATAGAGGTACAGGTAGCCAGTCTTTCTCTCACTTTGGCAAGCGTTGATCCCCGGCGCCGAACCCGCGTCCGACTGTGCTCATGACAGTACCACTGCAGTTCGCTCTCAACTTCGCTAGCGCATCCACCAGGAGTTCTAACGTTTGGATACGATTTATTTCAGAGGCATCTCGTGTGTATGTGTGCTTGAACCGTCTTTTGATATGCCCCCGCCTACCAGAGTCGCAGCTGAATCTGTATTTCAATTTCCGAACAGACTGTCCTCTGAAGTCACCATGCAACATACAATCACCAATTCACTGTCCTCTGAAGTCACCATGCAACATACAATCACCAATTCACTGTCCTCTGAAGTCACCATGCAACATACAATCACCAATTCACTGTCCTCTGAAGTCACCATGCAACATACAATCACCAATTCACTGTCCTCTGAAGTCACCATGCAACATACAATCACCAATTCACTGTCCTCTGAAGTCACCATGCAACATACAATCACCAATTCACTGTCCTCTGAAGTCACCATGCAACATACAATCACCAATTCACTGTCCTCTGAAGTCACCATGCAACATACAATCACCAATTCACTGTCCTCTGAAGTCACCATGCAACATACAATCACCAATTCCTAGGCAATTTTACATTCAGTAGTTTGCCATTGTTTTCTGAACGGATAGTTAACATTAAAGTTTAAGTGACCTGCCTGTGGAACGAACCTGCAACGCCGTATTCTTAAGAGAAAGTTTAAGAGTGTTACATCTATCAGCCACGCCGATACGTAGCTAGTGCTTGGTATATTTGAGTAATGCCTGTATGTCAGCCGGCTCTCTCTCTCTCTCTCTCTCTCTCTCTCTCTCTCTCTCTCTGTGTGTGTGTGTGTGTGTGTGTGTGTGTGTGTGTGTGTGTGTGTGTGTGGATTTCTCTGTTTCTCTGTCTCTCTCTGGGAAAATATCAACGGGAATACAGAGAAGTAATTATCTGGATGGCTTGGCCACATGGCATGATCGAAACAAGAACACGGATTTATCCACGACTCTGGTGATCTCGTGAGATGGCGGAACATGACCGCCCACTCTTTTCGGCATGCCACATAATGATGATGAGCAACACAATTCAGCATATGATGAGAAGCTGTAGCGAGGTGGCCAATACGTTTGTCTTCCGCCCCACAATTTTATGTTCCAATCCCCATCGAGCCGTCTCCCTGGTCAAGGTGTTACACGAATTTCTCCGTAATCCCGTATAATCTCGTAAGTAACGTGACGTTCGCGAGAATTGGTAGCGGTTTTCTCCGCGTCGGTAACTTACGGGGTTTGTGAGCCGGTCGCTCAGATATAAATGGCAAACTACAGAGCGTAATCTTGCCAAGAAATCAACAATCAGCTGAACGATTCTGATGTTGACAGCGATGTCCTGTAAAGGATATGCGAAAAAAAAAAAAAAAAACAAACAAAGAACAAAAACAAAACAACCAAAACATTCCCATCGAGGCAGATTTTTTAAACTCTCCCAAGTCGACTCAGTCTAAAAATGGCTGCCAGGAAATGTCTACATCTTCCATCGAGTGTCGATTGGTCAGTAAACATATGCAGCTAGCACCATATGTCCAACTCACCTCATCGCGTGGGAAAGGGTCAGTTATTTGTTGTACCAGACTGATAGGCTGGCAGAGAATGCACCTCTTGGTGGTATATTACCTATAGCCAAGTAAGAGGTGGTCGAGTGCCTGTGGACCAAGTGGAAAAAGCCGTGGAACAGATTGAGAAAACTGAGAGGGAAGACCAGAACTTTCAATCATATAGCGGTGGGAACGATTAGTAGTATGACTCTTCGCTGGCTGTTGAACGAAGGGACGGATCGCGTATAGGAATGTCCTGAGTGCAGTGATGTCGGTTCTTAACTCAACTCAGCTCAACCAGTTCCAGTTTAGACCAAACTTTATGGGAATGTGAAAACCTCAATCCGGCAGCTGCTTCATTTAAGAGAATGCAACATTGAAGCTTTTATTTTCTTCCTTAGCGATTGGACCATTATGTTACAGGAAGAATGCATGTTCTCAAATATTTTAATCTGACTTGTTTACTGACTTTGCGCCAGTCTTAATCATGTCCAACCGCTGCATTAACAACAATGTTCGCATATCCTTTACAGGACATCGCTGTCAACATCAGCATCTTTCAGCTTATTGTTGATTTCTTGGCAAGATTACGCTCAGTAGTTTAATCGCTGCATTGCTATGGCCAAATTACGTCTAACGTTAAATACAGTAAACACATTTGAGAAAGGTTGCGTGGCCAGCTGCCTTCTCGAATTTCTTTTTCAGCCAGTTCCCAAAACATTCTGAAAACTTCTCGTGCTAATTTTTTGAGGCAGGGTCAACACTAGGAACGTTTTGTCAGGGAAAGAAATGAACCCTTCCACGGACGTGCTTGAAACCAGCGCTGTTGTAGCAAGAAAGCGTGCTAACCACTCTGTCAACACCTCGGGTTTAGAATGGTGTGTTTGCATATCCTTTACAGGACATCGCTGTCAACATCAGCATCTTTCAACTGATTGTTGATTTTATGGCAAGATTACGCTCAGTAGTTTGCCATTGCATTCTGAGCGGCCGGCTCACATACCCCTAAGTTACCGACGCGATTCGAACCACTGCTGATTCTCACCGTCGTCACGTTACTTACGAGAGTATACGAGATTACGGAGAAAAGTCGCTAACCTCTAGGCCAGGAAGCCGGCGGTTTAGAATGAGTCAAAGTAATAACCCCATGTGGCAGAAAGAGTTAACCACTACAGACAGCACTGGGTAAGCATCTTTAAAAAAATTATTTTAAAGAGTTAACATAATTACTAATCCGAGTTATTGTAGACACCGGGATTGAGGTCATTATAGAATGACAGAGAGAGATTCAGACAATTCAAGCACGTCGGCCATAAAACAAAGACAGAGCATTTCGTTAAAGCTCCTGAGAGAAAGATGGAGAGGAAGACAACGTTACACATGGGCGGACAACACCAAGAGATGGGCATGGAGAAACTTCATTGAAAGCACAATGAAGACAGGTGGTGTTGGAGATCCCTTATAGCAGACCTTCCAGATTGCACTTGATTATTTGATTGTGTGTTCCCTCAATCATGCGCTATTTGGCACACGTGCATACAATCGTTGTTTTTGTCACACATGCTTTTGGCTCAGCACAAAAGCAGATATATAACGACGACACATACGAAATATACCGGATGTTCAAATGGGGGTTCGTTAAAAACTATAATTTCAATGTTTCATCAAGTATAACCTTTGCTCAAGTCTGCACAACCTGGGCGGATCATTTGTGTTATCACCACGCAACTAGACCATGCTTAACCACCTTATTTCCCTCTGGGATTTGAGCCGGGGTCAGTGGATAGTGCAATATGTAAACCCCATGCAGGAAACTAATAACCTAGCCTCAGTCTGAGACAATCACTTGTGTCGTGCTGAATCATAGCCTAGCTAGTTCCACCATAGCATGCCTCTCGGCAGATGTAACATCCCAGTACCGGCCTTGCACACCCCGCTGTTTTCTGAGTGGGGAGAGGACAAGAAAAGCTCTCGGGCACAGTACCTGTAAATATGGTACTTGGGCACCAGGGCGGAAGACACATCTCTACACCAACATCCTATAGACCAGGATGGGAGACACATTTCTACATCAACCTCCTATAGACCAGGATGGGAGACACATTTCTACATCAACCTCCTATAGACCAAGATGGGAGACACATCTCTACATCAACCTCCTGTAGACTAGGACGGTAGACACATTATTACACCAACCTCCTATAGACCAAGATGGGACACACATCGCTACATCAACCTCCTATAGACCAGGATGGGAGACACATCTCTACATCAACCTCCTATAGACCAGGATGGGAGACACATCTCTACATCAACCTCCTATAGACCAGGACGGGAGACACATCTCTATATCAACCTCCTATACACCAGGATGGGAGACACATCTCTACATCAACCTCCTATAGACCAGGATGGGAGACACATCTCTACATCAACCTCCTATAGACCAGGATGGGAGAGACATCTCTACATCAACCTCCTATAGACCAGGATGGGAGACACATCTCTACATCAACCTCCTATAGACCAGGATGGGGGACACATCTCTACATCAACCTCCTGTAGACCAGGATGGGAGACACATCGCTACATCAACCTCCTATAGACCAGTATGGGAGACACATCTCTACATCAACCTACTATAGACCAAGATTGGAGACACATCTCTACATCAACCTCCTATAGACCAGGATGGGAGACACATCTCTACATCAACCTTCTGTAGACCAGGATGGGAGACACATCTCTACATCAACCTCCTATAGACGTCTCAACATAGGGCTTGAGCGTTAACATTCAGTCTTCTAGGGGATTCACCAGTCAACCAACCAAGCAACATCAACCGAGCAACAAATCCAACAACTATGCAAGAAAGAAACCCAACAACCAACCAAGCAACAAACACAACAACCAACCCAGCAACAAACACAACAACAATCCCAACAACCAACCCAGCATCAACCTCACAACTAACCAAGCAACAAACCCAACAACCAACCCAGCAACAAACACAACAACAAAGCCAACAACCAACCCAGCATCAACCCCACAACTAACCAAACAACAAACCCAACAACCAACCCAGCAACAAACCCAACAACCAACCCAGCATCAACCCCACAACTAACCAAGCAAGCAACAAACCCAACAACCAGCCTAGCATCAAATACAACAACCAACCAATCAACAAATCCAACAATCAACCCAGCAACAAACACAATAACCAACCCAACAACCAACTCAGCATCAAACCTCACAACTAACCAAGCAACAAACCCAACATTAACAACCAAGAAGCTACCAATCAACCGAGCAACCAACGAAGCAAAGTCTTATATTTATAGTCTTATATTTGATTCAAGTAATGTATTCGCTTACTCTCTTTTATTAAACCGGTATCAGTAGTTGTCTGGCTCTGTGGTGAAGGAGTTACGGACGCAGTTCGTAATCCCGCAATCAGCGTTCGAAACACTGCTGTGGGCGATTTTGTAGCAGACTGCCTTGCGTTGTTTTTTTTTAAATAAAATGGTATCTGTGCCAATCGTTCTGAAAGCAATGGCAAACTACTGAACAGGGCCGTGCGGTAGAATTTCTAAGTACGATGTAAGTCCTCGAAATGCCGCCCCTGAATGGTTCAACTTGTATTTTGATTTCTCTGCTTATGCCGCCCCCTTATGGTGCCGCCTGATGTGGTCGCCTCTCTGTATCATAGCACGGCACTGTCCTGCTACTGAACGTAAACTTGCCCATGAATTACGATTAGCCAAAAAATGCTGGGATTGACTGCTATGTCCTGTAAAGGACATGCAAATAACTTGTTAATCATTAGTTGGCTCTGACAAGAACGATTCAGGAGCGAACCGGGGAAATAAAATAAGCTAGTGAGTCGTTAATATAATTTTCTCACAAGCCAGGACACATTTGCAGGTATGACAGAAGTTCAAAAAGATGTAAGATAACAACAAAATTAAGGAAAGTGGGAGAAAATTTAAAGAAAATCACGATAGTAACAACATTGGGGAGAAATCCATTAGGAACGAGCACAGTTTACAGAATATAAAAATGCCAGAAAGAACAGCAAGAAGAAATATTAAGAGGGGGGAGGAAAATGAAAGAGAGAAAGGAAGAAAAGAAGAAAACCAGAAGCTTTGAACATATTCTTCAGTGTAAGAAGATAACATTAGCAAGGCTAGCAGTTTTTCCGCGCACATGTAACACATCCTGGTACTTTTTACTTGGCTATTTTTAGCACAGGGCAGAATTTCGCGAAGGAGTGCTCACATACCGCCTTAACCCCTTCACTACCCCAAAAGTTCTTACTTCAAACAATAACTGTCTGTGTCAGATGGGGTTAAGGCAGGCGGTGGAATAGAACGAGTTACAGTAAATATTATGGCTAAAGAAGTTCCTGTAAAAGTAGCTGCAACAGCAGAACTCAATATTGGTATAATGGCGGCCATTGGCTCTAGGAACTCTAGGTGGTTACACGTTCAGTATCGGCATCGTTTTCACTTTTCACGGAAAAGGAGTTATCCTTTTCACTTAAGCTTTATCATTTCAAACTTAATGGTTTTCATATGTGTTTTCCTTTATCATTCTTTATTCATTCCTCCGTATTTTTTTTTTTTAAATTGTATCTTATTAGTTTTCTTTTCATCGTTTCTTTACTTATCATTCGTATCTCAGTTTTTGTATCTTCTTTCTTGATTTATTATTTCTTTGTCTCATCGTGTCTGCATTTCCTTCATCTGCTTTCTGTCATGTTATTTTTATTTGTCTCTTCAGTTATTCATCCATTTTGTTATTTCTTATGCCGTTTTTCTGTGTTTATTGCTTGTCTTACTTTGCGTTCGTCAGATCTTACCCTCCCTTTTGTAGCAATATTTTTCGTCTCCTGTCTAAACTATACATAATGAATCTATAATATATTATAACCTGTGTGTAAAAGTGGAACAAGATGGAGTGGGGGTGCGGTAGAAGGCGAAACAAATTCTGTTTACAGAAAGCAATGTACATCTTTTAACAAGTGGCGCCAAATTTGCAAGTCCAAGACCCCACCACTCAGTAATACAGGAAGATTTAGCATTCTTAGCCTTCCATGCTGCAAGTCTTTACTGTGTCTGATTCCATTCTTCTTTATTATCTAAAACTCAGCCACAGCACTTCAATGTCCAGATCAGTTACATACACTTCAATGTCCAGATCAGTCAGATACACTTCAATGTCCAGCTCAATTAAATACACTTCAATGTCAAGCTCAGTTAGATACACTTCAATGTCAAGCTCACTTAGATACACTTCAATGTCCAGATCGGTTAGATACACTTCAATGTCCAGATCAGTTAGATACACTTCAATGTCCAGATCAGTTACATACACTTCAATGTCCAGCTCAATTAAATACACTTCAATGTCCAGATCAGTCAGATACACTTCAATGTCCAGCTCAATTAAATACACTTCAATGTCAAGCTCAGTTAGATACACTTCAATGTCAAGCTCACTTAGATACACTTCAATGTCCAGATCAGTTAGATACACTTCAATGTCCAGATCAGTTAGATACACTTCAATGTCCAGATCAGTTACATACACTTCAATGTCCAGCTCAATTAAATACACTTCAATGTCAAGCTCAGTTAGATACACTTCAATGTCAAGCTCACTTAGATACACTTCAATGTCCAGATCAGTTAGATACACTTAAATGTCCAGATCAGTTAGTTACACTTAAATGTCCAGATCAGTTAGATACACTTCAATGTCCAGATCAGTTAGATACACTTCAATGTCCAGATCAGTTAGATACACTTCAATGTCCAGATCAGTTAGATACACTTCAATGTCCAGATCAGTTAGATACACTTCAATGTCCAGATCAGTTAGATACACTTATATGTCCAGATCAGTTAGATATACATATATGTCCAGATCAGTTAGATACACTTATATGTCCAGATCAGCTAGATATACATATATGTTGTGTAAATAGCATCTGTTGGCTCCAGCTCGCGGTATTTTATTTGATAGCCCTTACAATATGTTATAATCTTCCGCTTTCTGCCTCACACCATCCATCCTCTATTTGCTTCAATGTCTGTCTGTGTGTCTGTCTGTCTGTCTGTCTGTCTGTCTGTCTGTCTGTCTGTCTGATCTCTCTCTCTCTCTCTCTCTCTCTCTCTCTCTCTCTCTCTCTCTCTCTCTCTCTCTCTCTCTCTCTCCTCGGTGCTAACTAGATATTTCCTGAAGATGTGACGACGCAGACTGATATGATTTTCAGATATCGTGAATCAGATTGATATGACTTTCTGATATAATGACGTAGACTGACATGGCTTTCAGATATCATGACGCGAAGGCAGGCGCGTGATATTGAGGACACCACCCATTGAGCACCAACTGGTCTAACAGTATGTTGAATGGCGTCATATACTCAACCATATACCATATACTTGACTGTACTTACAATGTCAGTTTGTTCCCTGTCTAGGCCTATATGTGGGGGAATCGTGTGTCTCTGTGCGTGTATGTCTGATGGTTCTGCTATCCAGAATGTTGTCAAACATGTTACTGCGTCTCTTCTGAATGCCAACGAACGCATTACGAGTGTAATCCTGTCTCTGCCTGATACCGATGTTTGTGTACACACAAACATAAATACATAAGTAACAAGCACAACATATGCATGCGCATAAGTGGGGGAGGGGGGGATGCTGGAAAAGGGGGAAGAGTGAGCGAGACAGAGAGAGAGAGAGAGAGAGAGAGAGAGAGAGAGAGAGAGCGTACACACTAGAGAAGGTGGGAGAAACAAAGACAACGACAGACAGAGAGAGAGCGATTGGGAGAGAGAGCGATTGGGAGAGAGAGAGCGATAGGGAGAGAGAGAGAGATAGGGAGAGAGCGAGATAGGGAGAGAGAGAGCGTACACACTAGAGAAGGTGGGAGAAACAAAGACAACGACAGACAGACAGAGAGAGAGAGAGCGATAGGGAGAGAGAGAGAGCGATAGGGAGAGAGAGAGAGCGATAGGGAGAGAGAGAGCGATAGGGAGAGAGAGAGTGTACACACTAGAGAGGGTGGGAGAAACAAAGACAACGACAGACAGAGAGACACAGAGAGCGAGAGAGAGAGCGTGCACACTAGAGAGGGTGGGAGAAACAAAGACAACAACAGACAGAGAGACAGAGAGAGAGAGAGAACGATAGAGAGAGAGAGTGTGTGCACACTAGAGAGGGTGGGAGAAACAAAGACAGCGACAGACAGAGAAACACAGAGAGAGAGAGAGAGAGAGAGAGAGAGAGAGAGAAACACAGAGAGCGAGAGATTCAAAGAGAGAGCGAATCAGGGACGGGGAGAGATACGGAGAGAGCGAGAATGACGCAGAAAGCGAGATAGACGCAGAGAGACAGAGAGAATGAGAGCGAGGGCTAGCGAGCGAGAGAGAGAGAGAGAAAGAGAGAGAGAGACAGAGAGAGAGAGAAAGAAAGAATTAATAGACTGTTAAGTGAACATCTTTATTTAAAAAGTTGCACCATGTTGGTGGAACTAAACAGTATAATAGACCGATGTGCATGTTTCAAACTCTGTCTTGTTCGTATACGATTTCGTTCAAAATCAAATAGCATGCAATACATGAAACATACTAGACAACACACCATAAATTTATGAGCATCGCGCGCGTTCCTGAAGAGAATTTAACATTTATTGGGTCAAAAATGGAGTAGGTTATCCACAAATGGTGATCTATCTTATGTATAATTAGCTATGTAACAGTAACAGATAGATTTAATTGAAAACACTGGATACTACCAAATTTATTAAAAAGAGCATACTTACTGCAGCTTGAGCTGTGTCGAATAATCCTAGAAGCAACAGCACAGATGCAAACCAGGAGGCACCATTACGCATTTGTCTGTGCCTCATCGTGGGAATCTTGTCCCTTATAGTATATACCTTCTACTTCCTCTAAAATTTTACTGAAATTCAGTAGAATGAATACTGAACCAAGAGCTAAACTAATCCCGTAGAGTCATGTCTGTTCGGCCTGTTTTTGCTATCCAGTTCTAGAGATAGAAATGTACAACTTTTTTATTCCACGAACAGTTAGTTTGGTCTTATTCCTTCATCCTGCCGACCAATGAAGGAACCTTTTGCCATCAAAGAATGCTGATGGGGTATGCAACTTCTTTCAGGGACTACTTTCAACAGAGAAATACATAATTCTATACACTAACAAATACGTATGATAATATACTTGAATTTCAATTTTAAGAAGCTACTATCACAGTTTAATAACCGAAAAGTAATAGATTTTTAGCACAGAGTAATTTTATTTCAGAAACACGATAGTACTATTTTTCTATGCGGTAGCAGCATTTTTATCTAAGAACAGATTGCAGCTCATGCCGTCACCAGCGCTACTGGCTGGCGTGCTTCTAAATTTATGACCCAGTAATAACGCGTTAGTCTCATGAATATTAATTTTCGATTACTTATTTCACGTATAATTGCGCAGTTTAAATAAATAAAGCAAGTAGAAAAAAATCAACACATTAACTGGCTCGACTTAGACAATTTACTGCAAGAAACTTGTCTGTAGATGCCTCTTGAATATATTTCCCACGACGCTTTACTTCTCTTGAGTTCAGATAATGAGTCACCCTAAGAAAAGATGGGTGGAGCGATGATCCTGTTAAGTGTGACGATTCACTGTGGGGGGAAAGGGGAGGGGAACGAAAGATATTGTTTTAACGTCTCTTTGCTGTATCGAAATAGATCCTGAATTAAGTATACAGCAGTCGTTCCCTGCGCTAACCAAGAATAGACAGTTTAGACGCAGAGTACTGATTTCCTGTGAATAAAGACAGACTTCATTCATAAAATTAAAATAGCGGTGCTGTTTATGGCTACCTCTGATGCGCGGGAGTTGAGCACATACTTAGGCTCCGCCCACGTGAATCTACATCTACAGGAGCAGAATTCATCCGCCGCTAAATGCCAACACCAGATCGCCCAAATTCTGAAAAAGGGTTTCTCGTGAAGATCTGTGTGTTTTGTGTTTAGTGGGGTTGTTTGAAAGAGAAAAAGTTTTAAATGTTGAACCAGAAATAAGATCTTGTTGTAACTTTAGGGGCTGAATTTATTTCAGCCAAGACACAAGCCCGAAAACTAAACGGCCGTGGCAGGCTGCGGGTGAAGGAATCCAGGATCGTATGAGGCTCTGTAGTGAGGGTACCAGCAACTCTGGTGCCTCAATATCTTGTAATCTTGGGTTGTCGAAGCCGACACTAAGCAGCAGAAGTTACAGCACGAGGCGAGCATGCGCCATGTCCCCGTGGTAAGTCACAATTATTAATTATTTTTATTATTTATTCATAACAGAAGGTTTATGACACACTTTTATTCAGCGTAAATTGTGTATGTACAGGAAGCCGTTTTGATGTGCTTATTTCTTGCAAGTCTGCAGTTTATATGACTACTCGTATTATATTAATGGCAGAACTGTCTATCTTGATTTTTGTTGAGGCAGTAAACTTGTGACAATAAAATGACCGCATACTGCCTAGTAAATTCCTGCAGATATCACAATTGAGATTTTCTGGATATTCTGTACAAACATACATTTATAGAAATAATCAAATATGTTAGCAGTCTTACATTTATATTCTGTTTTATTTCTTTGAATTGTTACTCATATAACTAATGTATACTTCATTATTTCCCTTCTCAGGCAACTGTATGTTACATTTATAGTTCTGGTGTGTTCTTTGATTAATGGCTCATCTGCGGTGAGTACATAGCATGCAATCAGTAATTCTTTCTTGTATATACCTTTTCTAGGAAAGTTGTTTATCAGTTCAGAATTTTAACAAACAAAAAACAACCTTCTTTGTATCGTAGCTTAGCTGTCGTTTTGTTGTTTAGTTAAAGGGAATCAAGACTAGAATGTCACGGCGGATCATGCTGAGAGCTCATTTAGAAAACAACAATTAAGATAGAAACGTGTTTATGGCGATGTGATTTTATGGAAGGCAGAGAAAATGGCGGTGATGGACTCCAATGTTGGATGAGCATGCGATAGGTGGCGCTGCACATTATACTCTTGGAATGGAATTGCATTCTGGCTTGCACATTTCCATATAGAACCCTGCTCAAAATGGAACTATGGAAGTCCTGTTGGTCACTGTGGGTTCCTTAGGGTGCTGATGTGTACCGTGTTTAAATATAATTACGTTTCATTGACTTCTGTTCGCGGCCATACATTGTACTAATGTTGTATTTAACCATGTTTTCTTATTTAGACTTGTTTTTTGTTTTTGTATTTGTAGGAATATTTTTGTCGCCCAGTTATCACACTTACTTAAGCATACAAACACCGATATGGAACCCACACGACCAGTGATTCACAGCACATTTTTTCCTATAACATTGCTGTTACCAGAGTGGCATAGCCTTAACACCCATACTAGGAAAATCCAGGCTATGGAAAATAGATGCTTAAGAACAGCTAGTTAGTTAGTTAGTTAGTCGCAGTTCCAACTTCACAGCAACGGGTCGTCCCCATTATGCTCCGTTCCTGTGCCAGTGAATATCACACAAAACGCTCCCCACTGCCCAATGTGAAAAGTGGACAAACAACAGCCCGCACAGATACACTGTGCATAATGCCGCCGCCAGAATGTCAACACACCAGTCCCCCACGAAACACCCAATTCATCTCTGATGGAATCGGCAGTCATTTTCCTATCTGAATGTTTCCTAGATGTTCACCTACACAGTCCATGAACATACAGTTCATCACCGACGGCAGTGGCAGTCAACCAGAAGCCCAGCAGCCACGCATTTCTGCATAAGGCAAAAACTGGTCAACTCTGGGACATAGCCACCTGCCATCGCTCCGAACATGCAGTCACGTTCCAAAAATAAAAACTTGGGCAGATTCAAAAGCACTTCACATGAAACTCACAGCTCACAGTGTCGCGCCACGCACTCACTCAGTAGCAGGGCGACGGAACCATCAAACAGTTAATAATTGTTAAGAACAGCTGTTTGTGGCATAAGAAAAGGAAAGAAAAAAACATAATTAGAAGAAGAACCATACGAACAATATCATAGACAAAATATACAGACAGGCAGACAGTAGAATGGTTGTTTGGGAAACATGCGACAGAAATGAATAACTGCCGCTGTTTGCCTACAGCAAAATACTATATGGGGTTATAAAGCACAAGGGGGTGCCGAGATACAGGTGAATGAATAACATTAGAGACATTCCACAACAGCTCGGGACTTTGACAGAAAGTGCCTCGCGGCTGGCACCAGACAGAAAACTCACAACTGCCTACAATTATTAACTAGAGGCAAGCACCAGGAGTTAGTCGAAGTAACTGCCTTTAGTCCTTCAGCAGAGGTACAACACTGAACAAGATGTTGCCGCTCTTCCTCGGAGATGCCATCAAGTAAAGGAAGTTCTATGGCAGAAACTACCCGTAGGGTGCTAACTTTATTATAGCATAATATAGGTGGAGGCTTAGCGCCTTCATTATGTTATGTCATAATAAAGTTAGGTTGCCAGTTCTCTTCGACTTCTTCTTTCCTTCAATCAAATTATGAAAATTCTCCGGTGCGCTTATGCCAGATAGAGTCGTACTGCTCACACAAAAGGCTTCTGCCATTTCTGGGGATGGAAACCACACCACTGCTTTCATAAGCAAGCATATCAGCCAACATGTCACAGAGTCCCATTTATACAAAACTTAACGGCAATTCCATGGAGGATGCCACTGTAGATTCTGGAAGTTCCACGAATGCCCACAGCTGCCTGGTCACGTCATAATTAAGTGATGAGGAAATCCAGTTCCCGTTTCGACGTCTCATTCAGGCTATTTTCTCCGGGCATTGGGTTAGAGCAGTGTTTCCCAACCTTTTTTATACCATGCCCCACTTAAGCCTTTCTAAAATTCATATTGCCCCCCTCCCCCGCCCCATGCCCCCCCCCCCTCAACATATACATTATTTTTAATATTCAAAAATTGAAATGTTCACTAAAGAAACTTGAATGATAGGTTTTAGGAAGAAATCACTAGGTAATTATTGAGCAAACACAGTAAGTAAATTTTCAAAACATATAATGGAGAACTGAAATTCAAGTTCAAAATACTTTTAATGAAAGATTTTTCTATATTATTTTAATTATTAGTAATTATTTATTATTTAAATTTAGTGAGATCCTTGCGCTTGATGCTTGCTGCAAAGAGATCTTATGTCAGGTTCCAATTTAGTTAACTTCAGTCTCAAGTCTCCCCGTTTTGTTATATTCAGCCGATTTCTTCCATTTTCGAATTGCCCCCCTTAACAGTCAAATTGCCCCCCTGTGGGGCGTGGGCCCCACGTTGGGAAACACTGGGTTAGAGCCTGTCGACAATGAAATATATACAAACCCTGCAGGAAACAACCGGCCTAGGTCAATCCTAGCCCAGCCGTGTACGCCATGCGAGTCATGACCTGGCCACATCCTAATATACTTCTCGGAGATGTGACATTCCGCTACCAGTGTTGTACAATACGTTCGTTTTTTTTTTTCGCTTGGAGAAGGAAAGGGTTATCTGCAACACAATCCCAGCTGAGATAGTTCTTTGGTACCAGGTCGGGAAGAAAGTCTCTACACCAGTGGTTCTCAACCGGTGGGGAATTCCCCCCCCCCACCTCAGAGAGGAATTTTAGGGTTTCGGGAGGGGTGGGGGGGGGGCGGGGTGGAATTAAGATTATTTCAAGATCGCGTTAATACAAGAACCGTTTGCTTGATATTGTTTTTCCCTCCATACTTAACGGTTCTGTACTTCTCGCCCTTCTGAAATTCATTTTATAACGTAAGTAGACCCGCAAATCACTTTTTATGTAGACGTCTAGGCTTGTTCTAGTATGTTTTATTAAATTTAGCTTCCATTTTTACGTATACTGTGTAGGGGCTGGGGGGGGGGGCGGGAATTCATAGGGAATAAATACGAAACGGCGAACATATGACGAAGGGGTGCATGGGTCAAAAAAGGTTGAGAACCACTGCTCTACACCAACCTCACTCCTATAGACGCAAGCCCTTTTCAACGCATCGGTCATAAGAGTTGAAGCTAGGTCTTCCACAGCCTTCTCTAGCCAACCAATCCAGACAAAGCCAACGGCAAATAGATATTTAACCGCCAGGGACTTCAGGGTGACCTGTTATCAGGTCAGTTAGTTACAACCTTCCAATTCACATCCGTGTAACCAATAGTGTTGTTCCTGCTTCTGCTAATAGTGCGGATATAATAACACCAACTATTACTATTGCTATCACCACTTGTACTACTATCCTTATTATTACAACTATTACAAATACTACTGTTATTAAAACCACAGCGGTTAATACCACCATTAACACCACTACCACAACCAGCACTACTACTACTACTACTACTACTACTACTACTACTACTACTACTACTACTACTACTACTACTACTACTACTACTACTACTACTACTACTAGTAGTACTGCTGCTGCTGCTGCTACTACTACTACTAAGAGAAAGAGAGAGAGATGGAGAGAGAGAGAGAGAGAGAGAGAGAGAGAGAGAGAGAGAGAAAGGGAGGAATGAGACAGACAGAAAGATAGAAACATATACAAACAGAAGCACAAGTGGACATACATACATACAGAATGACGGACACACACACTGACGGACGAACTGATAGGCAGAAGGAAAATCAGCCTCACATACAACCACATATCACATTCAATCACATATAATTACATAAATATTAGGTTAGTTAGTGGCATGTCCTTTGAAAGACGTTGCCGTCAACCCCAACATATTTGTATTTGACTGTGTGTGATTTACTAGGGACGTTTACATTCAGTAGCTTGCCTTTGTTTTCTAAACGACCGATGCTGACACCATTGTTTTCTAAACGACCGATGCTGACACCATTGTTATAAAGTCAACATAAGGCGGTCTGCTCCTAAATCGTCTGCACTTGATTTCGAATTGGGTATGCGGGATAGCGAATGGCGTTCACTAGCCTCTCGCCACAGACTCAATGCTCACAGAACATGGCCCAGCCGTAGATGACATGAGATAGCGCTCACCATCTTCGCTGCTCTGAGCATAGCTTGGCGTACATGTGCACTCCAGACTGCCCATATGGCGCTCATTATTCCTGACCCCTTCTTAAATGGCCTGTTTCCTGAAATTACTTGATAGTTTCCTCAGCGTTGCATTTGTAGAACAGTTAGCTTTCTAAAGTCTGTCTATCTGTCTGTGGGTCGGTCTGTCGGTCAGTGGGTGGGTGGGCCCGTCCATCCGTCCGTCTATGCGCCCGACGCCGTCCGTCCGTCTGTCTGTCTGCCTGTATGTCAATCTATTTATTCAGTCATCTATCCATTCATTCATGCAGCCATCCATCCAAATATTTGTCTCTCTTTATATCTGTCTGCCAGCCTGTCTGTCTAGCTATACGTCTCTTTGTCTATTGTATATTTTGCAAATTGCATCCCACGTGGGGTTTTCCTTATTTTTTTTTTAAACCAGCGTAAGTCTTTTTGTTTATTTCTGGCGGCTGTATACACGTTTTCGTTGATTCGTATTAGTTATCTGTTTGTTTGTCTATTCCTCTTAGTTAGCTGTTTATGTGTGTCTATTCATTTTAGTTATATGTTTATATTTGTCAATTCCTATTAGTTATCTGTTTATATTTGTATATGCATATTAGTTATATGTTTATGTTTGTCTATTCCTATTAGTTATCTGTTTAAGTGTGTCTTTGCCTAACACTTAAACCTATAATTATTTATTCATGAAACCACGGTGGTATAGTGGTTAGTGCGCCGCCTAGCCAAGAGAGTTGTCCGAGGTCGATCCGAGCAGTGGCAGAATTCTCTTCCGGCCAGTAAGGGTGGACCCAGCCTCGTGAAATAGAAACTGAATAACTTTCAGAATGTTCTGGGAATTGTGTGGAAATGAAAAGTGGCGAAGAAGGATTCGCCCTACCTTATTATCGCATGGCCAAAGACATCTCAGCGGGCGGTTAATGTACAGGTTAGGACGTTACTGACCATGGCCCGAGCCCATTTCCCCCTGCACTCAGACCTACAACATGTGATGGTCCTAGCACATTACATAGCGGGCACGCTAGAAAACTAGCACGGTCCTAGCACATTACATAGCGGGCACGCTAGCAAACTAGCACGGTCCTAGCACATTACATAGCGGGCATGCTAGCAAACTAGCACGGTCCATTACCGGTCCTGGCACATTAGGTAGCGAGCATACTAGCAAACTAGCAATTCCAAACTCCCACTCTCCATTCCCTCGCTTTCAACTCTTCACACCATCTACACTGACCGCTGAATATGAGATCAAGCGCAGAGAAAGTACTCCGTTGTTCCCGCGATATTTCTGAGAAATAAAATGTAGTACCATAGGTAGTGTAATGTATGTGAGGGTTCATACACGGTCACCCCAGAAGTACCCTCGTGCTGGGAAAGGGGCCCGGTACAAGATGTCCATTAGCCAAGGGCCGTCCCCGCAACAGCTTGACTGCTTCCGCTATTGACTCTGCTCCCCACAACCATGCTGTTCCTCGGTACGGAGTATACACCTTGAACTTGGGACGTAACCCTGATGGGGGGACTAAAAGGGTACTCTACCTTGCCCAATGATGTCCCATAGTTGAACGTTAAGATCTCTATAATAATGATTTAATAAGTTTATTAGATTTGGGAGGATCATAATATTCCGGCAAATACAGCCAATGCCTGGGGTTAGTGGCGGCACCCATGTGTAGTGACCAGAGATGATGCAAGAGCTGTAGGGGTATCCTAGGAACAACAGAAACTGGACTGCCAGAAATGATAGCCAGAGGCAGTTTGTAGAACGGCCACAGGATGGCAACCATATGGCGAGACATCATGAGCAGGACTGCAAGTATTAGGATGTAGATGAAAGCCACAAAGTCCACACGGATACCGGCAAAGATGGCTGTCATGATGTAGCAGCACTCGGGGCCAAACTTATAGAAACAATAATTTGCAAACAATGTGCTTCAGGACATGACACTTTTGTCCGAGATAAAATGCATGATTTTGGGTAAGAGTATTTTCCCTTAAGAGGTTTGAGGATAGTGGGGCTAGCGTAATATTGTTATTTTTGATGATACTCGATGATGAACTTAAAGACTATTGTGAGTAGAATCACCATGTACATCCTCGAATAACGCACAGCGGACATTCTGTCCGGGTCATATTTCTTGAAGCCAAACCAAGCTGCATCGTCCAGAAGGTTGAGTTTAACACTCTCATTGCCCAGGTGACAAGTAGCAGACCCGAAGTCGTTAGCTGCGATGTGCAGCTCAAATATCTTCTTGACAAGATGTAACATTTTTAACTAGTTTCCTACCTTACTCCCTCATTCAGATATAAATATTATTGTTAACTAGCTCAACTACCACACTCCCACCCCAGTTACATCTATAATTTTTAAATAGCTCCTCACTTCATACGCACCTTTAATTAGATCTATTATTGGTAATCCAATTTCCACCTCACTCGCATCTCCAGTTACATCTGTTTTGTTAAATAACTCCGCAACCTCACTACCACCCCTAATTTATATCTATTATTGTTAACTAACTCTCCAACCTCACTCCCACCTCCAATTACATCTGTTGCTGTTAACTAACTCGCCCACCTCACCCCCACCTCCAGTTACAGTTGCTGTTAACTAACTCGCCCACCTCACCCCCACCTCCAGTTACATCTGTTGCTGTTAACTAACTCGCCCACCTCACCCCCACCTCCAGTTACATCTGTTGCTGTTAACTAACTCGCCCACCTCACCCCCACCTCCAGTTACAGTTGCTGTTAACTAACTCGCCCACCTCACCCCCACCTCCAGTTACATCTGTTGCTGTTAACTAACTCGCCCACCTCACCCCCACCTCCAGTTACATCTCTTGATGTTAACTAACTCGCCCACCTCACCCCCACCTCCAGTTACATATGTTGCTGTTAACTAACTCGCCCACCTCACCCCCACCTCCAGTTACATATGTTGCTGTTAACTAACTCGCCCACCTCACCCCCACCTCCAGTTACATCTCTTGATGTTAACTAACTCGCCCACCTCACCCCCACCTCCAGTTACATCTGTTGCTGTTAACTAACTCGCCCACCTCACCCCCACCTCCAGTTACATCTGTTGCTGTTAACTAACTCGCCCACCTCACCCCCACCTCCAGTTACATCTGTTGTTGTTAACTAACTCGCCCACCATACCCCCACCTCCAGTTACATCTGTTGCTGTTAACTAACTCGCCCACCTCACCCCCACCTCCAGTTACATCTCTTGATGTTAACTAACTCGCCCACCTCACCCCCACCTCCAGTTACATCTGTTGCTGTTAACTAACTCGCCCACCTCACCCCCACCTCCAGTTACATCTGTTGCTGTTAACTAACTCGCCCACCTCACCCCCACCTCCAGTTACATCTCTTGATGTTAACTAACTCTCCAACCTCACCCCCACCTCCAGTTACATCTGTTGCTGTTAACTAACTCGCCCACCTCACCCCCACCTCCAGTTACATCCGTTGCTGTTAACTAACTCGCCCACCTCACCCCCACCTCCAGTTACATATGTTACTGTTAACTAACTCCCCCACTTCTAGTTACATTTGTTATTGTTAAATAACTTCCCCACTTCAATCCCACCCCAGTTACATCTGTTATTGTTAACTAACTCCTCCACCTCACTCTATCTATCTATCTATCTATCTATCTATCTATCTATCTATCTATCTATCTATCTATCTATCTATCTATCTATCTATCTATTTATCTCTCTCTCTCTCTCTCTCTCTCTATCTATCTATCTATCTATCCCACCCTCTCTATCGGGTCAGATCTGTCTGTCTGTCTGTCTGTCTGTCTGTCTGTCTGTCTGTCTGTCTGTCTGTCTGTCTGTCTGTATATGTATGTATGTATGTTCGGCCCGGTAAAATATAGATAGAATAAAAGAATAGATAGATTGATAGTAGAAAATATGAATAATCTAAAGTAAACTTACCAAGATATCACGAACAGCCAATAAATGGTGGGCGGTGGGTTGACTGCAAACGATATGCAACTAACTTTCTCTCACAAAAAATTACTTTTTTTTTATTAACGAACGAAAATCTTTCGCAGGCCCGTCCTAGATTCTGCCCTTCTTCTCTATTTCCTCTCATACATTCTTTCATTCAACATCTCTTTTGAAGCAATTCTTTGACAACAAAAGAACAATAAGCATTAAAATGCATGAAAAGTAGCCCATGTCTATTTATTATAACTCATATGCCTGCAATTAACTATAGACAAAGAGTTTATAAATCTTTAAAAACGATGCAACAATATGACTATAAAGTATATGTTATTAAAAGTTATGCCCCTTGAAATAATTATTCTTATGTTAAGTCCCCTTGCTATATAGAAATGAGAATGAAAAATGAAATATTAAATTTTAGTAAGTAAGTAGCCGATTTTACACTAAAAAACTATGACAGTCGGTTGCACAGGAATGAAAAGAAGACGTGTAGAAAATTTCATCTCAATCGGATGGACCGTTCGCGAACGCATCAAACACATCCCCACCCACATACATTCTATTTTATATATATATATAGATGGGTCAGTCTCTTTTCGCAGCGTGGAAAGCGTCGCACAAAGCATGAACTACGTAGCCCAGTGACGAGGGAGTCTTCGAAAAAAATGCACTCGTGAACCGAAGGACGTGGCCCCGAATCGAACCACAACCTTCGGAGCCCGAGTATGACGGATTCACCACTTCGCCATGGAGACTCCCGTCTGCCACTTCCAGTTACATGTATAACACTGGTTTACACACATTTTGGTACCTTAAATTTTATATCTGTTCTTTGGTACTTTCGTATTGCTGATTCAAAAATGGAATCAGATTTTTTTTTTTCTCCATCAGCTCTAATTTTCGAACAGCTAAGATTGACCTATTTTAGTAGGGCAATTGTTATGTACAAGCCTAGAGTTTTTTTTTTTTTCGCGTTTCCATCCTGTTTCAGGATATTGCGGTCAACACCAGCATCTTTCAGCTGTACGTTGATTCCTAGGCTAGATTACGCTCATCAGCACGCCACGACTTTCTGAGCGACCGGCTCCATACTCTCATAAGTCACTGGCGCGACTCGAACCACTTCTAATTCTCGTGCGCTCACGTCAACCACGAGAGTATTTGGGGGTAACGGAGAAAGCTGCTAACACCTGGGCCAGGGAGCCGGCACAAGCCTAGAGTAGGTGCCATAAATGACATTCATTTTATAAGTAAATACTGTGCATTTATTACCTTCAGTTAACACACTGTTACACCACTTTCTCCGTAATCCTGTTTATCACGCAGTCTCGTGGCGGGCGAGAACTGGAAGCGGTTCTGCCCCCGCTGGTGACTTGCGGGTTAACTGAGCCGGCCGCTCAGAACGCAATGGCAAACTACTGAGCGTAATCTTGCCAAGAAATCAACAGACAGCTGAAAGATGCTGCTGTTGACAGCGATGTCCTGTAAAAGGATATGCGAATTTAAAATTAAAAAAAAAAAATTAACACACTAAACCTTATTAAAACTTAACACTAGCACTTTTTATCTATAGTCAACACACAAACATTTTCTTTTCGAGGACTTCCTGAAGTGTGATATTTCCGGACAGTCATGCTTAAGGGTCCAATAGTAATCTGCCATCATGTGGGCATCCCAAAGTCCTGGTATCTCTCTCCCATTGTTTTTATATCTTGGTGAAATCTTTCACCTTACGCGTCACTAAAGTCGCCAAGATTCTCGAGAAAGAAATGTAAATGGTTACAGAGGTAGTGCAATGTTATGCTCATGTTTCACCCAAGCTTACAAAAAAAACCGACAGCATGTTTTCAACTAATTCAGAATAATTTATGCTTTAAAGTTACCCAGAAAGTTTTGCACAACTGAAACAAAGGGTGGACTCTGTTATGTTAATCTATCAATAAAATGTGAATCGCTTATTAACTTTCTAATTTGAGGTCCATCAAAAATTCCAGCTTTAAGTTTGTCTATGCTCGATTCCGAACTTTCAGCATAAGTAATTGGAATAAGCTCCGTATTTGTTTAGTGCCTTAACAAATTGTAATGGTGACAGTAGAACTCTTTTTCGATCAATGAGAGGCTTGTTGGCAATATTTTGTTTCAACTTTAAATTCATCCCTCAACATCCACTATTTCTTTGTCCAGTGCATATCTTTTTCCCTGCTACCCCACAAACATATAAAGCATGGACATTTGGTAAATCCCCAAAGCTGGCGACGCAAGAAGTTCATCACTTTAAGATCTACACAAACCATCCAGTTATGTTCTAAATACTTCAGGTGTTTTTTTTTAAAAATAACTGTGCGTATTGTAGCACACTCCTCCTTCATTGAAATAGAATGGACAATTGAAATTGAGTCATGTTTGTTACCATTGTGTAAGAGATCACCTTTTACAGCTGTAAAAGAAAAGTCGCCACTAATCTGGTGTATAGCTTACACCCAATTCGTTTACAAGACCTCCTACATTAGTACAAAGCACAAGGTTGTTTTCTTTACAAAAGAATGGAAGTAAACCTTGCTTTCTGCTGCGATAAAATGTACCCTTTGTTTCAGCAGTCAGTAATTATATTATTTTTCTTTCAATCTTAAAGCTAAAAGTTCTGAAGATTCCTTGGAGAAATCTAGATGTTGGATTATATCATTCAATTCACGCTGAGAGAAGCGTTGAACATCTGGAAAATCACCTTCGAAATCACTATCACAGTCACTTGTTGTTCCACATGCCACTGCTATCTCATCTTCTCATCTTCTAGCAGGGAATCGGACATCTGACTGAAAGTTGGAAATGGTATGTCATCTCCGTGTGGAACAGGTCGTCTAGCAGGATCTAAATATGGATATTTCCATGTCTTGTGATCTCTTCCCCCCCCCCCCCCCATTAATTCCGCTAATGTTGACAAAACAGAAATAACAGTCATCGTAGTGGTTCTCGGGCTCTCTCCAAACCATCGGAATTCCAAATTTTGTAAGGGAGGGACTAGATAGCAATAGTTCCCCCCCCCCCCCTTTCCCCTGTCCTGTTCACCTTGTTTTACTTTAAATTAAGCAAAGTATGCCCTTTTCACAAAAACAGTAATATTCTTCCTATGTCTTCTTTCAAAGTTTACTCTCGATAAATAACAAAATAAATACCGTGAAAGAGAACATGCTATTCTTGAATATGATGTAATTCTGTGTCAGAACTGTAAGAAAATAAAGAGCATAGTAACATTCATGCAGTGGGTTAAAATCTAAAAAAAAACAACAACTCCATTCTTGGGAAATTCTGGAAAATTGAAACTGTAAGTAAACAAGCAGTTTCATTTTGTAAGGGACTAGATAGCTCATCTCATCTCATCTCATCATGTTCCTCTTGTGCCTTGCGGTGTCGAGGTGAAGAATAAACAGCGGGAGAGTGCCCACTTAAGGGCTTCATGTATCGCTATTCCCATGGACTCTGTTATTTCCTGCGTCCATCGTTCACGTGTTGGCCTCTTCCTCTGCTTCCCTCTGGTCTGTACATAATTGCTTGTTGTGGTATACTGTTAGTTGACAACCTACTTGCATGGCCAAACCATTTGATTTGCTGCCTTCTAATAAAATCTTGTGCAGCTACAACTCCCACTTTAGTCCTGATTTCTTCATTTCTGATCTTATCTCTTCTTGATACATTGAGTATTCTCATGAATTTCATTTCTGTTGTGATTTTTCTTTACTCTTTTTCTATCATTGTCCAGGTTTGGCATTGGTAACATAGAGTTGGTAGGAAGATTGTGTTGTAAATGCTTTCTTAGTAGTTATTGTTACATGTTTGTTCTTTAGTATTGGTGCCATTTGTCCAATGCGTTGGTTTGCCGTATTGCATCTATTTTCGATCTCGTCTTCTGATTTGCTATTTGATGATATTATACTTTCTAGGTACTTGAAACTCTTTACTTGTTTCAAGGAATGTTTGTTTAGGTGAATGGTTGTTGCTTTTTCTTCTTTAGTTACAGTTATTACCACTGTTTTACTTGTGCTAATTTTCAAGTTATGTTTCCTGCACATTTCGTTTAGACTATTCATGTGGTCTTGTAATTCAGCTTCTGATTTTGCTATTAGTGCTTGGTTGTCCGCAAAAAGGAGTTCTCTAATGGTTAAATTTGCAGATGGTTCTTCTTCTGTGTTATCGTCATGCTGCGTTCTTGCTATGAACATGAGAGGGTACAGGACACAACCTTGTTGCACTCCAGATCTTATGGTGAAGGGTTCTGAGTGTTCTACAGTTGCTCACACTATGCATTCACTGTTGTATAAGCTTCTACATAGGTTTGTTAGATATGTACTCACTCCATATTGTTTAAGCATTTCCCACAGCTTGTTTCTATCTACTCTATCAAATGCCTTTTCTTGGTTGACAAAGGCTAAATAGAGTGTTTCATTGAATTCGATTGATTTGTCTATAAGTTGTCTAAGAGCAAAAATGGCATATATGCATCCTCTGTTTTTCGTAAATCCAAGTTGTGTTTCGCTTAGCTGGGGTTCTATCGTATTTCGTAATCTTTTCTCAAGAATTTTGCAAAATATTTTCCCAGTATGACTCAGCAGTGAAATGTCTCTGTATTGTGTGCAGTCTCTTTTGCTGCCTTTGTTTTTCCAAATTGGGATAATTATGGCGTTTCCCCAGTCTCTTGGTGTCTGTTGTTCTATCCAAACATGGTTGAATAGTCTATGTAGCCATACTGTTCCTGCTTCTCTTGCTGCTTTAATTAGTTCATTTAGTATTTCATCTTCTTCTAGTGATTTCTTCAATGGGGCTAATCTGACGGCTTCTATAATTTCTTCTTTCAGTATGTCTGGTTCTAGTTCTTTGGTGGCATCTGTGTCGGTTTCTTGAATTCCTGTGACATCTGATGGGATGCTCGGAAGTTGTTCGAAGTACTGTTTCCATCTTGTTATGATTTGTTTTTGTTCACTTATTGGTTCTCCATTTTCGCTTTTAATTATTTCAGTTGGTTCTCATTGCACTTATCTTTTTGTAGAAGTTTCTAGTTGCCTCCTTGTAGTTTTTATTTAGGATTTCTCCATACTCCTCCCAGTCTTTTTGTTTTTCTCTCTTTACTATTCTATTCACATGCCTTCTCGCTATTCTATATTCTATGTAATCGCATTCCTGTTTGCTCTTCGACCACTTTTTATATTTTTCCTTTTTGTCTTTTACAGCTTTCTTTACTTCTGTGTTCCACCAACTTGTTATTTTCTGTATCCGTGTTTTGCGTTTTTTCGTGGTTCCACATATTGTTTTTGCAGTATTTAAAACGCTTGATTTGAACATCTCCCATTCTTCTCCCACTGTCTTTTCTCTATAAGTAATTTGACAAAGATTTCAGTTAGTTCTTTCTCATAATTTTCTCTCACTGCCTCGTCTTTGAGGGTGTTTTTAAGTTTACTGATTCGCATGGCATATATTTTCCTGGTCTTTGATTTCTTAAATTGATGGTTCTTATTTTGACAACGACTACTTTGAGGTCTGTGTTTATACTTAAGTTGGGCACTGCCCTTGCATCTAATATATTTATCTTCCTGTTATTTCTTGTTAATATAAAATCAATTTGGCTTTTAGTATCTAGATCGTTCCATTTATACCAGGTGTATATTTGTGAGTCTTTGTGTTTATAGAATGTGTTTGTTATATAGAGGTCGTGTTGGCTGCATAGCACTATCAGTCTACTTCCGTTATCATTTATTTCATTATGTTATTCTCCAAATGCTCCAAGCTGTTTTTCTATGACCGCTCTGTTGTGTCCTAGTCTTGCATTGAAGTCTCCCATAACTATGATGTTGTCCTGCTTATCTATTCTATTTGGCACGTCATGGATGTCTTCATAGAATTCCTCGTATTCTTGTATCCTAACAAACCAGAGCTTCTAGAGACAAATAAATGTGATGTTTAGATTTAACAGGCCTCATTGATGCAAAATGAGATGCAAACTGTTTAAAATTAATTTATTATTGGTAGGGCTGTGTTATTGTTAACTCATGTTCCCACCTTACTCCCACGAAGAGATGGAAGAATTTGAAAATTATAATGAATTGTCATTCCTGAAGATTTGAATAATTAGGAACTGATGATGATTTGGTCTCACATGCCTGTAGATGTCAATCATTAGGAACTGGTAATGACTTTGTTCCATGCCTATAGATTTAAATAATTAGGAACTAGTGAAGAAATGGCCTAATGAGAATTACAAAGGCCAGAAAAGGGAGAAAAAAAAAAATGGAAACACTGTACCCTAGGATTAATGTCGTAAAAGTCGACTAAAAAGGGTTGTTCCACCCCATTGCGTAAAACAAAAAACAAAAATACATTCAGATTATCTAAGAAAGCATGATCAAGTCCCACACAGAACAAAAATAATAACTCTGTCATACACACGGAAAGGAAACTCTTGTAACAGAGCGTTGTTGAGAAAGCCACAAAGAGTCTCCAGGGGCGCTACTAAACTTCCTGTCATCTAGGCGAATCTCCAGGACTTGCACCTGGAATGCGCGCCTGTGGGACCAGGTGGAGAAAGCGGTGGAACAGACTGAGAACCCGTATGTGGAGATGATGATATACTGGGGGGGGCCGGCAAGGGTTCTGAACGAATCTCAAAACTGAGAGGGAAGACCAGGAGAACTTTCAATCAGATAGCAGTTGGAACGACTAGTAGTAGGATTCTTCGCTGGCTGTTGAACGAGGGGAGGTGAACGAAAGGGAATGTCCTGAGTGCAGTGATGTAGGTTCTTAGCTCATAACTCATTACAGCACTACAGGAAATTAAAGGGAACATGTAATAAATCAAATGAAATTATCAAAAATAGCAAAGAAAAGTTCTCACAAACAATAAAGATCATATGAATAGATGGGTTGAATACTTTAAGGATCTTCTGAATAGACCAGTCCAAGGGATCCTCCGGATATCCAACCGGCATGAGTGGAGCTGGATAACTGTGAACAAACCACTTAAAGAAGAAATTAGGAAAGCTATCAAACTATTGAAAGAGTGAGAAATTGCTGGCCCAGAACAGAAGCTATTAGTTGAGTTGAGTTGAGTTGAGTTAAGAACCGACATCACTGCACTCAGGACGTGCACCGTCCCCTCGTTCAACAGCTAGCAAAGAGTCATACTGTTAATCGTTCCCACCGCTATCTGATTAGAAGTTCCCCTGGTCTTCCCTCTCATTTTTGAGATTATTCCAGAACCCCTGCCGATCCCCCGCATTCTCATTCGTTCCACATATGGGTTCTCAATCTGTTCCCCCGCCTTCTCCACCTGGTCCCACAAGCGCACGACCACTTCCCCTTTGTCCACATGCAATCAACCACCAAGAGGTGCATTCCCTGCTAGCCTATCAGCCTGTTCATGCCCCCGCACCCCCGCATGGCCAGGGCAAAATATTCATACAATTCTCACAATTTGTGACCTCTGAAGCGACGATAGCCATTCTACACGAAACATTCCTTTCTCCACCTTACTAAGCATACTCATTGAATCCGTAATGAATACAATGTGTGTTGTCCTCCAGCCAACTGAATGCCGCTGTTACTGCCTCCACCTCCATTCTCATGCTGGAGGTCGTAGTCTCATATGCCAAACTCTCCTTTTTCAAGACTCGTCCATTAGCCTTTGCAATAAAACCCCAACAACTACGTCTGTTTCTCACCACTGATCCGTCGGTGTAAATGACTATGTCGCCTTGATGTGTGTTACTCTGGATCAGCTGTTGCACTTCAAACTCAGTGCGGCCCGCTGTCCATTCCCCGCAGTCGCGACCCAGTGTTATTGTTATATTGTGCCAGTCCGTCATGTCTTCCGGAACTTCAACCCGCTCCTTTTCATGATTGATGGTCTGTAGATCACACACCTGACGTATAGAAAGTTCTGCCTGTGCAATCCAGGACCTGCCTCGTCTTAGTCTATGACCCTTTACCATATCCATTGCTGCATGCAGCGGGTGATCCCTGTCTGCGGCAACTCTCAGGTACCATTTGGCCTGAAGGACCCTATGCCTATCCGTCATTGTTGGTAGCGCCAGGATATGTCTCATGCATATAATTGGTGTGTCCTTTGTGCACTCCAGGATTACCCGCATGGCGGTATTCTGTATGCGCTCCAACCTTTCAAGCTGGCTCTTTGATACTGTCAGCAGCCCCAAACCATACTCAATGACAGCAATTATTAACTGCTGAAAAAGCCCGTACAGCATCCTCTGATCTACCCCGGTTACAGCCATAGCCCTCAATGCATTAAGTCCCCTACCCGCCTTCACCACCAAAGCTTCCACATGACCCTTATAAGACAAACACTTGTCAAAGGTGATACCCAAGTACTTCAATTTACTCTCTCGACTAAGAGGACATTCATTCAACATAATACATGGGCCATCTGCCTTGACGATCCGGTTATCCAGGGAGTACCACACAACCGATGCCTTGTCTGGGTCTATAATGGCCCCTGCGTCCCTGCACCACTCTGCCACCTTATTTACTGCCACCTGTAAGTCTTTCGCCAAACTGGACCTGTCCCTGCCCTGTCTGTACACCAGCACATCATCTGCAAATGTCAAGATTCTACCTACACCTGGTATCTCAATAGCTGCAATTTTGCTGGTGTATACATTAAAGGCCGGTCTCTCTGGCTGTGGGGTTACAACACTTTCTCTCTGTAATCCCGTTTATCACGCAGAGTCTCGTAGCGGAGCGAGAACTGAGGCGGTTCGACCCCCGCTCGTGACTTGCGGGATACTGAGCCGGCCGCTCAGAAAGCAATGGCAAACTACTGAGCGTAATCTTGCCAAGAGATCAACATACAGCTGAAAGATGCTGGTGTTGACAGCTAAGTCCTGTAAAGGATATGCTAAAAAAAAAAAAAAAAAAAAAAAAAAAAAAATACATTAAAGAGCACTAGGGACAAGGCAGATCCCTGTGGCAACCCAGGTGTAATAGTACAGGGGTCAGAAGTCCAGGAATCCATGCGCAGTGCAACCTTATGCTCATAAAGGACCACCACAACCCATCTAACAAGGCAAGGGCAGACCTCCATGTCCATCAGTGTGTATATCAACCGATCATACCTGACTCTGTTATACGCATCCTCCAGGTCTCTGAGGCAAAGTGGTCAAGCCTTTTGACTCGTGCTCCGAAGGTTGTGGGTTCGATTCCGGACCGCACCCTTTGGTTTACGAGTTAAATGTTTCGGAGACTCTTGTGTGGGTCGTCGCTAAAAGCTACGGAGTTCGTGCTTTGTACGACGCTTTCCGTGCTGCGGAAAGAGACCGAGCCATATGGGATAAAACCCGGTGCAATGAAGTCGACCTTGTCGACTTTTAAGCGACTTTAGCTGCAAGTTTGCTGGTGTAGACATTAAAGAGCACTAGGGACAAGGCCCTGTGCCAACCCAGATGTAATAGTACAAGGGTCGGAAGTTCGGGAACCCATGCGCAGTGCAACCTTACGCTCATAAAGGACTGCCGCAACCCATCTAACAAGGCAAGGGCAGACCTCCATGTCCAACAGTGTGTATATCAACCGATCATACCTGAACCTGTTATACGCATCCTCCAGGTCAAGAGCTACCACCACTGTCTCCTGTTTATCCTGGAAGCCCTCGTAGACATCAAATGCAAAAGTTGCAGCATTGGCCCAGGTGTCATTTCCAGGCCGATAACTCCCGTGTCCTTGGGGAAGCAGTTTACGACTTTCCAAATGTGGCTGGAGCCTGTGTGCTACTATCTTTTCGAGGACTTTGCCATAAGTGTTTTGTAGGGTTATGATTCAGTATCCATTAAGTCTGGAGTGATCCTTACCTGGCTTTGGGAGTGGGACCAGGTAGCTATGCATCCAATCTTGGGGTATTTCCGCCGTATTGATGCTTAGATTGAAACAAAGAGCCATCTCCTCCAAGTCTCCATCATTTATGTTACTCATATGGGAGTACCTCACCCCATCCGGACCTGGCGCTGTGTCTTTACCCCGCTTTAGTACCCGTCTAATATCCTCCACTTTAATCTCACAGTCCTCCTTCCTAGTGACCCGTGACAAAGCTTCTCTTACGTTATCTCTAATAGCCCTATCTTGCTGATCCGTCTGTTTTAAAAAATCATGCAAGAAGAGCCTCCCCTTTGTCCTTGTCAGTTGTCATAGGTCGGTTGTTATCATCATAAACGGTACCATGTGTACCAGCATCACCTGTCTCTTCATCTGCCGGTGCAGCCTTCAGAATTTTTCCAATGTCACATCCCCACCGACTGCCCTCCAATTCTGTGTCCACTGAATTGGTTGCTCTCCGCACCCTCTGCCAATTCCTTATGGCCGCCCTCTTTTCCCTCCATGAATTCTCGACCATGGTGGTTGGGTGAAGATTCTTCTTATTGGTTTAGATCTTCCCTGTGATCTAAGGCGCCCCAAGAGCAAAGAGTGGTCGCAATCATAACTGAATGCCCTGCGAGCTCTTATAGCCCTAACTGTGCTGGACTTAGGTATCACCACAGAACAGGGGAGATGGTCACTTCCATGGTCTGCAAGGACACTTCATTCTATGCCTGATGCCACCTCTTGGGATGCAAGTGCCAGGTCGATGGCCGTGTCAGGGTCTCCCGGTCTCATTGCTAGCCTAGTGGATGTCTCGTCATTTAGACAGACAACATCCGTCTCAAGCAAGGCCTCAGCAAGAGCAGTACCCTGTATTTTCTCTCCCGACCTGTCCCATTCCTTGGCGCGGAAATTGAAGTCACCAAATATCAGATATCTGGTAGCAGCGGTATCCACTGAACCTGTCAACCAGTCTCAGCTCTCTCTGCTTATGCAAGATTCCCCACTTACATATATATTTACCAGGTTCAAGCTGTATCGCCCGATCTTTATCCGCATTCAGTGCACCTTTTACTCGCCTGACCCCACCCACTCATATCCAGTATTGAATGCTGTATACCATCCTTGACCACCAGAGCCTGCCCATGTCTTCCCTGCCTGGTTGGGTTAATGTAACATATATAGCCAGGGCACTTAAAAGAGTTTGCATTCAGTTCTTGTAACATCAGGACATCAAAATCGTATACCAGTTTCTCCAGTATTGGTCCTCGTTACTTTGCACTACGGCAATTCCAATACCCAACCCGTACATTTTTACGGTGTTAAGTATATAATAATAATGCTGCTTAATACACTGCATATTACAGTATTTATTATATATATATACTGTATATTACAGTATTTATTATATACACTGTATATTACAGTATTTATTATATATATATATATATATATATGTGTGTATATATATATATATATATATATATATATATATATATATATATATATATATATATATATAATATATGCCGGTCTCTCTGGCTGTGGGGTTACAACACTTTCTCTCTGTAATCCCGTTTATCACGCAGAGTCTCGTACCGGAGCGAGAGCTGAGGCGGTTCGCCCCCCGCTCGTGACTTACGGGATACTGAGCCGGCCGCTCAGAAAGCAATGGCAAACTACTGAGCGTAATCTTGCCAAGAGATCAACATACAGCTGAAAGATGCTGGTGTTGACAGCTAAGTCCTGTAAAGGATATGCTAAAAAAAAAATATATATATATATATATATATATATATATATATATATATACTGTATATTATGATACAAAGCAGTATCATTCTGGAGGTGCCATTGACAAACAACTAAGGGATGAACAGGCAGGCTTCCGATCACACAGATCCTGTAATGATCAGATGGTCACAGTACGCATAATAACAGAGTAAATAACTGAAATTCATTCACCACTTTATATTGAATTTGTGAATTATGAAAGGGCCTTTGACAACATTGATAGGGAACAGTTTTGGAGACTGATGCGACGCTATGGAATCCAACAGACAATCGTTAACTTAATTATTGCAACACATGACGATATGAAGTGTAGAGTTCTTAATGAGGGAAAACTAACAGAATACACATGAAATAAAAACCGGAGTGCGACAGGGGTAGGCTATCTACGGTTTACGTTCACTAGTTTGCCATTGCTTTCTGAAGGATCGGAACTCATACCATTGTATGAAAATCAGCGCAAGGCGGTCTGCTTCCAAGTCGTCCGCAGTGTTTCGAAACGCGGTGTGCGGGATTGTGAAGTGGGGAAAGATACAGAGAATTATATTGAACCAAGCATAATAAGAGCCCGATCTCCCTTGATAAAACATAAAACGTGGCTTCAAGAGATGGAATCATTCACCTAATTTAGGTAATAACGTAGACACGGATGGGGGAAGAGGTAAACTATTTGAAAAACAACACAAAAGGCAAGAGCAGCTTTCACAACACTGAGAAGTTTGTGGAAGTTCAAGGGAATTAAACTTGGCACCAAACTTGAGAGGTTTTCGTGACCGCGACGATTAATGCGCGTGCGGTTAAACTTCCGGTGCTGGGGTAATATGGGTTCTTGGTGAATATGGCGTTTTTTGTGTCACTCATGTAACCATTACTGCTCATTCTATGTTTTCGTTTCCTGTTTTTGTTCGTTGATTGTGACTTCAGATGTAGAGTTTTACTTTATCTATCTTTTATATCTTAGACTTTCCAGTCACATTTTACTTTCCTCTTCATTCGTCCTTTGGGGCAATCAAATCTCTTCAAGCCGTCACATCTACTATCTGAGAGGGCTGCGCCCATTCCCTCACAATATTATTCATTTCACATTTATGTAATGTTTAAATGCCTTGTTTACCACAAGGCGATATAGTAACAGTAATTTTACTTCAGTGGCGTCCATTCGCTTGCCACATTTTCCAGTGTACTTTCTCCACATTTTGTGTGAAAATGTTTAATTATTGTTCCCCACCACCTTTTAGTCTATCCATCCTGGCCATTAAATTGTTTATCTAGCCCTCCATCTTGTCTTCCATCTGGCAGAACCGTCACGTCAGCACATAATTTCGTTGAGGCAGGCACAGTTTAGCAACAGGAGTGGCCGCAGACTTGAGTAAGCCTCGCTTTAGCAACCAAACTAAGACGGGCGAACACACGCCGTTCAGCCACTCTCTAGCAACCTGAAGGATTGGTCGTCACTTCACGAAGAAGTCTTAAGCGTGTGAAATTTTTTTCAGGAATGAAGTGAACTGCTGACCCCAACCTTATAAAGCAATGAACTAGGGTATGTGAAATGTTTAGCATTTCTGACGCCCGTGTATTATGACAGGGAGATTCTAGAACAACTAATACGTTGCTCCTATCATGGACATGAGAGGAAAGACGATGCAAAAGTGAAATACGAACTAAACAGAGAACAGGATTCGCCTAAATTATTTTTCAACATGAAAAAAATAAAAATAAATATATTAGCATCTAATAAGATCATCATCATCATCATCCATCATCATCATCATCATCATCATCAAAAAGTGCCGTGTCGGCTGGCGTGAACGTTCATGACTCTCCACAGATCTCAGTCTTTGCTTTTCTGGATCAACTCCGCTGTTGATATTCCTCCATGCGACCGCCTCAATCCATCCAGCATCATTTCTCTTTTTCTGCCTCTGCCTCTCTTCCTCTTGATCTTTCCAGTTGTCACGATGTTCTCTAATGCCTCTCTTCTCATCACATTCTAGTTTCATTGGCCTCTTTCAGGCAGTCGTTCTTAGTTACTCTGGCAGTCCAAGAAATTCGCAACATTCGTTTAAGAAAACACATTTATGTTGCTTCCAAACGCTTCCTAATTTGTTCATTTACATTCCAAGATTCACAACCATACAGCAAAACAGGTTCTATATAGCACTTAAGCACTCTCTTTCTTACATTCAATGATAGTGACTTATTGCGTAAGATATTCTTCATTTTCTGAAATACAGCCTTTGCTTACCATATTCTCTCTGTTGTTCATCTTCCATCTGATGTTATGAATGCCCCTAGGTAGTTAAAACTGTCCACTTGGTGAAGAGTTGTCCTTTCTATCTCTATTACACGTTTGGGTTTTACTCTTTTCTTTGATATCACCATTGTTACTGTTTTCTTGATATTCAATGAGAATCCTTTTTTGCACTCTCTGTAACCAGAATGTCTAACAATTGTTGTAGATCTTTTGCATTATCCACCATCAATACTGTGTCATCTGCATAGCGTATATTGTTTATATAATAACCGCAGATGTTTCTCTTTATTATTCTCTGTCAACAATATTTCTGCTGAGGTTTTCAAGGCCGGAATCTCTTCTCTGAAATTATTTGAAAGCCTCCCAGCTGCCGTTGACTGTCTTATTTGCTCTATGTGTTTTAGATTAAGGAGAATCCCTCCATCTCCGTTCTCTGTTGAGGTCTTTGCTGATCCGGCTGTTGTTTGGGTCATGATCCTCTATAATGTAGTACTGGTATGGCCAAAACAATTTTCGCACTTGCTTTTAGCAGTGGAAACCTATGTTCATTTTCCCAATAATTTAATGGTTGTGAAGTTGGTTGCCGTAATGTTTGAAACCTGGTGACTTCATATCAAGGCCTTTGTTTCTGGGGTCATCAAACTTAAATGCATTGTTTGGCGAAGGATAAAAAAATAAGTCAAAATCACTTTTCGGCCTTTGTTCTACAATTCCTGCTACTTCACATACAGCAGATTATTCAGAAGAAAGATTTAAATCTTTGATGAAAGAAATAACAGTTGGAACAACAGACTTAGAAAAAGCGATCCAATCATTGTCCATTTATTGGTGTCCACATTCCCTTTCTTCTTAGTAACAACTGACTGAACCATGTCTTCTATTTTTGCTGGTGACACACCAAAATGTAATCTTATATAATAAAAGGCTATGTGTATTTATTTATTTATCCGGTGTCCCACCACAAGATAAAGAATAGATACAAATGTATAAAGAAAAAAATAAGAAGGATAAAAGGCTTTAAAAAGGTAACAAATAAACAAAATTAAGGGTAGTTATGACGTAGATCAAGTTACGATGACATGGCTACTATCCCATGCTGTCCTATGAAAAATACAAATGTGTGCTGTGCCATCCCATCCCATGGGACCTTTCACATGGGAATTATATAGGAATACCATTCCCATGGTCAAGCCTGGGAATCTATTTCCACTGTCGATAGGTTTGACTGTTGATCTGTGGAATATTGAATGCGTCCTAATCTTTCTGTTTGCAGATTCTACAAAGTTGTTTCGCTTTAAACTTCCCTTTTCAAGACCATTTAACCTCAGGGACATGGGGAGGTCTGCAAGTCTTTTAATTGTGTCTGCTTGTCGCTGGCCTCTATTATCTCTTATATCGTGCACAGGCTGCAGAAAGCTTTCTTTTCCAGTTTATTAATATGCGTTGCTTTCATGACTCCATTTATGATCCGTATTCCTAAATTTTGGACTTTCATAAAGGTGTGACTTAGCTATTGTTGTCCAAGCTGCAATACCGTATTCAAGGACTGGTCTTACCAGTTCAATGTATAGCTTCTTAAGAACTTGTTCATCTGATTCCCGTGTTGTACCATACAGATGTTTCACGATTGCCAATCATTGTCTTGCGCTTGTTCGATTTGTCTCCACATGCATTTTCCATGTCATATGATGATTTTTCCATGTCAGGCAATGATCGAAGATGACACCAGCGTATTTTAGGCTTTTTTCCTGATGCACTGTTTCCTCATTTAGAAACAGCTTAATTTGCTGTAATGTACAAGGCTTTTGTAAAGTCTCACTATACTTTGTATGTAGAACAAATTTGATGGCGTCATTAAAATGTACTCCACATTTCATCATGAAGCAATATGCAGCGAATGGCTGTAGACTGCTGGAGTAATCCTATTGGGTTTCTTGAAAGGAAATGTTTACAAAAATAATGTACAACAATTAAGGACATGAAAGAAGCAATCAGAACTATCATTCAAAAAGCAGTGTTCTTAAACATCCGGTGTGCTGATGCTAAGGTTAGCGGTTCAACCCCTACACTGGACAGCTGGACTAAAATGTTGAGATGTCGTCCTTGACTTGGGACGTAAATTACAAGTACCCCTGAAGTCGGAGTGGGTTCGTCTGATGGCGAGGGACACTGTTAATACTGAAAGCTAATCCACACGCAAAATTCAGTACATCACTACTATAAAATAGTGTGTATGAACTACGCTTGAGTTTAAAGCGAGCAAGCGCAAAAAAAAATAAATTCCAGACATAACAATAGACAAGTTGCAGAAGGTATTTGACAATATGAAGAGGCGTGGACAGTCATGTCTTGAAGCCCGTGCTGGACATCTCCAACACCTATTATTATGAATCCTTCATTGGTACTTTTCAGCTTCCCCAAAAACAGTGTTAGACAATAGCAGTGACTGTTGTAACTAATTTAATGAATTTATTAGCACACCGCAAGGTACAAGAGGAACATGACGAGATGAGATGATGAGATAAGCACATTTTTATGACATCAAATTTGTTCTACATGCAATTTGTAGTGAGACTTTAGCGACTTTGCAAACACACTATATATGAGAGGGAGAAAACCATGTATGTTGTTTGATTCTCACGGATCTTCATTAGGCATGTTTGTGACCTTATCTCTGGCATTAGTGGGGCCTGTTGCATTCTCTGGTTAATTGTACTATTATATTCATCGACAATTCATACGGCTAAGTCGTCTGCATAGATGGAGGTGTGTACTTTCCCAGGGAAATTGTATGTAAAATCATGTACATATGCTAGAACAAGTTGATGAGGGAACTCCACCTTGGGGGGCAGTTGTCCCAACAATATTTCAATATCTTCTTGCTGGCTTGTCCTTGTATTTTTGTCTTTATAGTTCTGTTCTCGAGGTAGTAGTAGATCCAGCTGTACATGCTTCCACACACCTGAATTTTCCGCAATTTTAATCTCAGTCCCCTCCTCCATACTTTATCAAATGTTGATTTTGAATATACCCAAATCGCTAATGTGTGCTTTTCTCTTTAAGAAGGCATCCTCTATTTACAGAGCGAGGTAAGTTTTTGATTTTCAGTCTATCTGTACATTCCGAATCCTGCCTGAAATAATCTACTGCCTTCTCACATCTCACGTTATCTTGACCTATTTCTGAGCGTGCAAGGAAAGTATCTCTGTCAGCACTGTTCCTGGCCCTTCGAGAATACACCTATCTACATTAAAAAGTTCTCCAGGGCTTTAGCTTCCACGGGCGCGGCAAGTGTAGGACTGCGTTGCCATGGAAACACTTTCCTTCCGCTGATTAACTCATGGCAGACCATAAGCCACTTGGAGTGGTCGGATCACCCTGCTCAACCCTAATGCCGGAAGTGAATTAATAAAACGTGTATAGAGGTGGTAATGTGCACTAGGATATCATGTGTACAATATTACATCATCATCATTCCCTTCAGCTACATTGTCATTACCACGGGCTTTCTTATCACCTCATCCTGGTGTGTGTGATGAGTTTTCTTTGTATCTTAGCATCACAGCAACGCTAACCGAGATACATGTTAGCATGCGTGTTAGCGTGGTTGATAGGGAGCTGCGCTGACAATGTCATGAGCGTCGGTTGAGAGTTCGAGTCTACATTCGTCGTCTCGCTAAGTGAGGGACAAACTTGCCACCTATTCCCCAGTGCATTCAAGCCTACTAAACGTAGTGGCCCTATCACCTCACGGATTCATATCAGGAAATTGCCGCGGGGCACATTTTTATTATTATTTAACATCTAAAAACGTGGTAGTTTGAAAGCAAGCACAAATTCCAACATGCTTTATACATTCAGTGTTTAACGTCTAGACCACGCAGTGACATTTGACGGAAGACGTGTCACAGATGTCGAGAAAAGAATGGCCATATCCAGAGATTGGTTTTGCCAGAATGAGCAACGTCAAGAAAAACTGAAATATCAGAACTACTCGTACACAATGAGCTGACGGAAACATCGTGACAGGACTGTTCTTGGCATAATGATATGGTAGAGAAACTAGGTGCGGTAGAGATGCTGTTTTTGTTGTTTTTAGAATAACTTTGCGAATATTATGGGCAGAGAGGAAAGGAAACGCTTATGAGAGCTGATAATGAGAGCTGAAGGCTTTCCAAAATCACTCATCAAAATCGCAGGGAAAAGACAACTAAGATAAGAGGTCAAGTGGAGAAACTGGCCTGATGTGGGAGCTTACTGGGCAAGAGAGGCAGAGGCAGACAGAGACAGCTGTAAGGGCAGCTGAAGTAGGCGGACAACAGTTTTTTTTCTTTTTCTTTCCTTTTTTTTTTTTCTTGCGCTCGCTCGCTTTGAACTCAAGCGTAGACCATACACACTATGCATAGTAGTGATGGACTGAATTTTGCGTGTGAGTTAGCTTTCACTATTAACAGTGTCCCTCGCCATCAGGCGAACCCACTCTGACTTCAGAGGTAACAGATAATAATATAAGCAACATCAACGTCATCAACATGTGAGATAACAGGTAGGATTGGGGACAGAAGAGGAAGAAGAAGCAGAAGAAGAAGCAGGGGGAGAAGAAGAAGGAGGAGGAGGAGTAGAAGGAGGAGGAGATGTGAAGAAAAATGAGATAGCTCTGTAAGTTGCAAACTGATCAGCGTATAGTAATTTACCTTGTGCAGGCTGGAATAAAAGACCGTGAGTAATAGTTAGTAATACTATGGCATAATGTGTTTTTAAAACAGGTGTTCCATATTTAATAAGTCACTATCACGTGATATATGAATGCCCCACTTTACGTGCGCCAGGCACCAGTTCAGAGGTCAGTGAGTTTCCTGGGTGGCTTACAAATGTAATAAGACTTTGAACCACTCCCTTTTCTCTTCACATTCTCTCTACTCATTCTCCCCTTCCCCTGTGCCGTGTCTACACTAGCCCTGTTGCTCACGAAGACAGGGCAGACACAGAAGTTATGCACGTGCTGCCCTGATTCCAGTGCGCCTTCACTGCCGACTAAATTTATCTATGGCCCAATCTGCTTGCCTTGCAGTATGAGTTTCCTGTGCTGCTCTCAGCTCTGTTACAGTTCAGTACCAGCGTGTTCGGTGATCATCATCAGGTGTTATGCCGAGCGGCGCCGGCGATCTGTATATTTCAACACACATTTGCCCTCTGTGTTTAAGATTATTTCGACTGCCGAGTTTTCTGTGCCATTTTGCCAACACATCCAGCAATCCCTGCTTCTGTCTCTAACACCTGTCTTAAGGGTTGTCGTTTACAATACTCCAAAAGGTTTTCCTTTTAAGTGTGCCTTGTCTGGAACCGACATTGACGATCATGACTGAATAAAGTTTGTATTGCGTATGTTATTTGTTGCCGTTTAAGAATACCACATACATCAAGCTGTGTCTTCTCCTGCCTCTCGTGCTTTTTAATTTCACCCACGTGAGACCAATGCCTTTATTTCACTTCTTATGTTGATAAGTCCAATACATTCCCTTTGTCTTTTACTTATGGTTTAGTTGAGTGACCTTGTAACAGCCGTAGCTGTCAAACCCTCAGCGTTATAGATTACAGTTTCCTCACCATTTAATTACTCATTGTCCAGCATTCACAACCATATAGAGGGATAGACTGGTACAATGCTGACAAGTTACGTATCTAGTGGAAATACACTTTAATATAAATGCTGTATAATTCAGTTGTTCAAATGTGGGTTGTCGATACAGACACTCGAGACTTTGACTATCGGACTCTTCGTATTCTGTAGAACAAGGGGAGGGCAGAGAAGTAAATACCTGGATGGCTTGGCCACGTGGTATGGTCGATACAAGAATACTGAGCTGATCCACGGCTCTAGTGATCACGTGAGATGGCAAAACATGACCGCCCACACTTACCGGCATAGCACATGATGATGATGATAATTCTGTTTTTTTTTAAATCTTCCCCATCCTCTTCTTCTTCTTCTTCTTCTTCTGCTACTGCTACTACTACTACTACTACTACTACTACTACTACTACTACTACTACTACTGCTGCTGCTACTACTACTACTACTACTACTACTACTACTACTACTACTACTACTACTACTACTACTACTACTACTACTACTACTACTGCTGCTACTACTACAACTGCTGCTGCTGCTGCTACTGCTGCTGCTACTACTACTACTACTACTACTACTACTACTACTACTACTACTACTACTACTACTACTACTACTACTACTACTACTACTACTACTACTACTACTACATTTCCTTCTTGTAAATATCCAACCTCTACATATCTGCTTGTTCTCTTATTCAAACACAAAATTATCACATCCTATGGAATACTGTTCTTTCCAAACGCATATTTCAGTTTACTTATAACTCGTGTTGGTATCTACTTGGATATGGCGCACAATCTTCTAAACCAGTGGTTCTCAACCTTTTTGGGCTCATGCACCCCTTCCCCATATGTTCAGAACGTCATTCTCCCCCCTCCCCCATTTCGTATTTTCTCCCTATAAATCTCTCTTCTCCCCCCTTACGTAAAAATTGAAGCTAAATAATACACATGTGCTATAACAAGTCTAGACGTCTACGTGATATGTGCGGATTTACTTACGTTATAAAACGAAATTCAGTAGGGCGAGAATTACAGAACCGTAAAGTATGGAGGGAAAAATAATATCCAGAAATAGGTTCTTGTATTAACGGGATCTTGAAATAATCGTAATTCTTCCCCCCCCCCCCCCCGGAAACCCTGAGAACCACTGTTCTGAACAATAACATTTCATCGTCAATCCCAATTTGGTTTTTAAAAAAAAATAAAAAGAGGATATTATAAATAAGTTAACCAATATCGATGATGTTCTAAGCCTCATGATAGATGGCAGAAGCGTCAACAGAGAGAACAAACTGAAGTATCTGGGAATCACATTTTACAGGAGTCTGTCCTTCAAGGACCATGTGGAGTCGGTTGTGACAAGATCTCAAAAGGGACTCAATGCACTTAAAACTATGGCTGCAATGGACACAGAGCAGAGAATGCTCTTCACACTATACCAGCATTTGATCCTCTCAATGATTGATTATGGACTAGGACTGCTCACTGTCTCAAAGTGTCAATTGGTGAAATTAGAAACTATGCGGGTCATTCTGTGATGTACCAGAGACACCCCAGTCGTGTGTATTTGTTACATCCGTGGTTTGCCGACTGTTGCTGGTAGACTCAAGGTGATGCAGGCGAAGGCATACCTCAGGGTTGTTGCTGAAACAGATCACCCGTTGCATGAGGCGCTGGACGAAGTTAAGGGCCAGCGACTGATAAGAGATAAATCATGGATGGCTCAGGCGGAGGATACGATCAGACAGGTGTGCATCTTGGGGAACATTAGGCGAGGAGAGGAGTGTGTCAGAGTATCAGCGGAGCAGTCAGACTTGTGCAAAGTTATAATCACATTGAGCCGGGAGTGCAGGAAGTGGTCAGCAGGGGCCACGGAAGTGGAAATCCAGCAACTAATTCAGGGTAATGCTCGCCCGGGTGATGTGATTATATACAAAGATGGTTCGGTGTTGAGAGGCAGGAGAAGTGCCTGGGGGTTCTTAGCAAAAGCTAATGGTCGCCGTTTGGTGCAGGAGAGCTTGGCATATGATAGCACAACATCTAGCTTAAAAATGGAGGTGTATGCGGTCAGTGCAGCTTTCCGCTGGATGGAGAATACGATACACACACAGACACACATCGTGATTGTAACTGACTCAGAAAGCATGCTGACTATGGTGAGGACAGGCAAGCTTCGTGCAGAGTGGCTTGCTTCGCTTCGGAAGTCACGGGTGGCAAGCATTGTCTGGATCTTTTCTCCGGGGCATGCTAGTGTGCTGGGGAATGAACAGGCGGACAGATTGGCTGGCTCTGCAAAACTTTGTGGAGTATTGATACATGATAAAGAAGACGTGGTTGCGGCCTTGTGGGAGCACGTGTACACCTCGGAGGAGGAAATGGATCACCATGGTCTGGCAAGAATGCGACAGCGTGGGGTGATGAGGGGATCTGACCGACGATCGACGCTCAGAGGAAAGGCGAGACGGACATATAATCAGATTGCTACTGGTACTATTAATGTTGGAACTCTTCGCTGGCTGCTGAGGATGGGGACGGAGGGCTTATAGGAATGCTCCGAATGCTGTGATGTCGGTTCCTAAATCAATCAATCAATCAATATCGATGAGCACAAAAGAGATAGTTCACGCGGTGTTGGGTCGATGTATTGACTGCCATTCAGATATAGAAAGCAGTACATATACACGGACTATACAAATATGGGGCTAGCACCATTTACCCAATGGAAGCCGCGGTAGCGTAGTGGCTAGACGCTCGCCTGCCAGCCCAGTGATCGTGGGTTCCATCCTACATACGGGTGGAATCGAACATTTGTGAAATTGACCTGGGCGATCCAGCCCAAAATATGTACCAGTTATGTCTTAGGAAGTCAAGGCGGCCATGTTGACACTGACCACGTCACCCACCGAGTTCCGATTGGTCTATATAAATATGAGTATAGCACCATATACCCAGTACATGGTCAGGTGTGCAAACAGTTCCCTTCCTGTCCTGGCTGGACTCAAGTGTAGCCATTAGCGAACCTGTCCAGGGGGGGGGGGAGACATGGGGCGGGCCTGTCTGACGCTGAATAGGACACATCTAGTAAACCAGCTAACTCTGACCAAACGTGTCAGCCTCTTGAAGTTGCCACAGCAGTGTCCCAGTTGCACCAGACCCCACTTAGAATGGTTTCCATAGTTGAGACTCGACAAGCCCAGAGTCCGTCAAATGTGCGGGTCCTTCTCCATTCCAGTATTTGCAGAAGCAACATTCGGTCATGTGTGTATTGACGTGTGATGTCGTATACACATGATGACTCGCTCTGAAGTAACCAGCTTCAGATTACTACCATCAATTAACACGAAATATTGATTCCCATTTTTTAAAAAAATAGCTTGTTAAAAGGCGAGATTCGAGGACACCGATTAGTTTGGTTGATTGGAAAGCATTCTGGAAGACCACATTGGAGATCTTGAGTCCGATGCAGTGTGCAGTGGCGTTTAGGTCGTCTCAGTCCTGAAAAGGGTTTGTGTCTATTGGAATTAGGTTCGTGTCAAGCGTTTTCTGTCATCCCTGTATTAAAGTAGCCCCCCCCCTCTCTCTCTCTCTCTCTCTCTCTCTCTCTCTCTCTCTCTCTCTCTCTAAGACCAGACACTAGACTGAGTTGACCTGGGGGAGCAGGTCAATTTTGCAAGATCCGCCTAACTGGCTTGTGTCAAGCGTTTTCTGTCATCCCTGTATTAAAGTAGCCCCCCCCCCCCCTTCTCTCTCTCTCTCTCTCTCTCTCTCTCTCTCTCTAAGACCAGACACTAGACTGAGTTGACCTGGGGGAGCAGGTCAATTTTGCAAGATCCGCCTAACTGGCGACCCCATGACCACGGACACGCTGGCCACTGCGCTACCGTAGCTCCCTATTATTCTCAGTAAAACAAAAATTTCTCCTGATCAAACAATGAGTGAACAGAAAACAAAACAAAAAAGATGTAGAAACATGACAATTAAAGCAAAGTATTTTAGTTATCATTTCTTAGAGATGTGAATTTATACATTAACAAAGCATTTACAAAAAACGGCTATGCAGACCATCTTTAAAAATGTACTCAATAAACCTATTAAAAGAACACACCCTGTCCGCATATCCTTCCGGATTCCACAAAGCGCAGGCGGCAGACGAGCGTTAGCAGAAGTCTGGAATTCTGCGCCAATTCAGCACAATTTGCAGGCGAGGCGGGTACTTCACCAACAGACACATGCTGGCAGAGCTGGATCCTAGAATCGAGAATGAATGCTTTCTGGGGAAAATTCTGTTAACTGCTTCGAATGTAACCCAGGGTTCTAGTCCGTTATTTGTAATTTGTTAGAACAATTATCGTTGAGCTGACTCAAAAACCGCCATCAGGCTCTCGGAACATTCCCATATGTGCTCCGTCCTCATCTTCAACAGCCAGCAAGAAGTCCCAATAATAATGGCAACTGTTGCAGTCTGCTTACGTCCCCGTAGGCCTTTCCTCGGAGTACTGAGCGTTGGTCAGATCGTCTGGTCGCTCCCTGTGCACGATTCTCTCTAGGCTGTTATAATTGATCTGTTCATTCACACTATACACATATTTAGTAGATGCGGTTGTTGCACACAGTGAACAACTAGGGTCACAACTGAATATTAAGAAGACACAGATTATTGGTCGTCACTGGGAAGAAGGAAATACCACAATGTGATATACGAATAAATGGGCATATTCTTAAGCAATACAGTTATCTCGGCACAGTCATAACATCTGATGGGAGATGCCTTGAAGAGATTAGAACAAGAATTGCCATTGCAAAGGTAGCCTTTTGCAATATGAAAAACATACTGACCAATAACAAGATATCAATTGAAACGACAAAAAGAGTATTGAAGGGCCACATAGAACCTGTACTGTTTTATGGATGTGAAGCGTGGACAATGGGCAGTCAAGCTGATAAACAGCTGCTGGCCGTGGAAATGTGGTTTCTGAGGAAAATGCAAAGAGTACCATCGACAGACAGAAAAACCATTGAACAAGTCCTTCAAGAAACAAATGAAGATCGTAAACTGATTAGGGTCATTAGACGTAGACAGTCAAAATTTGTGGACATGTTATGAGAAGAAATGACTTGGAGAACTTGTTGATGACTGGCAAGATCAAAGGAAAGAGACCAAGGGGAAGACCGAGAAGTAAATACCTGGATGGCTTGGCCGCATGGCATGGTCGATTCAGGAACACGGAGCTGATCTACGACTCTAGTGATCTAGTGAGATGGCAGAACATGACCGCCCACGCTTATCGGCATGGCACATGATGGATGGATGGATACATATGGTAACAAAGGGCCTTGACTACGTCTGTCTTATCGTGCACTAATGCCCCACCCAATGGCCTACGCCCAGCCAATCTACAGAACAGCTTTCGAAAACATAACTGTAAGCGGCATCATCGTCAACTAGCAGGTCTGTGCAGAACGTCGCTCTTATTACGGCCCGAGTTCACGAGATTCTCGATCATTGGCCTGCTTCCCTACCTCAGGAATTGTCGTGCTCAAGGTGTCTTCAATGTCCTGTCCACAAGGTAGCGCTGACATACCCCTGCCTATTCTCCCAGAAACCATGCCTTCGATCATTGTTCTGTCTCAACCACCATCTCCCAGAAACCATGCCTTCGATCATTGTTCTGTCTCAACCACCATCTCCCAGAAACCATGCCTTCGATCATTGTTCTGTCTCAACCACCATCTCCCAGAAACCATGACTTCGATCATTGTTCTGTCTTAACCACCATCTCCCAGAAACCATGCCTTCGATCATTGTTCTGTCTCAACCACCATCTCCCAGAAACCATGCCTTCGATCATTGTTCTGTCTTAACCACCATCTCCCAGAAACCATACCTTCGATCATTGTTCTGTCTCAACCACCATGTCCTTTACTATAGCCAAGTATTTCAGTGTCTGCGATGTCATCTAGTTTGCGCATATCTGTCCGTGATAAAAGATGGGGGAAATGAGGATGGGTTAGGGGGGGGGGGGGTGTCTCTCGCTGAATAGGACACATGAAAAAAAAAAAAAAACAGCCAACCCTGACTACATGTCAGCAACTTAACGATGTTAACAGCCCAGGTCGATTCAGCCTAAAACGGGTACCTGGACATGTATTGGAAGTGAAGTCGGCTGGTGTGATACTGATCACTTTACTAATTGATTCTGATTAGTGCATACATATCATCATCATCATCATCATCATCTTCCACTTCTGCCGTCAAGCGTCGTGGGGAGGAATAATTTGCGTTCCAGCGCCCTGTGGGCGGCACTGGATAGTGTCATTCCGTGTTATTGAACAATGTTTTTGATGTCGTCAATCCATTTTCTTCTTGGACGTCCTCTTGGTCTCGTCGCAGATGATCTTTGATGTAAGGCCAGTGATGGTAGTTGTTGGTGTTGCATTCTAATGACATAGCCAAACCCTTGATCTTCTGTCTTTCAATAAATGTGGCACAAGCTGTTGATCCCACTGTCTGTCTGATAACAGCATTTCTGACTCGGTCTCCGATTGTTAAGTTGGCAGCTCTCCTCAGGCATCTCATCTCGCAGGTGTTGATTTTGCGAAAGTGTGATTTGGATAAAGTCCAAGTTTGAAATTGGTAGCATAAGGTTGGTGTGAATATGCTGTTTATTATCTGTCATTTTGCGGACATGGGTATATTTGGATGTATCAGTACGGGTGATAGTTGATATGCAAGTGCACTAGCTTTTAGACATCTGATTTCGATTTCTCAAACATATATTGGGATATATTTGTGGGCAAGTTTTCTTGTTTTCAGATATTGAAATGTTCTCCTTCTTGGTCCACAATAGCTCCGACAGGCGGTTAACTAGCGCATTGCTTTGCTGATCCAGCAGCTTCTGCAGCTTGTCTTGCTCTAGATGTATTATTGTTACCTTTCCTCTGGAGTGAATTACCGTAATTACCGTAATTACGCAGGCAGAAAGGGAGATCATGCTGAATGTGCAACGCATTGTCTCGGCAATTCGCTCAGACTTTGTGCTAAGGAGAGGTATAACTCCATCCCTGGTCTTACCACAATGGGGTGTACATATTATACCTTTTTTAAAGCACAATGTAACAATCCCTCGTCTGTCAGACAGCAAGGTGCCAGTGAGGCTGTGAGTGGTCCACAATATTCTAAGAACTGTTATTTATCATTGAAATCACAGGCCCCTGCTTCTTCTTTAGTAATTGCGAAATGCTCTGTGACTCACATTCGTAAGTTGCCACAGTAAAGATATATGTTCTGACAAATTGTAATTGTACTTGCACGTAAGTTGCCACAGTAAAGATATATGTTCTGACAGATTGTAATTGTACTTGCACGTAATTGCTGCGCCGTATGTTCTTAACTGATTCAATGCCAAACAAAAATGAGGTTCTGACCAAACATGATACACAATCACATTAACTAGTCTTATAGTGTAAGGATTGATTTTGCGGAAGATACTACGAAGCAAAACAAATAACACGATGATACATGCCGATATATAATCCTTCGACACTGAATCAGTGAATACAATTTAATCTCTGCATGTCTATGGCCAGTCCACGAACAATCGCCATTGCTGTTGTTTCTGGCGCCAAGATATTCACAGTGTGTCACATGTTCAATGCCGTCACTGTTGATTGTGAGTGTTGGTTGACATGTAGTAGTTGTTTTTTTTCTCCCAGAGATATTATTTTTTTTTTAAAAACAGAAACGTATTTTAATCTTCACTGAGTCTTTTAATAGATGAGTTTCACGCGTCTGATGCTTTAGTACTATTTAAGAGGAGAGCCATGTCGGCTGTATTGCATCAATGACGAATCGATCAACATTGACACTGGTCTCGTCGTTGTAAACGTTTCTCATTACATTTTAGTATATTAGTATAATGCGGGTGTAAAAGGGCTGCTAAATTACGTGCAGTGAAGATAGGGAGGGGAGAGGGATTATTACGGACATATTAGTACAATGATAGAACGCACTCGCAGCACCTGCTGAGAAGTGTGAAGATAAGCATGCTTCGTGCAGAGTGGGCATGCGTCAATTCAAAACGTCAAAGATACGAGCGTATATGTTAGATGTTTTCCCCTTGACATGCTGGTGTGCTAGAAAACGAACAAGCGGACAGATTGGCGGGGTCTGTGCCGCTGGCTGGAGTAATTGTGCATAATAAGGAAGATGTCGTCAGGTCCCTTTGGTCTCATTGGAATCGTGTGAAAGAACAAATAAAGATCATGGCATGGGATGACCAGAAGATACTCAGCATTTTGAGAAAATACCACTAGTATTGGGACTCTTCGCTGGTTGTTGGAGACGGCGACAGAATGAATGGGAATGTCCCTAGTCCTGTGGTGTCGGATCTTGACTCAACTCAGCTGGTACAGAGAGGGTGGCGTTGAGAGAGGAAATTACAGACATACTAGTACAGTGAGGGCGAGGGATTACGGGCACATTAGTATATCAGTTCCGCATTACAAACTGAACTCACGATTTCTTTGTGAGAAAGGTATGAGAGACACTACACAGAGTTCAGGAAGCGATGCATTTTATGTATTCTTCTTTATTATTACCATCATCATCATCATCATTCTCTTCAGAACGCTAGTGACCTACCAATTATATTACAATGTAGGAACAGAATACTTACTAAATACTGAGTAAATGTGCCAATGAACGTTATGTACGCTGATTGGTTGTTTGTTTACGAGTTAATCTTCACCCAGTATGCAGTATTTATGAACCAGATTCTGTCTGAGATGTTATTTGGCCCCCTGTTCCAGGGGAACATTATTTTATCTTCGTTTTTAAACGTCACATGGGACGGAGAGGTGTTTCCAAGGCACCAGGCCGGGTTATATACTGGCCAAGACCTATTGACGCGTCCTCGCTGAGCGTCCTGGGCAACAGGTCCCTTCGGGGTCCTGGCTGAAGTCAATAGGATCGCCGATTCCTCCGAAGTCGGAGAGTGTCTGCCTGTACGGCGAGGAACCACCAGTCTGCACACCAATAAGCCAGACATGGGACAACGGATACTCACGCAAACCTCAGGTCCTGTATGACATAACACTGATGTTGGACAACAGGATGCCTTCATCCGACATACAGGACTTTGCGTTGGAGCTCAAGCCAATGAACACAAGCAAGCAAGCAAGCAAACGTCACTTATTTTAGTTTAAAATAACAGAGGCTAAGGAGGAAAACAATTAGTTGACGTATATCAAATATGTGGGTAACCAGTAAATGCACAGGGCATTGCTTGGTATACAAAGATAGATAGATAGATAGATAGATAGATAGATAGATAGATAGATAGATAGATAGATAGATAGATAGATAGATAGATAGATAGATAGATAGATAGATAGATAGATAGATAGATAGATAGATAGATAGATAGATAGATAGATAGATAGATAGATAGATAGATAGATAGATAGATAGATAGATAGATAGATAGATAGATAGATAGATAGATAGATAGATAGATAGATAGATAGATAGATAGATAGATAGATAGATAGATAGATAGATAGATAGATAGATAGATAGATAGATAGATAGATAGATAGATAGATAGATAGATAGATAGATAGATAGATAGATAGATAGATAGATAGATAGATAGATAGATAGATAGATAGATTAGATAGATAGATTAGATAGATAGATAGATAGATAGATAGATAGATAGATAGATAGATAGATAGATAGATAGATAGATAGGAAGGAGTATCAATTCTTAAGCCGACTTGACTATTTCAGCTAACCACCTTTGAATGAACTACGGCACCTCTGTTTTAAGCTACGTATTCTTCATGTGCCGGTCTCTCTGGCCGAGGAGTTACACCACTTTCTCCGTAATCCCGTTTATCACGCAGAGTCTCGTAGCGGGCGAGAACTGGGAGCGGTTCGTCCCCCGCTGGTGACTTGCGGGATAACTGAGCCGGCCGCTCAGAAAGCAATGGCAAACTACTGAGCATAATCTTGCCAAGAAATCAACAGACAGCTGAAAGATGCTGCTGTTGACAGCGATGTCCTGTAAAAGGATATGCGAATTAAAAAAAAAAAATTTCTTCATGTCTTGTTTTTTTTTTTTTTTTCGTCGACAAATGTTCTCCGGGATGGGGTGGTAGATGCAGCTGAGAAGACGGAGTATCCATATCTGGGGAGACTGGAGGGTATAGACGATACTCAAAGCCTACAGGAAAAGCCAAGAGGACTCATAATCAAATTGCTACTAGAATAATCAGAACGGGAGCACTTCCTTTGCATGTGAAGTTTGGGAATGTCTCGAGTGCAGTTATGTCGATTTTTAAATTCAGTATTCAAAGACTTCGGCCGAAACGTTTTCATCCATTTTTGCCTTTCGTTTGTTGAGCTAAGTCACATTTTACGTTTACTCGCTGTTAACATCAGCTAGTTAGAGGTAACGTCTATTTTCGCTTCTTAGCTAAAGTCTTAAGCACAGACAACCGACAGCCAGGCCGTGTGCTACATTTGGCTAAATGCACGTTCAGTGTGCTGCTCAAATCTGGGTGAAAGAAGCAATCTGGCTGGGTTGAAACCGAGCGCGCCACTTTCTCCCGAGGTACTGAGTAACGTAAACAGAACGCTGGCAGCCTTTGAGCCGTCTGACTCACACGTGTTCATCGTTTCTCTACATCTGCCGTACCTTGGGCGTAGTCTTGATGTGCAGACATGTTTTACGTCGGCTTTTCTTGTTTGTACGGGTGGTTCACATAGTAACGCCAATTCTTCGTCTTCTTCATCTTCCTTTGTAAAACCATCTTCCTCTTCTTCGTTCGTTTTAAAATAATGACATCTGACCATATGTTGTTGACTGAAAACTAGGGTCCACTCCCCCCCCTCCCCCCCTCCCCCATCACCCCACCCACTCCTAATGAAAAAAAAAGTTTCTTTCAATTTGAAAAACTTGATAGTTGACCCGCTACAGTAAGGTTTTCCATTGGAACACCATTCTGCCATAATTCCCATAAAGTGAACATTCTTGTAGAACATGTTTCATCTTGTTTTGCTATCCAATAGGAAGACATCTGTACGTCCGTTGATTTGTTGCTAGATATCAACTTGAAGTTGACTTGAACAGACTTACCTCAGCAATGCCAGCTCTATAGACCGGTTGATAATGGCCACCTTAGTTCTCCATCCATCATGTGCCATGCCGGAAAGCGTGGGCGGTCATGACTCACCATTTCACTCGATCACCCGAGTCGTGGATCAGCTCACTGTTCCTGTCTCGACCATGCCACATGACCAAACCATCCAGTATTTACTTCTTGGTCTTCCCCTTGGTCTGTTCCCTTCGATCTTGCCAGTTGTCACCAAGTTCTCCAATCCATTTCTTCTCATAACATGTCCAAACAATTTTGACTGTCTACGTCTAATTTCTCTAATCAATTTACGATTTTCATTTGTCTGCTGTAGTACTTGGTCATTGGTTTTCCTGTCTGCCCATGGTATTCTTTGCATTCTCCTCAAAAACCACATTTTAGTTCTACTGTTGGTATTACAGGCTTCACTAACTAACCCAGTCAATCCCTGACTATGTAGCGCAAAATGGAATGTTGATGTGGCGACAAGGCTCCAAGTTGGCTTTGGAGACACACAACTTTGCATGAAAAACATGCATTCTGTAAAACGAAGAACACTTTAACTCATTTGTGTTCTTCTTCTTCTCCCCTTTAACCTATATTAGGCCCTTCTGCCGCGCCCTCTTATCCTAAATTGGGCCATTCTGCCGCCCTTTATTCTATATTGGGCCCTTCTGCCACCCATTAGCCTATATTGGGCCCTTCTGCCACCCTTTATCCTAAATTGGGCCATTCTGCCGCCCTTTATTCTATATTGGGCCCTTCTGCCACCCATTAGCCTATATTGGGCCCTTCTGCCACCCTTTATCCTAAATTGGGCCATTCTGCCGCCCTTTATTCTATATTGGGCCCTTCTGCCACCCATTAGCCTATATTGGGCCATTCTGCCACCCTTTATCCTATATTGGACCTGCAAGGAACTTACACCAAACCTACCTATAGTTTGCTATCTCCTGCAACGCGCACCACGTCCTTCCCATGTCGCTCACCACTGTTTCTAGTTTTCTTCTTTGTGTTTTACTTTTCCTCAAATTCATTCGCCCTGTGTGTCCAAGTGACAGGGTTGTTCATTTATACTATTCCCTGTTGTTCTCAGTGTGTGTCTCGGTGTGTCTCTCAGGTGTTCTCCGAGTGTGTCTCAGAGTATGTCTCTATGTGTGTCTCTCAGGTGTTCTCCGAGTGTGCCTCAGTGTATGTCTCAATGTGTGTGTCAGTGTGTCTCTCAGGTGTTCTCCGAGTGTGCCTCAGTGTATGTCTCAATGTGTGTGTCAGTGTGTCTCTCAGGTTTGTGTCTCTCAGGTGTTCTCAGTGTGTCTCTCAGGTGTTCTCAGAGTGTGTCTCAGTGTCTATCTCAGTGTGTGTGTCGGGTGTTCTCAGAGTGTGTCTCTCGTGTGTTCTCAGAGTGTCCTCACAGTGTGTCTCAGTGTGTCTTTCATGTGTTCTCAGAGTGTATCTCAATGTATATCTCAGTGTGTGTCTCATGTGTTCTCAGTGTCTCTCAGGTGTTCTCAGTGTCTCTCAGGTGTTCTCAGAGTGTGTCTCAATGTGTGTCTCAGTGTATCTCTCAGAGTGTGTATCAATGTGTGTGTCTCATGCGTTCTCAGCATGTGTCTCCATGTGTCTCTCAGGTGTTCTCAGAGTATGTCTCAGTGTGTGTGTCATTTGTTCTCTGTGTGTGTCTCATTTGTTCTCAGGTGTGTCTCATCCTGCGCCAGCGTCTTCCGTTCACATGTTGATTGGCTGTAATCGTTAAGTTCTGTCCCTAAGCTCCACATCGGTGATTCTGTCCCTAAGCTCCACATCGGGGATTCTGTCCCTAAGCTCCACATCGGTGATTCTGTCCCTAAGCTCCACATCGGTGATTCTGTCCCTAAGCTCCACATCGGTGATTCTGTCTTTAAGTTCCACACGAGTGATTCTGTCCCTAAGCTCCACATCGGTGATTCTGTCCCTAAGCTCCACATCGGGGATTCTGTCCCTAAGCTCCACATCGGGGATTCTGTCCCTAAGCTCCACATCGGGGATTCTGTCCCTAAGCTCCACATCGGGGATTCTGTCCCTAAGCTCCACATCGGGGATTCTGTCCCTAAGCTCCACATCGGGGATTCTGTCCCTAAGCTCCACATCGGTGATTCTGTCCCTAAGCTCCACATTGGTGATTCTGTCTTTAAGTTCCACACGAGTGATTCTGTCCCTAAGCTCCACATCGGGGATTCTGTCCCTAAGCTCCACATCGGGGATTCTGTCCCTAAGCTCCACATCGGTGATTCTGTCCCTAAGCTCCACATCGGTGATTCTGTCTTTAAGTTCCACACGAGTGATTCTGTCCCTAAGCTCCACATGAGTGATTCTGTCCTTAAGTTCCACACGAGTGATTCTGTCACATCACTTTAATGCTATTCTGTGCATATACCAGTCAACGAATGTGTGTAGTTTGCTTGTCATTACATTAGTTGTAGTCAACCTGTGTGTTTCTCATCCCTCTATCAGTACTCATTTAACCTTATAGTTATGTAGTCGAAGATTGTTATCAGTTTTAGTGTCTTTTGATTGCCACACATTTCCTAGGGTTGTGGGACTCTTGCATGACCTGGTACTTATGATTAGAGACTGTCACCTTAAACTGTTCCTTAGTTTCTTGGTTCTGAGACATCCTACATTGTGTTGTCTTCTATGTTTGTAATATGGTTTGTAAATCTTGAGTTGCGCCTTTATTTTACTTATCAGCAGATGGCGATCTGAATCTGCAACCGCATCTCTAACAATTGTTACACAGAACCAATTATAACATATGAATGCGAATAATGGACAATAAGTGAATAAACCAAGAAATACCCGAAGCCACGTGTGTGTGGTTTCACATAATACTGTGAAAATCCCACGAATAATTAAAATAGTAAAATTGAAAAGTACAGGACCATTTTACCGGCTTTTAGGCGCATTGGGTATAAACTAAGTCAAGTCAAGGACATGACCCATTTCCACACATTGAGACATAGGGTGTGTTTTCATAGACCAATCGGAATTCCATGGATAATGTGGTCTCTATACCCCCCCCCCCCATTACTTTCCGGAACATGATCTAATACCTACTTTAATCTGGGTTGGCCTGAGAGCCCAGACCAGTCATTTAACACAATCTTTGGAGAGTATTTGAGCACATTACCAATGGGCCCGCAGGGAGGCTTAAAATCCATGACGCTTCTGTGGCTCTCCCGTGAAAGGATACATGATACAGAAGTTCAGGGGTTACTGTGCATGCTGTACACAGACATGTGTGCAGTGTGCGCTCGCGCGTTACCCATGCAGTTAATAATCCTGTATACCGCGTTCGAAACACAACTGCGGTCGATTTCGCAGCAGACAGCCTTGCGTTGGTTTCTTATAAAATGGTATTAGTGCCGATCGATCAGAAAGCAACGGCAAACTACTGAAAGTAAACTTGCCAAGTGATCACACGCAACCAAAGAATGTTGGGATTGACTGCGATGTCCCGTAAAGGATATGCAAGTAACTAACTAGCCATCCCCCCAACACACACACACACACGCGCGCGCGCGCGCGCGCGATTGCAAGTGAAGTTGAAAAGACACAGCACATCTGCTATTGGTGGAGGAGATTAATATCAATATTAGCGTCCATGTGGTACCCGCTAATATTCATTCATTCCAAGAGAAAGCGATAAAAGGATGCAGGGTTGGGAAAGGCTGATCTCACAAATGCCAAAGTTACATATACCTGTTCTGTTCAGGGCGGTAGCAATGACATAGCTGCACTGATGCAGTCAGGAGTCAACTAAGGCATTGGGTTAGGGAGAGGTTGTTTATACGATCGAACCGAACGGAGTGGGGCGGTGAGGTGTGGTGCCCTGAGTCAATGGGTGTGCAAAATCTTTTGAGTCAGCAAAATCATGCAGGAGGCTGTTCGTGGACTCTCCAACCTGTGCTATCGGAGTGGTAATTTGCTTGGGTCGGGTTGTTGTGTAGAAATCAGAAATCATCGGTATCCATGCAATGTTGTACTGAGGGTCAATTGTAACCAAGTCTCCAGTCTCTCTAGACATTGAGCTAAAGTCGCTTGCCAGTGAAATACACGTGAAGAAAACATGACCAACAGATGCCTAATCCTTGCCAGTTCAAATGTGCTGTGTTGAACCATGATCTGGTTGCACCTTAACACGACTCTCTGCATATAGGAAGTTCCAGAACAGGTCTTGCAGATCCTCCTGGTTTCTTAGCTTGGCGAGGGGATTTGCAGCCCTGCAATATAGGTCTCTTGAAGATGGTACTTTGGTATCGGTGGCGAGAAAAGGGTCTGAGTTATATAGACCAAAAGACTTCATTATTATTTTGCGATTACCGGGGAGATAAATGCTCCACACTCAAACAATATCACTGACTATGTATGTTATTATGTCAGTCCAAATATGCATCAGTTCAGTTCATATAATACATATGGACTTTCACCTGTCGAGATCCAGCGAAATATGAAATATGTCAGTCAATAAATTGTGTAACCTATTGTTTTTGGCGTTTTTGTTTAAATTCACTAATGGAATGCGTTGCTTTGAATAAAAATACTATTGAAATGTCACTATATTCAGTGTATGTTGTACAATTTTCCCAGCGTGCAGTATAAACATTGTTGTCCAATACCATGATAATATTGATACATCTTTCACTGATTGCTCACCGTTGTATTACAGCAATTTAACAGGACCAGGGGGGACATACGAGGGGACACACGTGCTGACATACGGCCTCCGGAGTGCGGCGGGTGTACGGTAGCTGGGGGGTGTAACTGTGTGGGAGAAAAGGGATCAAGGGTGAGTATACACATGCATCACGTCACTTATTTAAGTCAAAACTCCTTATCATCCAGCCAGTTGTTACAATATTTGATTCTACCGTAATGATTACTTTATCCACTGTTGTTTCAAATATCTGCTACTCTAAATTATCTTGTCCCAGTTAACGACTGATGTCACAGGCAATTGTTGCACTGACTACATCCATACATTTGTTAACTCAACAATTTCTCTTCCACGGATATTACTTTCAGTCTTTCTATGTCCATCTATCTTTGGTAACTTTAAGTAGTATTTGTTTGATTCTAGAGGGGTGGAATCGCTGGTGCTTGTCTTTTGGTTACGCAAGGTTTAATCTTGCATTACCATAACAGTTTTCTTGTGGCCTACGTTAAGCAGGGCTAGTATGCAGCTAAGATATTAAAATACAAATACCTCCCTTGCACATCATACCCCCCTGAACAGATGGAGCTCCACATCTAGAAAAACAAGCTCAGAAAGGAGTGAGTGGGAGTACGATACTTAACAGCCAGGCCAGGGTCTTGGTCCCTGTTGGCCAGCAACCATGGTGCAAACATCTCTCACATGTTGAAATGTTAGTCAGTAGATAGACAGACAGGTTGACAGATACCTTACCTGCTGTGGGAGTGGCAATTTGCTCGGATCGCGTTGTACAAGAACAGGTCATGGAACATATATAAATGAGAGATGGAGAGACAGACATATGGCTAGGTGAAAAGGTAAAGACATGGAACTTCTCCACAACTGGAGGTGTAATAGGCATACGTTAGGAACAGGAAGTGAAAGGACCTTTACATGCCTTAAGATGAACTGGACACATGGCGCTAGGCCCATATTTGCATAGACCAGTCGGCACTGGGTGGGTGACGTGGCTGTCATCACGCTCACCGTCTTTACTTCAGGGCACATTTCCTGGTACTCACTGGAACAATCAACCACCTCCTGAGTTTATTTCAGAGTATGAGGTCAAGGTGTCAGAAAGCAGATTTATGTTCCTTATACAGTGAGCAGACACTGAGACCTACAATAACCATGTCATGGATTACAGCTGGTGGTCATAACATAAACAGTTGGTAACGCCGTCTCCATGACAACTATTCAGAAGGAAGAAGATAAAATCATTGGCACGGTGGTTGCAGAAAGTGAAAACAATGGCTTCGGATTAAATAACAAGAAGCAGAAAGAATAGTAACTGCATAGAAACGGATCCTGCCACACTGCAGAATTACTGATCAATGTTCACTTGGCCTGGTACAGAAATTCAGGCACATGAATAACATATAAAGGGAGATATGTTACAGAAATGTGGAGCAGAATAGGACAAGCAACAGCCGCATTTTATAAATTAAAAGAACATTATATAAGATAAATGCTTGTCATTGGAAGTTACAACAGTAATTTACAACATGTTTAATAAGGTTATGAATCTTTAACAAATGAGCAAACAAGCACAACAATCCATTGAAGTCTCTCACATGTGGTTTTACAGAAGAGTAATGAAAATCCCACGCTCACCCAACATGTAATCTAAATGCTTTGAAAAAGGCTACTATACAAAGACAATCTATCACAAACACCATACAATCACAAAGAGGATGTCAACATGTCTGGTCACATTCTGAGAAAAGAAAACTTGAAAAATATTTACCAACCGAAACGATTACTGGAAAAAAGAAACAAGGGAAAGACAACGTTAAAAGATTCTTGACAACCTCTCATGGTGGCAGGGAAAATGAACAACACACGAACTGATCTATTCTGTTAGAAATTACTCAAAGTGTCAATGGATTGTAAAAGCTACACGCCCTGTTATAACACACGATACACATCAACATCTGTTTCTGCATAGTAAACACAAATGTCCAATAGAAAACCACAAGCAATCAAAAACTAGAATCAGCTGCGCAGAGACTGAAAATGTTTCAAACGTTGAACATATTAGCTCCCTAATTAACACCGACTTGGACTGTTCCAAGGAGACAGCGGGTAATCAGCATTACCAGCCTTTGGTGCTAGAACATAAAATATAAGAACAAGTATCTCTCCCTTGGCAACACACAAATAGGAGTACTGGACTATTTTACAAACACTGTTGAAGAACATCGAGTCTTTGAGCTGAAATGTTACAGAAAAATCCGACGATACCTGGGATGATGCGAAAGAAAAATACTGGCATTCTATCAGATCTGGACATCGAAGAAAACTGCTTCATTTATAGCATGGTGTCTCGGAAACTGAAACAATTTGGCCATATTACTAAACCATCAAAGTAGTTTAGAAAGAACAACTAATCAACTTTATGGTGGACATGGTCATCAAAGTCAGGGGTAGACCAGCACGACTGTGGGCAATGGGCATTAAAGAACTGTTGTGAAATAATTGAGGCATGAGAACTCGCCACGAATGGAGCATCTTCCTGGCGGGTGGTGGTGAGAACATCCTTCAGCAGAGGGCTTTCCACGTGACGATGAGCTGCAAATTGTAGTTGTATATAGATAGATTGTTAGTAAGGCACTTGAATATGACGTTGATGTTGAAAATTGTAGCTGTGGATGGCTAAATAGTCGGCAAGGCACTTGAATATAATGATGATGTTGGAAATTGGAGTTGCAGATGGATAGATAGTCGACAAGGCACATGAATATGATGATGATGTTGGAAATTGGAGTTGTGGATGGATAGATCCAAGGCACTTGAATATGGCTATGATGTTAGAAATTGGGGTTATGGATAGATAGTTGGCAAGGCACTTGATTATAACTAACGATGAAGCATAAGAAGCTTTAATTACCAAGCTGATCCCGTGTAAACTAATAATTATGTTTAGTATGGTTACTATGATCATCATCATCTTCGCGTTTTAAAGTCATCTATCACGATAATTATGTGCCTTGCCAAATGGCGTAAGCGTTCATTCTTTCCACGCATCCCAGTCCTTGCTGTTCTGATCAATTCTATTGATGATATTTCATCATGACACCCTTTAAGACCATCCAGTATATCTCTTTCGGTTTGCCTCTTCTATCGTTGATCTTTCCAGTCGCCATAATGTTTCCCAAAGCCTCTCTTCTCATTGAGTGGCCAAAGAATACTGTTTGTCTCTTTCTTACAGTTGTATAATGTGATACTTTCATTAGCCTATTCCAGGCAACCGTTGTTAGTTACTCTAACAGAACACAGTATTCGCAAAATTTATCTCAGAAACCACATCTCTGTTGCTTCCAAGCTCTTCCGAATTTGTTGTATACACTCCAGGATTCACTACCATATAGCACAACAAGCCCGAAATAACATTTCAGTACTCTTTTTTGATATTCAATAAGAGTGACTTATTACAAACATACTTTTCATCATCTGAATTGCAGCTTTTGTTTGGCCTTCTGTGCTCTTAATTTGTGAGTGTGACAGTCCGTGTGTTATTTTTCCTGTCTTTCCAATCATCGGCTTATCTGTTACATCCATCAATCTATCTATCAGCCTTATGCCTGTATGTCCATCTATCTGTATACTATCTATCTACCTACCTATCTGTCTGCCTGTATTTCTCAATCTGCCTGCCTGTCTATCTATTTACCCACCTACCTACCTACTAGTCCATTCAGCAGTCTGTCTATATATTTATCCTGAGCGTCCATCCATTTATCTACTAACCTAATTATATATATATATACTTACTCAATCCCACTCACCTATTTATATACCTACCTACCTACCTATTGCCTATCTATCTGTGTGACTACCCCTCTTGTCCATCTACCTTTCTGTGTTGCCCTGATATATCTACACTATATGTCTTGTCTATTTGGCAGTATCTTTCTGCCTGTCTACCTAATACAATCTTTGTTTGCGTGGTCGTCTGTTTATTTATCTAATAGTGAATGTTTACTGCTCGCTGACCAACATAGTTCTCCTCTCTGAGTAGGTACAGTATTGATATACCATAGAAATGCAATTCCGTGCTGATACATCTTGTTGTGCCACATACACGTTGAGAACAAACGCGTTCTTGTATAGAAAGTTCTGTAACAATGTTTAAACTCTAGGGTGGTCCTGGAAATATCGGACAATCTGGACCCCAAGGTCAACAGGGCAACCTAGGACCTGAGGGCTTGCCGGGACCTAAAGGGACTAAAGGTGAACATGGACCACCAGGACCTCTTGGCGAGAAAGGGACACGCGTAAGTTTTTCCACATTTCTAGATTCTTGTGTCTTATCATTCACTTTTCATGCTATTTCATGAGGACATTCAGTGTCAGCAGTTAAACGATGTTTAAACCCTTTCTTTGAACGATTACTAAAGCTGCAACTAGCCGCTGGCTGGAAGACAAGCAGCACACATGTCTTGATTGTAACGGACTCACATCGCATGCTGAGACAGGTGAAGACGGGCAAGCAATGTGGCATGCTGCAATAACAAAATCAAAGACAGGGAGTTTGTTGGATCTTTCTCATAGGACTTGCTCGTGTGGTGGGAAAACGAGCAGACGATGTACCGACGGTGGAGTATTGGTGCATGGTAGAGCAGACGATGTACAGACGGTGGAGTATTGGTGCATGGTAGAGCGGACGATGTACCGACGGTGGAGTATTGGTGCATGGTAGAGCAGACGATGTACAGACGGTGGAGTATTGGTGCATGGTAGAGCGGACGATGTACCGACGGTGGAGTATTGGTGCATGGTAGAGCGGACGATGTACCGACGGTGGAGTATTGGTGCATGGTAGAGCGGACAATGTACCGACGGTGGAGTATTGGTGCATGGTAGAGCGGACGATGTAACGACGGTGGAGTATTGGTGCATGGTAGAGCGGACAATGTACCGACGGTAGAGTATTGGTGCATGGTAGAGCGGACGATGTAACGACGGTGGAGTATTGATGCATGGTAGAGCAGACCATGTACCGACGGTGGAGTATTGGTGCATGGTAGAGCGAACGATGTACCGACGGTGGAGTATTGGTGCATGGTAGTCTATTGAATTATCCGCCAACAATACGTGTCATCTGCATAGCTATATTATTTATATTATAACCCCCAACTAGTATTCCTGGTATCTCTTTGATCTCTTTCATTATTACTTCGCTATATAGGGAGAAGAATGTAAGGTGCACACTATATAGGGAGAAGAATGTAAGGTGCACAATGTAAGGTACACAAAAATGTATGGTGTAACTAGGAATGTAAGGTACACAAAAATGTATGGTATAACTAGGAAGCCGGCTTCGTGGCTTAGAGGTTATGACTTTTCTCCGTAATCTAGTATACTCTCGTCAGGTAACGTGATGACGGTTCAAATCAGCAGTGGTTCGAATCGCATCGGTAACTTACGGGGTATGTGAGCCGGCCGCTCAGAAAGCAATGGCAAACTACTGAGCATAATCTTGCCAAGAGATCAACATACAGCTGAAAGATGCTGGTGTTGACAGCTAAGTCCTGTAAAAAGGATATGCTAAACAAAAAAAACAAAAAAAAAAAAAAAAACTAGGAATGTAAGGTTCATAAACAATGTATAGTATAACTAGGAATGTAAGGTACACAAAAATGTATGGTTTAACTAGGAATGTAAGGTACACAAAAATGTATGGTGTAACTAGGAATGTAAGGTACACAAAAATGTATGGTATAACAAGGATTGTAAGGAAAGCAATGAAACACGCAGATAAATATGTGCATAGCTTGGTCGCATGCCATCGGGAAAAGAACACAACTGAACCAGACTGGTAATTGTGTGAGGTGGTCAATCATAATCGCCCACACCCACCAGACAGACACATGATTCTGACGACACTTTTAGAGACACCACAAAGAAGTTTTTGTCAGCAAATGCAGCATGGGCTTTCCAAAATGCAAAGCTCAGTTGTTCACTACAGGCGAATGTTAAGTACATCCTTGAGTTTCAACAGCCAACTATTATAACATTAAGAATACATTGCGTTGTTCAAATTGAGATGTGAATTGGTATAAAAAGTTGAGTGGTAGTCATGGAATTGACTGTCAACAAAAGGTCTTTCTACAAGTGACATTGACTTGCTTTAAACTAAGTAACTCTTCACGCGTTTATTGACTACTTCGCAAACTTGTCACAGATGTGCCTGTCCATGACAGGTGTTTTGGGTTTAGTTTGGTTTACAATCGATCACTTTTGTTGCACACGCATACCTCCATAACTGCTCCAGTCTCCTGCTCTCACAGATCACACGTGCAAAATCTCAGCACAGTGCACACAACTTTATAACACCTGTGAGGTTCCAAATTGTGTATAAGAGAATCAGATATGCTATAAATATACTGTTGTAGGTGGGTTTTCCAACTTTCTCAAACCTAGCCTGGAATTCCAGTTTGCTCTTCCAATGTTCACACACCAAGAGATTTTGAATGTGGTCAGCGTCAGTACTGGTACTCTTGGATTTTCACACGTATCAGCAAAGACTGGATATCTAACCCACTATCGCAGGATCAAGTGGGTATGCAGTCTTGGGTTTCTTAACTCTTTTAAGGCCTGGAGACCTCAAATTGCACTGAAAGGGCAGTAATCCAAGGATGCCGAGCATCTTGCCATCAATGTGGCAATGCAGTCAAGAGGTTCCCCGAATGGGTTTCAGGGATGCTCCCATCAGCGGAATGAGTATTGGCAAAAGTATATAGATGCCAAAGGGAATATTTTGAAAACATGTAATGTAGATGTGTATTGTTACTGATTTGTTTACAATAGTCTCCATGAACTGTCTGAAGCTATATGATATAGACAATCGCAAGGCATGACTAAATATAAACGACTATGGAATTGGTTATGTCCAACAGAAAGCAATTCCTTAAGAGAACTGGTTAATTGCACCAGATGTAAACGAACCACAATGATTCTTTGGACATGTAAGAGGTAACATCGGAAATGTTGGGATAACAGGCAAGGGAAGCCACCGAGAAAAGATATACAGCTTAAAACCATGGCACAGGGAAAAGTGTCTGTTGAGAATGATTGCAACAATTTAAAACATAAAAAAACGAAATACATCACTGAAGACAAACATGACATCATTAGACATACATAGCTGGGGACAAACATGACAACATGAGATACATAGCTGGAGACAGACATGAGAGGTACATAGCTAGGGGCAAATACGAAAGGTACATAGTTAGGGGCAAACATGACAAAGATGAGGACACACATGAGAGGTACATAGCTAGGGGCAAACATGACAAAGATGAGGACAAACATGAGAGGTACATAGTTAGGGGCAAACATGACAAAGATGAGGACAAACATGAGAGGTACATAGCTAGGGGCAAATACGAGAGATACATAGCTAGGGACAAACATGAGAGGTACATAGCTAGGGGCAAATACAAAAGGTACATAGCTAGGGGCAAACATGACAAAGATGAGGACAAACATGAGAGGTACATAGCTAGGGGCAAACATGACAAAGATGAGGACAAACATGAGAGGTACATAGCTAGTGGCAAACATGACAAAGATGAGGACAAACATGAGAGGTACATAGCTAGGGGCAAATACGAGAGATACATAGCTAGGGACAAACATGAGAGGTTCATAGCTAGGGGCAAATACAAGAGGTACATAGCTAGGGGCAAACATGACAAAGATGAGGACAAACATGAGAGGTACATAGCTAGGGGCAAACATGACAAAGATGAGGACAAAAATGAGAGGTACATAGCTAGGGGCAAACATGAGAGATACATAGCTAGGGACAAACATGACAAAGATGAGGACAAAAATGAGAGGTACATAGCTAGGGGCAAACACGAGAGATACATAGCTAGGGACAAACATGAGAGATAAATAGCTGGGGACAAACATGACAACACTGATTGCACAGCTCACGGACAATTCAATTATATATAATACAGTTAACAATGTTGCTTCCAATAATTTTGTGTGTCAGAGTGCTACTGAAGGGGAAAGAATGTCCACCAAATGTTGCAAGGATTTGTTTGTTTCACTGTTACTTAATGTGTTAGAATGGTCCTAAACACATAGAAACATAGCGACTTGACATGACATAGACTGTAAGCAGAAACAGGGTTATGCCACGGCTGTAAGTCTATAGAAGTTGATTGTATATCTAACAATTTCAGGGCACAGATGTAGGTTTACATCATTTCTGAACGCATCTGTATTAACTAAACAATTGCACGGCAGTGAACATAAACAATCACAGAATGAAAAAAAGTGAGAGAGTCTGAGATAGAAAAAAGAGCAACATATGCAACTGAACTGCAAATAGGGTTGTTTGCTGTCAGAAACTGAGAACTTTGGGCTGAAGTGCATGTTTTCCTGACTTCTTTGGATGCTTTCTCTAAGTACGTCTTTCAATACCTTCTAGTATGCTGCAGGAAAGAAAATCTGAGTGTTTGCTGCAAGCGTTTATATTGTGGAAAATTACCTCAGCTTTTAAAATGATAACGTGGAGGAAAGCATCAAGACATTTTTGCTTTTTTTTTCATTTCTATATTTATCTTAACCAATGTAGAACTTCGCCAGGTAAATATTGCAATGGCTGGTTCTTTCCTAGCAACTTGCATGCTGTGGTTTTGAACCAATTACCTAGGTCACATAGCTAAAAACATCCAGGATCATAGCATCTGAGCTAATCATCTCAGAATTAGGTTTAATATAAGATGTTTACTTGGTTCTGGAATTATGGCGACACTAGCAGCTGTGAGAAGATTAGCTGTCATTTTATAGAAAGCTACAGAAAGAAGAGAGTGCATATTTTGCAGAGGAACTATGAGTCCTGGTAGTGGATTGGATGGAGGGACACTCGAATGCATGTGCACAAGCACTCACACTCTTTCTTTCCAAGAAAACTTTGAGAAACCTCTGCTACACAGTTAATGCGCCTTCTGTTGTTCTAGAACTGACCATTGAGTCAAGCTGAGTTGGTCAAGAACTGATATCACAGCACTCAGTACATTCCCATGCGTGCTCCGTCCTCACATGCAACAGCTAGTGAAGAGTCCCAATACTAATAGTACCAGTAGCAGTCTCATTATATATTTGGCCTTTCCTCAGAGAGTTGAGTGTCGGCCAGATTCTCTAGTCACTCCCTGCAGCACCATTCTCCACAAGCTGTGATGATCTACCCATTCTTCTGCACTAAACACACAATTCCAAGAGCTCCTGACCACACCTGCCTTATTATGCACCAATACCACACCACAGGGCGCAAACCCAGCCAATCTGTCTGCCCGCTCGTTTCTCACCACACCAGCAAGTCTGGGGGGGGGGGGGGGAATCCAACAGATACTCTCTTTTTAAATGGAGTCTGTTACAATTATGAGATACGTATGCTGTTTGTCTTCCAGCCAGTGGAACGCCGCAGTGAATGCCTCCACCTACCATTCTGAGACTAGATGTTGTGGTATCATATGTCAGGCATAAGGAACTGTACAATCTTGTTCTGTGCTCAACAATATCTCATGTGCTTCATTTAAACCAAAAAAAAAAAAAAAGACAGTTAAATTCTTACAAGAGACAACATTGCAGTTATAAACATATTGCAAGCGAACGAAAGAAGAAGAAAAATAAACAAAAACAAACCAAAGGACAAAAACAAAGGCAACAATAGTATTTCAACAAAACATTGATATGGAGACCGACTGCACAGTATGTTGATTAATGCATGCACAACATGAAAGAACCTACTCATCAGAGGACACAGCAAGAGAAAAAAAGCTACTGTTATAATCACCAATAAGGCAACTTTCTTTATTCTTTTGCATGAGTTAACAATATCACACAAAACATAAATATCACAGCATGTACAAGAATCCACTGTTTGAAAAGTGTGTGCCCTTTTCTTCTGTATGGATGAAAATACTGGACAATGAGTGAGAAAACAGTCAGGAAACTTGAGGCAGTTGAGATGTGGTTTCTGAGAACATTGTGAACAGAGAGGGAAATAAACAATGAGTATTGAGAGCTGTAGGTGTCACAAGGTCACTCATCAGAACCAGAAGGAAAAGACAAATGAAATTCACGAGACATGTCAACAGGGGCTGGTGGTGGTATGGTTGTTAATGCGCTGGCCTGTCAGGACAGTGGTCTGAGCTCAACTCCCAGCACCCACTATAATCCATTGATACAGGATATCTGATTGGTATTATCAATCACTAATTATATTGATTGTCTTAATGAATTTTGATAAAGCACTGTGTTGCACTTTGAAAAATAATCCCCATGTTGGCATAGGTAGCTCATGCAACATAATGAAAGGCTCATCATTTCCAGTCAGATAAAGTATTCATGGCGTTAATTACTAGGATGAAATATTTAAGGGTGAAAAAATTACACTTTCTATTAACTTAAAAGGTAGTCCCCACGACAGGTACAGCCATTATGGTGTAAAGCATATACGTCTTCCAGACAATTCTGAGGTAGTGATTTGATGAGGCTACAACTGTACTGGTCAGAAGAGTGAACTCTGCCACTGCTGGTGTAGGACCCCAAACCACTGTCTTATTAATCAAGCACAATACCCACTATACCACAGCCAATATCTAACATGAGAAATAATCAACACGTTAGTTGTGCAATATTTGAAATGTGACCAGTTCAGACAAGGGGTTAAATTACGAAAGAAAAAAAGAAATCTTTCAACCGTTGTGACAGTTTTAAAAAAAAACAAAAACATTCTTCAACATGTAAATCTGCTACATTTTTCGCTGCTGCTTACTGGAATTATTCTTTCACTGGAAATCCCAATATTTTCTTGCCGGTATCATTAAGGTGTTGGAGCCGTCTACATTTACTACCAAACAACGATATCGACGAGGAGAAAACAGCAACCCAGTGCCTCGGTTTTTGAACTAACTTGTCCGACATAAAATAAGGGAAATTATCCCTGAAATTGTGTGATTTATAACACAGAGTAAGTGTTCCTGTTTTACTGGACTGATTTTATGCCATAAATGATAGTACAATTTCCTTTCTTATAAAATGGAAAATATCATGTTAACTACTATAATATGAATTTACATGATTGTTTACGAAATACAGTTAATAACACATCATGGAGGGGTATATGCCCGGGAAGAGACGAAGAGGAGGGCCAAAGATTAGATGGGTGCAGAATGTGGCAGAATGCCATGAGCTGATATTGATAAGATAAGCTGAAAAACACCTAATAGCAGTGGAAATGTGATTTCTGAGGACAATGTAAAGAATACCATGGAATGACAGAAAAGCCAATGAGAAAGTCCTACAAGATTGCCGCAAACTGATTAGATAAAAGATGTTCTACAGATGGGTGTATGATAGTACTATGATCGGTATATCGGACGCTGGACATCTGGCTTACGACTGAGGGGTTTACCAGTACCGGACGTTTCTTTTGGGAGCGAAATTCTGCAAGGGACATGCCATTGAATGAATGAACACTACTTCTTATCCTTCTTGCCTTAACTACTGGTTTGGTTCAAGACTGGTAAATATGTTTCTATCTACATGTACACATTATTGCATTGAATTACGTCTGTTATTTGCTCTACATGTTTGCACATCATTGATGAGATTTGTTTTAAATTCTATTAAATGTGTGCTACTTACTTTTTAGGGCAAAATGGGTTCTCCTGGATTTCCTGGCATAAATGGCATTCCCGTAAGTATAACTAAATACAAAAAGTGTGTATTTCTCTCTCTCTCTCTCTCTCTCTCTCTCTCTCTCTCTCTCTCTCTCTCTCTCGCTCGCTCGCTCTGTGTGTGTGTATGTATGCACGTATGTATTTACGTGTGTACATGTGTGTGTACGTACGTACCTTTGTGCTTGTTTGTGTGTGTGTGTGTGTGTGTGTGAGAGAGAGAGAGAGAGAGAGAGAGAGAGAGAGAGAGAGAGAGAGAGAGAGAGAGTGCGTGTGTGTATGAAGGTGAATGCAGTCACTGTGCTTCTTTAATGGTGAACTCGTAAAAAGGGGTAAATGTAATCCCATAGCACACACGTTGGAAATCTTGGCTACATAATCAACAACAGTGGGGCTGTTCGTAGGAAATTAGATGGACAAGCTGGTCACAGCAATGCAGGGGTTTAACAGCTTATGGCACAACAATATCTAAAAAAAAAAGAGGTTACTATACATGTTTTGAGGACATGCATCTTTCCTGAGGCAACATATGGAAGTGAGTCATGGACAATTTCACAATCACTACAACAGAAAAGAAGAAACAGAAAAGAAAAAAAAGGAAATTAGAGGTTGTGTGAGCTCAAATGCTACATGTTATAGAAAAGTTCTTAGAATAACCTGGAATAAGAAGAAGAAAAATACTGACTGACTACGAGGTCTGAATGTCGAAGACAACTGACTCATAAACAGTATCGTGGCTGGGAAACTGAATCACTGTGGCCATATTGAACGTTACGTCAATGGAGAGAACAGTGATGGAAGACATAGTTCCTGGTAGAAGAACCAAGGGGTCGACTAGCGCCAAGATGGACTCGGGACATTGCAGATGCCTTGGGCATGAGGCTGTAGGAGGCGGGAGATAAATGACCAGAGATGGACACGGGACATTACAGACACCTTGGGCTGCAGGAGACGGGAGAGAAATGGTCTGTGAAGGACTTGCTGCACGATGATGAGTCGCATAGAGGCTACTACCAATGGGGAGTTAAGTGTTAGGCTTTCACATGTTGCCATAGATCAGTCAGCACTCGGTGGATGATATGTCATAGATCAGTCAGCACTCGGTGGATGATATGTCATAGATCAGTCAGCACTCGGTGGGTGATATGTCATAGATCAGTCAGCACTCGGTGGGTGATATGTCATAGATCAGTCAGCACTCGGTGGATGATATGTCATAGATCAGTCAGCACTCGGTGGGTGATATGTCATAGATCAGTCAGCACTCGGTGGATGATATGTCATAGATCAGTCAGCACTCGGTGGGTGATATGTCATAGATCAGTCAGCACTCGGTGGGTGATATGTCATAGATCAGTCAGCACTCGGTGGGTGATATGTCATAGATCAGTCAGCACTCGGTGGGTGATATGTCATAGATCAGTCAGCACTCGGTGGGTGATATGTCATAGATCAGTCAGCACTCGGTGGATGATATGTCATAGATCAGTCAGCACTCGGTGGGTGATATGTCATAGATCAGTCAGCACTCGGTGGGTGATATGGTCAACACCCCCCCCCCCCTCCTCCCGGCCACCTTTACCAGAACCTTTCCTGGTACTCGCTTTGGGCTGGGTCAACCTGGATGCCAAGGTCAGTTTAAAAATTCGACTCTATACAATTACGAACGCAAGTCCATTGGGCCGATGGGCAAGCGGTCTAGTCACTGTGCTATTTCAACTTGCATGGTTCTAAGTAACGCGATAATTCTTGTGTCCGCACATTATGCACATATACTATATATATATGATTCTGTTCCGGCGATGAACACACACATATACTATATATATGATTTTATGACGGCAAAAAACACAATACTTTTGACTGTTTTACAGGGTATTCCTGGTCCTACAGGTCCTAGGGGCCCGCCTGGTTTGGATGGTTGCAATGGAACGCAGGTAGGTAGCTGCGTATGTTAAATGTATGTTTGCACTTGTGTCTAAGTCTGTGCGTCGATGTGTTGTGTATCGATGTAATGCGCGTCCGTGTATTATTGTTTGTATAACCACATACATTCATTGGTATATTTGTCTGCATGTCTGGATGTATTTGTGTGTATGTCGGCATACACAAGTTCATGTATGTGTTTCATTTTGCCTGCAATAAATGCTTATTGACAATCGCGTATATTTCGTGACCAAATGAAACATGGAAGGGGCATGAAGTCAGGCTGCAGATACACAGCTAAACACGTGAAAATCTTCAAATCCCACAGCTTCCAGGTCACTGGTAGTATCACACTCTACCTATTTGCATATATTTGGTAGAAAATATCGAAAGAGTAGCAGAATCAGTTAGTCTCTGTCTTCTAAATGATCGCATTCAACAAATGGACATGTACCTATCTAGCCACACTCAATCCCTGCAGTTGCTTCATTATACACAAGTTACAGGAGAAATGTCCCTAAACTGATAAAAAAAATCCTGTCAAAGCCAACATGAGTTCCAAACGTTTAAATGTATGCGATTTCAAATGGCTTGTTTAGAAAGTAATTACTAATGGCAACTGTCAAATCTTGTATGTCAAATCTTGTATGTCAAATCTTGTATGTCAAATCTTGTATATCAAATCTTGTATGTCAAATCTTGTATGTCAAATCTTGTATGTCAAATCGGGGCCGTGCATGATACAGAGATGCGGCCATATCAAGCGGCACCGTAAATGGGCTTCATAAGGGGCCAGCATTGTTAAAGGGAAATAAAAACATGTAAGGGGCGGCATTTCGAAGACTTGCATCATACTGAGAAAATCTACCGCATGGTCCTGTGTAAAATCATAGAAATATGATGAAGAAGAGGAGCGGCTAGCCGAGTGGCTAGGACTCCGGATTCATCTCCAGGAGACCCGGGTTCGAATCTTCGGTAAGGTGGGGGGTTTTTTCTGTCCGGGCAAACAGATAATTCCATCCTGCACAGTTCGCGGCGACTGCACTAGTCAGGCAACCTTAATTCCTCTGGTTCAAAGACCCCCCCTGCCATACACCGAAGGTACTATATTGGCAGTCAATGACAGGGGGCAGATATGATGAAGACATGTGCTGGATGTTAGCTACGGTTGTACACGGAAACAGTAACAAGAAAAATAAACAGTTGAAACAATTAGTACAGAACCCTTTTATACGACACATACAAGTACAGGACCCTCTTATACGACACATACAAGTACATGACCCATTTATACGACACATACAAGTACAGGACTCATGTATACGACATATACAAGTACAGGACCCATTTATACGACACATACAAGTACAGGACCCTTTTATACGACACATACAAGTACAGGACCCATTTATACGACACATACAAAAGTACAGGACCCTTTTATACGACACATACAAGTACAGGACCCATTTATACGACACATACAAGTACAGGACCCTTTTATACGACACATACAAGTACAGGACCCTTTTATACGACACATACAAGTACAGGACCCTTTTATACAACACATACAAGTACAGGACCCATTTATAAGACACATACAAGTACAGGACCCTTTTATACGACACATACAAGTACAGGACCCATTTATACGACACATAAAAGTACAGGACCCTTTTATATTATACGACACATACAAGTACAGGACCCATTTATACGACACATAAAAGTACAGGACCCTTGTATACGCCCAAAACGCACTGCCATATGGTGCTAGCCCCACATTTGTATAGGCCAAACGGCCCTCGGCGGGTGATATGGTCAGTTTCACAATGGCCGCCGTTACTTTCAAAGACATTTCCTGGTACCAGTTTTAGACTGGGCAGACCTGGGAGCCCAATTCAGTGTTTACACCTTCACTCGGATGCGAATCTCAAGCCATAACCCATTGCTAACCGACTGGTAGACGGGTGTCTAGCCACTACCCACACGCGGTTCCCTGATGGTCTCAGGGAAGAAATGAAGGATTGCCTCGATGGGCCAGGCGGGGCTACAGTGTGGAACAATCAAGGCTACTAGGTGCAGAGATCGCAAACACAAGTGGGCAGGGAGGTGAGCGACGAAGTCCAGACTGTTGTACCCAGCTCCTTACTGACAGCGGCTTCCCAATGCTGAGTTGCCAGATTTTATTTCAGAAAAATGCACACTTCACAAAATTCAGCCTACTCAAGATGACTTAGCGGAAAGATATTTCTTGTGGGATATTTTAATTGAATGATTCTAAATAGCTATACGAACAATGAAACTAGAGAAATAAATAGTGGCATTTAGCAATAATACAGACAGAATTAATATCATATATAAAGGAGAGGAATAATCTAAGATTGGACAAGAAGGGAGACGAGAAAAGGAAATGAATGAACAAAGAAGAATTGTGGGGATATAGAGACATTGGTTTGGGGTAGGGTGGGGGAATTGACGAAAGGGGAAGAGACGGATGTTGAGAGGAGAACGAACGAACGAACGAACTAGAAAATGAAAAATGGAGGGGGAGAAAGAGGGGTTGAAGAGTGGAACAAGAAATACATTAGAATGAATGGAGAATGTGATAACACTAGTAACAACAAACATAATAATAATAATAATAATAAAAATAATAATAATAATAATAATAATAATAATAACGAAAATACAATTGTGCACTAAAGCACTGCTCATATGTTTGATTCAAAAACGTTTCAAGACCAAATTGGCCTGGCTGAGTAAGTAAATAACTGACTTCCAACAGTCGGATAAGCCTAACGTTCTTGGCTGAACATTTCTCCCCCGTACTTCCCTTGTATCACTGATTCTTATGCCTTACATTGTTATCGGTGTTTTTTTTTAAATTTTTTAAAGTCATCTACCGCGTTACATCTGACGTAGGAAGTAAATAAGAACATGACATTCCTATTTGTGTTTGCAATACAATTTGTTTAGACAGGTCTTTTCACTGACTGTCTTTGAATTGTCCCGTACCCCTGCCACAACTGTGGCCCTCCGCACAGTTAGGGAATCACTGCCATTCACGAGTAGAACTTGGTGAAATTTGCTGCAACCAGCGTCTGCGAACTGCCTTCCTTACCCCATTTCCGCTTCTTCACCACTAGCCTGTGTGTATAAATAAATTATTTCTCTAAACTCACGGAGATCTCTTCCACATGCGCGGGGTGACATTCCAGCATCCTTACTCACGTTCTTTGCCTGGGGTCTAGAGCGTGCGGAAAGGGGGGATTGGGAGGGGGGAAGCTTCGTCGCTAGCGACTAGGCACACTTTTTACATGATGGGGAGGTTCACAAACAGAACAGCAGACACACAGAAGAAAGACTGAAAAAAGTGCGTAGTTAATTTAGAAAGAATCCAGAGAGACGATATTGCTGTGTGCGATTTTAGATGTCTATGAACATTATAATAGCAGTCGAGGTCTGACCCAGTTTTTTTATTTATTTTTAATGTAAATCACAGAAAGTGAAAAAAAAATGTGTAATTGGTGAGGGGCGGGGAGTGGGTTCTTGGTAGGTGAAGAGACGTTACATTGATTCAGCAGGCTTTGTACATACGATATGAGTATGAGAGTAGACTGTGGTGATGGAAGCAGCAGTAATGGTAGCAGTTGTGGTGATTATTGTCGGAGGAGAAAGAAGAGGAATCGGAAGAGAAGGCGAAGTAAGAAGTAGCACAAGAAGCTTGAAATGAAAAGTAGTAGTATCTCCGAGACAATTGCACTCATGAATGTCATAGCCCGGAATCGTAGCCACAAACTTGGGAGCGCCACGAAGACTGCCTAAACTGCAAACAAAAGAGTAGTAAAACATCGACAAGTGACATCAGAGATTTCACAAAGGCCTTTGATCGAGTCTCGCACAAAGAGATAAGCACATTTTAATACCAACATCATGTAAATCATTGAAGCAGTCTATACAAACAAGCTGTGCTGTCTTTACAAACAACAATATAAGGTAATTGTTCATAACAACAGAGGGAATCCTACAAGGATGTACCCAGTCCTGAGTACTTTTTAGCATATGTCACATTGCGCAGATAACTTGACTGAATAGATATTGATAGAATATGGTGTGCAATTTGCGATTTGCTACTGACCTTGATGGTATAGCTAGAACCAAATTAGAACTCTAAGGCCATTTCTCAAGGTTAGAGAGCAAACTTTAAGGTCGTATGCAATGGAAATTGGCATAGAAAAAAAAATACTTGTAAATAACCATAAGGAGCACGGGTCAATTCATATCCAGTAAACGGTCAAACTATAGAAGAAGTAAACACATTTAAATATCTAGAGCTTAGTCAATGCAATACTGACAGTACAAAAGATCAGAACAGTCTGGAGATGACCCCCATCTGTCATAAGATTGAACCATATGTGGAAAAGCAACATTGACATGTCAAGATATACACACTACACAAGTCACTTGTGGCATCCATTCTCTTATATGATTATTAGAGCTGGAAATTAATTGCATAAAATTAATGGCTGGTCCAGGCCTTTGAATACACATGCTTTAAGAATGTTTTGCTTTAGGAATATGGTGTGAGGAGCATAAAACAAATATTTGTGTTGGATACCAAGTCATTAGGCATGCAGGCCTTCGTGGACCATTTATTTCAGTGGATAACGTCAAAACGTTTGAACATATCACAAGACGTGATGTCCTCTCAAAGGCAAACCTCCAGCCTACAGATGAGGGCAAGCGAAGAAGAGAAAGGCGGAGAAAAGCGTGGCCTGTTAACAGTAAAGAATGGACAAGATGTAGTATTTCCACACTTGTGTGCGTTGCTGAGGAAACAGAGCAGTCAGTGTCTCTTACTCATGCTTCCCTTTTGTTTTGAAACTCCTAAGACCCACGTCCGGATTTACGAGATGAGATGAGATGATGAGTATATTGATAAGATGTTTATGTTTTCTTTTATACCTTTATATAAACATATATAGTGTATAAATCCCGAAACAACCACATAATCAATATATAGTGTAGTCCGAATTTGTAGTCGCTTAAGCACAGTAAAATATTACACACTGCAAATATAAAATCTCGTAAATGAGTCATGCATTCATAGCATAGACGGGTATTGCCTAACGTGGCAGAGCTAAAAGACTGCGGAGAACCACTATCCGAGGCTTCTTACCTACCACCCTCTACCCTCACCATACGTTGAGAGTATGTGGGGAAACTCATTCCCACAATCTTTCTCCGAGTCTCTTATTTTTCTTATATCAGTTCCATATTCTATTAAGATAGGTTGCCGATGCAAACTACCTGTTTTTTTTTTCTTTTTCTTTTTTTCAACAATAAGCTTATAGACTATCGTCAGTCTGTTTGCCTGAAAGAAATATCTGCAGTAACAAGGAGAGATAGAATCATGAAAGAAAAAAAAAACATGGCAAATAGGAACAAGGCAAGCACACGATTTTGTACAGAGACACCAGAGCACACAGTTAAACATGTAGCTAAAATATGCACAGAGAGTTCCGCACAGAGGGCAATGCAGTTTCATTACAACAGGCGGTAAAACATGACCCCAACCACAGAAACCAGGGGCAGAGGGGATTGGTTGTTTGTGAATCCTTTACATGACTTTGAGCTTTCATTATTAAGTTCGATGCTTCAGTCTGAGCCCCGACAAAAGGACTTGCATCTATCATCATCTACCGGAACGAGTTTAGTGTAGAGACTCTCCTCCCGACCTGGCAGTGAGGTACTATGCCTGCAGGCAGCGGCGGGCTGGGTCTAAAAATGTTGCTTACTGGGAGTCAAAGCTACTAAAATGACACGGACAGTTTAAACCTATACTTTCATATTTAAGGGGCCCACTTCACCAGGCCCACTTTCTAGTCCGCAACTGATTACAGGGAACGTGCTGTAGCATTCTCCTTGCTCTCTCCAGTTAGAGTAGTGTGCAAGCTAGCCACATCTCTATCCTGCACTATATCTGGGTGTACATTATAATTGCAGGAAGTAGTCTTTTATAGACAAATTAACCTACAACAATAAACATAAATTCGGCAACACTCAACACAAAAATTACCGCGAAAACAAGCAATTAACAATCTATTTGGTTAGTCTATTTGGTTAAATGAAATTATTGGAAGCATAAGAGACATAAGGTTGTGGAAAGACATGATCACCAAAACCACATGGCATGGATTATAAGGTAAAGGGGGAAAAAAAGCCATTTGTAATGATCATTATAGCGCACTTGGCCGAAGCGCGGGGGGCCATTGGGCTGCAAGATCAGCAGCAACTACAATTAATAATATGCATGTTTTGTGACAGGGAGATCCTGGTCCGCCTGGCTTGCCTGGTTCCCCCGGTTCTGATGGAGGAGGTGGCCCCCCTGGGGAGAAAGGCCAGAAAGGTGACTCTTCAGTAGGTGGAGAAGGAGTCAAGGGTCAAAAGGTCAGTATTGTAAATTGTCATTTAATTGTCACTTGATAAGAAATCTGGACATGTAAGCTATTAAAACAACAAAGTAATGTTATTAATTAGAAGTAAATACTTGTTAGTAAGTAAACTAAGGTATCTTAGAGGCAAGGTGCCTGCTTGTAACATGAATAATTTAAAACAAACAAAAAGTAAATGAGGCTGTTACTGTTAGTTATGTTATTTATACTCCCCCACCTGACGGTCAGGCTAACCTCTGGGTAGTGTATATACATTTATAATGATTTATGTCCAATTTTACGAGACAGTGAAAAAAATAAGGTGTTCCTTGTGCTAGGATACAATAAATAAATGTTTGCATTTCCTTTACAGAACATCGCTGTCAACATCAGCATCTTTCAGCTGATTGTTGATTTCTTGGCAAGATTACGCTCAGTAGTTTGCCATTGCTTTCTGAGCAGCCAGGCTCACATACACTGTAAGTTACCGACGCGATTCGAACCACCGCTGATTCTCACCGTCGTACGTTACTTACGAGAGTATGGAGAAAAGTTGCTAACCTCCAGGCCAGGAAGCCGGCGCTAGGATACAAGCAGTGTAATTATTAAATGACTAAGACAGAAGGAGGGTGATTAGTAACTAGGATAGAAGAAGTGTAATTATACTAATTATAATTAACTAGCTGACCCGGCCCAGCTTCGTCCAGTCCCTGGCGGGGATCTGTCTGTCTGTCTGTCTGTCTGTCTGTCTGTCTGTCTGTCTGTCTGTCTGTCTGTCTGTCTGCCTGCCTGCCTGCCTGCCTGCCTGCCTGGCTGTACTGCCTGCCTGCCTGCCTGTCTGTCTGTCTTCCCCCAACAATTAACTTGGGTAAATGGAGCGGCGGCAGCAGCAGCAGCAGAAAAAAAAGAAGGAGGAGGAGGTAGTAGGAGGAGGGGGGAGGAGGAGGAGGGGAGGAGAAGGAGGAAGAGGATTATAACGCATATGCCTGTAGATAACTGTAGAGAAAAGGTCCACCTATTTGAGAAATATGCAACAATTTTACATATATAGCAATGCTATTAAAAGTTATGTCTCCTCGCTATATATAAATTATAATGTAAATTAAAATATTAAATTTTATTAAGTAAATAACTGTTTGTACACTAACAAACTATGACAGTTGGCAGCACCGGAATAAGAAGAAGACGTGTAGAAAATTTCATCTCAATCGGATGGACCGTTCGCGAACGCATAAACAACATACATACATACTTACAGACAGACAGACATCGCATTTTATATATATAGATAACTAATATAGAAGGAGGGTGGTTAATAACTAGGATAGAAGTTAAAAAGTTAGTTGCATATCCTTTGCAGGACGTTACAGTCAACCCCATCATTATTTGGCTGTATGTGTACTCTTGGCAAATTTATGTTCAGTAGTTTGCCATTGCTTTCTGAACGACTGGCACCCGTACCATTTTATTAAAAAATTACTTGGATAATGTACTGTAATTAATAACTAGGATAGAAGTACTGTAATTAATATCTAGGATAGAAGCATTGTAATTAATAATTATGATATAAGTACTGTAATTAATAACTGGGATAGGGGTACTGTGATAAATAACTAGGATATAAGTACTGTAATTAATGACTGGGATAGAAGCTGTGTAATTAATAACAAGGATAGAAGCAGTGTAACTGGGATAGGGAATTAATAACTGGCATGGAAGCAAGGTAGTTAATAACTTGAATAGAAGCAGGGTGGCCGCAGTATCATTGTGGCTACACACTCACCTGGCGGTTGCTGGTCCTGGATTTGATCCACATTAATGTGGATTCTGATTGGACCCAGCCTACCATGGGTGCTAGGAAATGTCTGGGGAAGTAAAGGCAGCAAACCTGGTGCTGACCACATCAGCCACCCAGTGCCAGTTATATATGGTGCTGATCACATCAGCCACCCAGTGCCAGTTATATATGGTGCTGACCACATCAGCCACCCAGTGCCAGTTATATATGGTGCTGCCCACATCAGCCACCCAGTGCCAGTTGTATATGGTGCTGACCACATCAGCCACCCAGTGCCAGTTATATATGGTGCTGACCACATCAGCCACCCAGTGCCAGTTATATATGGTGCTGATCACATCAGCCACCCAGTGCCAGTTATATATGGTGCTGTTCACATCAGCCACCCAGTGCCAGTTATATATGGTGCTGACCACATCAGCCACCCAGTGCCAGTTATATATGGTGCTGATCACATCAGCCACCCAGTGCCGGTTATATACGGTGCTGACCACATCAGCCACCCAGTGCCGGTTATATATGGTGCTGATCACATCAGCCACCCAGTGCCAGTTATATATGGTGCTGATCACATCAGCCACCCAGTGCCGGTTATATATGGTGCTGACCACATCAGCCACCCAGTGCCAGTTATATATAGTGCTGACCACCCAGTGCCAGTTATATATAGTGCTGACCACATCAGCCACCCAGTGCCAGTTATATATGGTGCTGATCACATCAGCCACCCAGTGCCAGTTATATATAGTGCTGACCACATCAGCCACCCAGTGCCAGTTATATATAGTGCTGACCACATCAGCCACCCAGTGCCAGTTATATATAGTGCTGACCACATCAGCCACCCAGTGCCAGTTATATATAGTGCTGACCACATCAGCCACCCAGTGCCGTTTGGTCTACACAAGCATGGCTGTGCCACCATTTATTCAATGCACATTAAGGCATGTAAAAGAGTCCTTGACTGACTTACTTATAGAAGCAATGTAATTAATAACTAGGATCATCATCAACACATGCTCTGCTAACTGGCGCAGGCATTCATGTTTCTGCACAGATCTCAGGCCTGGTGTTCTGGATTAACTCGGCTGATGATATTATTTCAGGCCACCTTCTCAGTTCATCCTGTAGCATTTCTCTGTCTACCTCTGCCTCTGTTCCCGCTGATCTTCCTAGTCATCACAATGATTTCCAATGCCTCTCTTTTCATCACTGACCAAAGAAAGCTGTTTGTCTCTTTCTGGAAGTTGTATATGTTCTAATTTCATTAGCCTCTCCCATATAATTGTTAGTTACTCTGACAGTCCAGCTTAGTCACAGCATTCATCTACAAGTTCTTCCTAACTTGTTCACTCTCATTTCATGATTTCAGAACTCCCCTTCTTACATTCAAAGGTAGTGACTTATTGCACAAGATACATTTTATTTTCTGAAATGCTTTTGCTTGACTTATTTTGCTCTTAAAATCTGACATACATCATCCTTCTGATGTTTTAATTGCCCCTAGGTATTAAAATTTATCTTCATTAAGCAAGCCTCTTCAATTGTTATATCACATTCTGTTGTCTTCTTGTCTATGATATAACCATTGTTTGTTTCCTTGATATTCAAGGAAAGTCCTTTGTTTACACTCTCCATGACTATAATGTCCAACAGTTGTAGATATTAACTAGGATAGGGTATGTTAATGCAGAACTATCCTGGGACAGCAGCAGTTTAAGCTCATTCAGGAGTATGAGGTCATCATTCAGAAAGGCAAGGAAAACCCATGGTAGATATTTCATTAGTGGTGTGAAATCATCTTCATTATTGTCATCATTATTATGAGCCATGCCAATATAAATATTGGCTGTCTTGGTTCACCATTTCACATAATTGGCAGTGATCAGATCTGTGTTTCTGTGCTGATTATGTGACGTGGCCAAGTCATCACCTTCCTCTTGTTCTTTTCCCGTCGGGTTTGCCAGTGTCACTATCTTTGGTTATAGTGTAGAAAAATAGGCTCATATATATCTCTATATTTCTGTCTGTCTGTCTGTCTGTCTGTCTGTCTGTCTGTCTGTCTGTCTGTCTGTCTGTCTGTCTGTCTGTCCATGTCTGTCTGTCTGTCTGTCTGTCTGTCTGTCTGTCTGTCTGTCTGTCTGTCTGTCTGTCTGTCTGTCTGTCTGTCTGTCTCTCTCTCTCTCTCTCTCTCTCTCTCTCTCTCTCTCTCTCTCTCTATATATATATATATATATATATATATATATATATATATATATATATATATATATATATATATATATATATATATATATACACACTACTGTACTATACTAGTATAAATACAAACTAAGGTATAGCATTATGAGGTGCCCGTCCCCCACATGTATGACCATTCATGTCCAGAAACGGCTGTGCTACCTATTATAAGGCTGGGTCAGCCTCAAAACTATACTGGTCGGGATCCATGCCACAACTAGAGATAGAATCCCAAGCTACTGAGCTTGAACCAGTCCAAATTCTGAGTGCAACAATGGTGTCCAGTCTGGATACCTGTGTCAAAATATTTTAAGTGTAATATAGCGATAGGTTTAGATGTTTTCTCTACTCTGTGATGAAGCCACTAGCTTCATCGCAATATGAATCTTCTCTTTGTATTGATTTCAAGACACATTTTGCTTTTTGTTTCAGGGAGAAGCTGGATCTGAGGGATTTGCTGGCAACTCTGTAAGTCGTCTCTAGACATTATGTGAAAACTAAAGCACAACCTGTAATGTTGGTTAATTTTAACATCAGTTTATAATGGGTAAGGGATGAATGAATACATCAGTCTGTCTATGACCGCCTGCTATGTCTGGCACAGCTATTGAAGTGTAAATGAACACAGGACAGACTGCAGAACACAGTGCTGGGCTTTGAAGCAGTAATAGGGCGTACATGTGAAAACTGGGGGAAGAGTAGATCAGAGGTTACAGCATCTGTCTCAGTTTTGTCTCATGGTGGTGACTGTTTGCATGTTTAGAACATAATAAAAATTATGGTATGTTAGCCCTGATTCTGGGTAGTGGATCAATCTGGGACAAGAGCTAAACACTTGGAGGACTTATGTTCACATTGCACTTGTTAAAAATCCATCGGCAGTTGGAAATCTGAAATACAGGCTGAATAGGCGACTGCTTAGGCAAACTGTACAAATGAGGAAAAACTACCCACAAACAATTTATAGTATGCCTGATTCTGCTATACACACATTTGAATCATTATTTGTGCTGTGGAGGTCATGCACTGTTCTGTGACCTTCCTTGTGTGATCTAGGGAAGGAAGACTGGAGCACTCACAGGAGAGATCCACATACAATGTTCTGAGACCCTCCTTGTGTTATCTATGGGAGGAAGATTGGAGCACTTACATAGAGATCCCCAATACAGGTGTTGAACCCTCGTTTAACAGTGCTCATGACATTATCTATCCCTCAGTTAGCCAGATGACAAACACAGGTGTTGAACCCTCGTTTAACAGTGCCCCTCAGTTAGCCAGATGACAAACACAGGTGTTGAACCCTCGTTAACAGTGCTCATGACATTATCTATCCCTCAGTTAGCCAGATGACAAACACAGGTGTTGAACCCTCGTTTAACAGTGTCCCTCAGTTAGCCAGATGACTAACACAGGTGTTGAACCCTCGTTTAACAGTGCTAATGACATTATCTATCCCTCAGTTAGCCAGATGACAAACACAGGTGTTGAACCCTCGTTTAACAGTGCCCCTCAGTTAGCCAGATGACAAACACAGGTGTTGAACTCTCGTTTAACGGTGCCCCTCAGTTAGCCAGATGACAAACACAGGTGTTGAACCCTCGTTTAACAGTGCTCATGACATTATCTATCCCTCAGTTAGCCAGATGACAAACACAGGCGTTGAACCCTTGTTTAACAGTGCTCGTGACATTATCCCTCAGTTAGCCAGATGACAAACACAGGTGTTGAACCCTCTTTTAACAGTGCTCATGACATTATCTATCTCTGTTAGCCAGATGACAAACACAGATGTTGAACCCTCGTTTAACAGTGCCCCTCAGTTAGCCAGATGACAAACACAGGCGTTGAACCCTCTTTTAACAGTGCTCATGACATTATCTATCTCTCAGTTAGCCAGATGACAAACACAGATGTTGAACCCTCATTTAACAGTGCCCTCAGGTAGCCAGATGACAAACACAGGCGTTGAACCCTCGTTTAACAGTGCTCATGAAATTATCTATCCCTCAGTTAGCCAGATGACAAACACAGGTGTTGAACCCTCGTTTAACAGTGCTCATGACATTATCTATCCCTCAGTTAGCCAGATGACAAACACAGGTGTTGAACCCTCGTTTAACAGTGCCCCTCAGTTAGCCAGATGACAAACACAGGTGTTGAACCCTCGTTTAAAAGTGCTCATGAATTTATCTATCCCTCAGTTCGCGAGATGACAAACACAGGTGTTGAACCCTTGTTTAACACCTCTCATGCATATATCACTGCCAGTCTATCCCTCACTTAACAAGATAACAAACGTAGGCATCAAACCCTCGTTTAACTGCACTCATGACATTATCATGGCCAGTCTATCCCTCACTTAATGAGATGACAAACACAGGTGTTGAACCCTCGTTTAACAGTGCTCATGACATTATCTATCCCTCAGTTAGCCAGATGACAAACGCAGGTGTTGAACCATCTTTTAACAGCACTCATGACATCAGCTCAGCCCCCTGTTAACGTCAATGCGCCTGCTGTAATCAGATTTTATGGAACTACACACAGGCTAGTTATAGAGATATCAAGTAGGGTCCAGAACTGTCTAACAGGATATGACTAACACTCACTGGTGGCTGTGCGAATGGCCCTGTTAGTGGGATGTTTGAGTATGAACCGTATGTTAGTTGTGTTAATGAAATGTATGTATGTTTTAACCTGACAATCATTACATGTAATAATTTGTGTTAAATATGTTTTAATGTGATAACCAGTAGATACATTAATATACTTAAAATATGTTTTAATGTAACAATCAGTAGATCTAATAATATATATTTAAGTGTGTTTAATGTAACAATCAGTGATGCAATAATAATAGTTATCATCATCATCAAGTGCCCTGCCAGCTGGCGTAGGAATTCATGTCCCTCCACAGATCTCAGTCTTTGGTGTTCTGGATCAACTCTGCTGGTAGTATTCCTCTATGCCACCATCTCAATGCAACCAGCATCATTTCTCATGGTCTATCTCTGCCTCTCTTCCCATAGATCTTTCCAGTTGTAACTGTGTTCACCAATGCCTCTCTTATCACATAACCAAAGAAAACTGTTGGTCTCTTTCTTATTATTGTATATAATGTTCTAGTTTCATTAGCCTCTTTCAGGCAATCATTGTTAATTACTTTGGCAGTCCAAGGAACTCGCAAAATTCATCTCAGGAACATCTCTGTTGCCTTCAAGTTATTCCTAATTTGCTCATTTACATTCCAAGATTAACTGCTATACAGCAAATAATAAATTTTAAATACGCTTTAATGTAACAATCAGAAGATGTAATAATATATGTTACATATGTTTTAATGTGACAACCTGTGGATATAATAATATTCTATAAATAAGTTTTAATGTCATCAGGTGTGAATATATGCTTTACATGTTATATTGTGACACAACAGTAGGTGTAATAATATACTTTACATGTTATATTGTGACACAACAGTAGACGTAATAATATGCTTTACATGCTATATTTTGACACACCAGTAGATGTAATAATATACTTTACGTGTTATATGTGTGACACAACAGTAGATGTAATAATATGCCATACATGTTATATTGTGACACAATAGGAGATGTAATAATATACTTTACATGTTATATTGTGACACAACAATAGATGTAATAATATACTTTACATGTTATATTGTGACACAACAATATATTGATAATATACTTTACATGTTATATTGTGACACAACAATAGATGTAATAATATACTTTACATGTTATATTGTGACACAACAATAGATGTAATAATATACTTTACATGTTATATTGTGACACAACAATAGATGTAATAATATGCCATACATGTTATATTGTGACACAACAATAGATGTAATAACATGCCATACATGTTATATTGTGACACAACAATAGATGTAATAATATACTTTACATGTTATATTGTGACACAACAATAGATGTAATAATATACTTTACATGTTATATTGTGACACAACAATAGATGTAATAATATACTTTACATGTTATATTGTGACACAACAATAGATGTAATAATATGCCATACATGTTATATTGTGACACAACAATAGATGTAATAACATGCCATACATGTTATATTGTGACACAACAATAGATGTAATAATATACTTTACATGTTATATTGTGACACAACAATAGATGTAATAATATACTTTACATGTTATATTGTGACACAACAATAGATGTAATAATATACTTTGCATGTTATATTGTGACACAACAATAGATGTAATAATATGCTTTATTCATGTTTTTAGGGTCCACCTGGCTTTAAAGGACCTGTTGGTCCTAAAGGTGATCCAGGGCTTCCTGGAAGAAATGTAAGTATGCAAATATGGACTTTTCTCTAGTAGTTTCTTTACAATTTCTACATTCTTCTTCTTCTTGTTCATTGCAAATCATGCCAAAATAATCAATAAATATGATGCTGAATGATGTCTTTTAAAGTAGCCTAAACTTCCCTCTACCCCTGCTCAGTCAGTAGCTAATTGTTGTGATATACCGCAATTATACCATATTCTTTTTCAAATCTTATGACAATGTTTTTCAAATCTATTTTCATTCTTATAATGATATGGTTTATTCCTATTTTGTTTTCTATGTTTTGGTCCGTTCTTCTGTTTAATGACTTCATCATCATCATCATGTGCCATGCCGGTAAGCATGGGCGGTCATGTCTCGCCATCTCACTCGATCTACAGAGTCGTGGATCAGCTCAGTGTTCCTGTCTCGACCATGCCATATGGTCAAGCCATCCAGGTATTTACTTCTCTGTCTTCTTGCTCTTTTCCCCTCAATCTTGCCAGCTGTCACCAAGTTCTCCAATTTATTTCTTCTCATAATGTGACCAAAAATGTTGACTGTCTACGTCTAATTTCTCTAATCAGTTTATGATTTTCATTTGTTTCTTGTAGGACTTGGTCATTTCTGTCTGTCCATGGTATTCTTTGCATTTTCCTCAGAAACCACATTTCCACAGCCATCAGATGTTTTCCAGCCTGTTTGCTCATTGTTCACGCTTCACATCCGTACAAAAGCACAAGTTCTATGTAGCACCTCAACACTCTTTTTCACGTTGTACATGACATCTTTTTATTGGTCAGTACGTTTTCCATCTTGCAAAAGGCTACCTTCGCCATGGCGATTCTTGTTCTAATCTCGTCAAGACATTTCCCATCAGATGTTATAAGTGTTCTGAGATATTTTTACCGATTCAGTTGCTTAAGAATATTCTCATTTACTTGTATATTACATTGTGGTATTTCGTCCTTCCTAGTGACGACCATAATCTGTATCTTCTTACAATTTAATTCTAACCCTAGTTCACTGTGTGCAACAACGGCATCTACCAAATGTTGCAGATCTTGCTCATTGTCTGCAATCAATACTGTATCATATGCATATCTAATATTGATGTTTCTTCCTCCAATGATTCCATTCATCCCTTCTACATTTCTGAAAATATTTTCACTATAAAGGGAAAAAAGCTCTGGAGAAATTACGCATCCCTGTCTCACACCTCTCTTAATAGGCTGATATTGACCTAATTCATTATCAATTCTTATGGCAGCTTGTTGTTTCCAATATATGTTTTTTACAAGTCTAAGGTCTTTCCCATCAATTTGTAGATCTGCAAGCATCTCTATCATGTTGACATGTTTTACTTTATCGAAAGCCTTTGTGTAGTCAGTAAAGCAAAGGTGTAGATCTTTTTTTACTTCTACAGAACGTTCAATTAATGTTCTCAGCATATATATAACATTTACTGTACTCTTGCCTTCTACAAACCCATATTGTTCTCCTATTTTGGGTTGTATTTTCTTCCTAACTCTTTGCATAATAATTCTCAGCAAAATCTTTGTGATGTGGCTCTTAATACTAATTGTTCGATACTGATCACATTCCAAGGCTCCTGATTTCTTTGGGATTACAATAAATATATAATTACTTGGTCTATTTCATATTCTTCTAGGGCATTGATCATTTCTGTTGTGATGTTACCTGTTTAATGACTTACGTATCTCTTATTTGTTTTTCCCCCTTCTGTGTCAAAAGTAACAAAAATTTATTTCTTGATTATTAGTTGTCTCTTTTATGTCTTATTTTACTGCCATCTACTGCCCATAATACCTTGCGGTGTAGGACAGGGGGGAGGAGTCTTAAGCCTGAGGAATTAAGGATGGTGCTAGTGCAGTTGCCGCAAACTGTGCAGGTTAGGGCTTTCTTTTCTCCCCCAACAGTCTTACTTTACAACTGTTATTACTGACATCAAAGTGTAGCCTTGTGCATACACTTGACATGATCTCAAGTCAAGTCAGTCAAGGACCATCTTCCACACCTTGAGGCATATTAGATATGGTGCTAGCCCAACATGTGTATAGACCAATCAGCATTCAATGTATGATGTGGTGCTAGCCCCACATGTGTATAGACCAATCAGCAGTCAGTGTATGATGTGGTGCTAGCCCCCATGTGTATAGACCAATCAGCATTCAATGTATGATGTGGTGCTAGCCCCACATGTGTATAGACCAATCAGCAGTCAGTGTATGATGTGGTGCTAGCCCCACATGTGTATAGACCAATCAGCAGTCAGTGTATGATGTGGTACTAGCCCTACTTGTGTATAGATCAATCAGCAGTCAGTGTATGATGTGGTGCTAGCCCCACATGTGTATAGACCAATCAGCAGTCAGTGTATGATGTGGTACTAGCCCTACTTGTGTATAGACCAATCAGCAGTCAGTGTATGATGTGGTGCTAGCCCCACATGTGTATAGACCAATCAGCAGTCAGTCTATGATGTGGTACTAGCCCTACTAGTGTATAGACCAATCAGCAGTCAGTGTATGATGTGGTGCTAGCCCCACATGTGTATAGACCAATCAGCAGTCAGTGTATGATGTGGTACTAGCCCTACTTGTGTATAGACCAATCAGCAGTCAGTGTATGATGTGTTGCTAGCCCCACATGTGTATAGACCAATCAGCAGTCAGTGTATGATGTGGTACTAGCCCTACTTGTGTATAGACCAATCAGCAGTCAGTGTATGATGTGGTACTAGCCCCACATGTGTATAGACCAATCAGCAGTCAGTGTATGATGTGGTACTAGCCCTACTTGTGTATAGACCAATCAGCAGTCAGTGTATGATGTGGTACTAGCCCTACTTGTGTATAGATCAATCAGCAGTCCATGTATGATGTGGTGCTAGCCCCACATGTGTATAGACCAATCAGCAGTCAGTGTATGATGTGGTACTAGCCCCACATGTGTATAGACCAATCAGCAGTCCATGTATGATGTGGTACTAGCCCCACATGTGTATAGACCAATCAGCAGTCAGTGTATGATGTGGTACTAGCCCCACATGTGTATAGACCAATCAGCAGTCAGTGTATGATGTGGTACTAGCCCCACATGTGTATAGACCAATCAGCAGTCAGTGTATGATGTGGTACTAGCCCTACTTGTGTATAGACCAATCAGCAGTCAGTGTATGATGTGGTACTAGCCCTACTTGTGTATAGATCAATCAGCAGTCAGTGTATGATGTGGTGCTAGCCCCACATGTGTATAGACCAATCAGCATTCAGTGTATGATGTGGTGCTAGCCCCACATGTGTATAGACCAATCAGCATTCAGTGTATGATGTGGTGCTAGCCCCACATGTGTATAAACCAATCAGCATTCAGTGTATGATGTGGTGCTAGTCCTACATGTGTATAGACCAATCAGCAGTCCATGTATGATATGGTGCTAGCCCCACATGCGTATAGACCAATCAGCATTCAGTGTATGATGTGGTGCTAGCCCCACATGTGTATAGACCAATCAGCAGTCCATGTATGATGTGGTCAGTATTTTTGGACCCCTTTTACTTCCCAGGACATTTCCCAGCATTCACTTTAAGCTTGGTCTTCCTGGAAGCCAGGACATTTAAAAAAAATCCTCACCCCAATGGTGGTTCAGACGTATGATCACCGTGCCAGCAGACAAGCTTGCACTAGCGCTGCTTTGTAGCGGTGAATTCTTTATTACTCTCAACATTTTGTTAATATCAGAGGCATTAATTTGTGAAGTCTTATTGTATTTAATTACATTAGATGCACACCTAATTTTCATGATTTTATAAATGACATTAATTTAGTTTCTACTATATAGATTTTGTAGCTGTGAAGTATGGTTATTTTGCATGTACAAAGTTGGTGGTAGATTGATTGAACAATTTCTATTATATAAATATGGCTGTATACACAAATCTTAAATGTAGAGCTATGTTTGTTATTTAAAAGGAGATGTTATGTTGGCAATATGCAAAGTTTGATTTATATGTAATATTCATACAATGGTCACATAATTTTTTCATTGTCTTTGATGCTCGCTAATCTCATTTTAAAAACTTTAGTCTAGCACCATATATTCTATACAACATGATATCTCACGGCAACACACATTTGTTTAAGGAGTCAAATCATATAAGGTAAAACTCAGTAGTAGTTGTAGTCGTATGATGTCAACTTCATAGCAGATGGGTCACCTCATAATTGCTCCATTCCTGTGCCAGTGAATACCACACAAAATGCTTGTGATGATCCCATCTGAACTTGTAAATGAAAACAGTAGTTTAGACAGGATCATATTGCCAGAGCACTGACAGCGAGATGTCCTTCACTTGAATATGCAGTTCATTGTCAAAGATGACAGCTGTCCTGATAAACACTAGCAGTCCACAAATGTATCATTGCATAAGGCAGCCACCAATGCCGGCAATTAGCCATCCACAATTTTCTGAAACTGCTCTTCACAAAACAACTGATGTGAATACAAACAAAAAGAATTTCAAAAGAAATCTAACAACATTCAAGATTGGCGAATCAGTCATGTACACATGTGGATTGGCGCCGCAGACAGTAGGTCATATACTCCAAGACTGCCCACATACAACAGATCTAAGAAAACCTTCTGGCCTAGAGAAACACAAGTGGACGATAAACTTTATGGACCACTGAATGAACTAAAAAAAAGACAGTTAAATTCATACAAGACAACATTACAGTTATAGACAATTTTCTAGCGAAAGAAAGAAAGAAGAAGAAGAAGAAGAAGAAAATGTCGCACAAGCACTCAACTCAATAGTTGGGCAATGAAACCACTCCTCCATGACCAAACATGAGTAAAATGCACTAGCAAAATTTCCTCCGAAGTCGGAGAGTGTCTGCCTGTACGGCGAGGAACCACCAGTCTGCACACCAATAAGCCAGACATGGGACAACGGATACTCATGCAAATCTCAGGTCCTGTATGACATCACACTGATGTTGGACAACAGGATGCCTTCATCCGACATACAGGACTTCGCATTGGAGCTCAAGCCAACGAACACAAGCAAGTAAGAGCAAACTGCCCAGAAACAGTCAGCTCTCCAAGGACTAACCGGGCCCATTCAACATGTTGGCCAGGTAGTCCTGGGGTGAGACTCAGTTATACTTGTAAATTACTGGACAGTATGAGAAATGTCAGCTCAGTGAAGAAAAAATATCCAATTGCACCTCACAGATGATGTTGTAGAATAGGCAGACAAAAAGAAATACTTGATGGTCTAAGGTGGTAGCAAGGAAAACGTCAGCAATAGAATTGATTCAGAACCATCAAGGACTGAGATCTGTGGACAGACATGAGCACCTATGCCATTTGGCAGGGCATGTGATGATGAAGATGGCCTAGTGGCAGAGGACAGGCAACACAGGAGTGTGGCAAAAGCTGTGCTGGTAACCCATCCACCCAAATAAGTGGACAACTCTGCACCAAAGCAGAGCAAAGCATTCATTTATCCTGACATCTGGAAATTGCTGTCAGTGGCAGTGATCACTCACTACTTGTTTGGATGTTAAAGTCAAGGGATAACCTCCCTTCTTCCCAAGAATAAGCTTATAAATTAGACATAAATATGTAATGAAGAAGTGTCAGAATTAGAAGTTTCATAACAGTCTTCGGTCTGAATACCAGAACATGACAAATTAAACTACTAAAATCCCTCTTCCTTGTTTCCACCCTGTCACTGAAGAGGGGCTTGCATGTTCTAATGACCCCTTGATTATACTGGTAACTTTTCCCAAGTCAGACAAATCAAGGGACATGGACAATGTAAGATATAAAAGTCTGCTATGTTCATGGGACAGTAATAGGCCAACGAAAGCAAACCTGAAAGAAATGTCTAATTAACTGAGGTATACTGATCCACGGACTAGATGACACAATGCAGTATACTTAATTTACTGAGATGCAGGCTTGATGAAATAATGCAATATAAGTTGATTTACTGAGATGCAGGCTTGATGACACAATGAAATATAACTTGTTTTACTGAACCACAGATTTCATGAAAAAATGCAAAATACCTTGTTTTAATAACTTGTTTTACTGGACTTAATAAAATAATGGAATATAACTTGTTTTACTGAGATGCAGGCTTGATGAAATAATGCGGTGTAACTCGTTTTGCTGAACCATAGACTTAATGAAATAATGTAGTGTAACTTGTTTTACTGAACAACAGACTTGATGACATAATGCAGTTTAATATGTTTTAGTTAGTTAGTTAGTCGACAGATCATCCTCGCTGCACATCGAACCATTCAGTCCATAAGTGCTCGGATCCCCTCCTCAGCAAATCCCGCAGCGTGTAGCGGCTAACGACGCCAGTTCTGTGTTGGTTTATCAATCTTCTTTGGCTTCCTGCGTAGTGTTCTTGTTTGGCCACACCTCTTTTAATTTGCTGCTCTAGCAGTCTGGCCATTGTTGTAGATTCACAGTCATCACTTGGTTCTCGCAAAAGTCTCACATCACGTAGAGCATTCAGAATGTCAGCCTGGTCCATGGCGCGTCCGCCCTCCACAGTAGCCTCACCTGCGAGCTTGTCAGCCCGCTCATTTCCTTGTACTCCCGCATGCCCTGGCACGAAGATGAAACTAATCTTTGCCAGCCGAGACCGCTTCAGAGGCAGCAACCATTCTCTTCGGATCGACCCCTCCTCTATCCTCTTGATCATGTTCATTGAGTCGCTAAGGAAACAAGCCCTGGTGAATGTCTGTGTCTCGAGCCATGTTATTGCTTTACTTACTGCCATGACTTCCATGGTCAGGCTACTTGTGGTTTCAGTAAAAGCACCAGAGTCCTCCTTCACAATTCTCCCTCCGGCCCGAGCTGTAAAGGCCCATGAGCTTCTCACATGTCGGACGACCGACCCATCTGTGTAGATGACCGCGTCACCGTCTAGCGAATTCTCGAAAATCAACGCTTGTACTTCAGCCTCAACAGCAGCCGGATTTTCTTGTCTGCATTTTCTATCTAGTTGGATGCAAACTGAAAAGGATGTGCAGAAGTCTGTTGGCACTTGCACCCACTCCTCGCCAGGTTCTAAGTCCTCAAGTGAACACACCTGTTGAAGAATGTCTTCGGCTTGACCCATCCACGACCGTCCTCTTTTTAACCTGCTGCCCTTCACCTTCCTAATTTCACTATGCAGTGGATGTTGTGTGTTTGCGTTAATTCTGAGGTAGGCGCGTGCCCTGCAAACTTGTATTCTCTCTTCAATGGTTGGAAAATCAAGAAGGTATCGCATCGCCCTGCATGCTGTATCTCTTGTACATCCAAGAATAATGCGCATAGCTTCATTCTGTATCCTTTCCATCCTTTCTATCTGCTTATGGCTGAGAGTCAAGATTGCCATTGCATACTCCAAAACAGACATGACCAGCCCCTCGTACAGAAGACATAGATGGCGCTGCTCACAGTTTGCTGCCGCCATCACCCGCATCGCTGCCAAACCCCGCTTGGCCTTTGTTATCACCTGGTCTATGTGCACATTATAAGCAAGGCTTCGATCAAACCGTATCCCCAGGTAATTCATTGCCTGCGTTCTTTCCACCGTCTCTGAACACAGCATTACAGTTGGTGTTGGATTGTTGACAATATGATTATTCAACGAGAACCAAGTCACTGTTGCCTTTGTTGGGTTGACCATTGCCCCAGCTTCATCACACCAAGTACTTATGCGATTGAGTTCGGTTTGTAGTTCCCCAGCAACCTCCTCTCTATCCTTACCCTGACGATACACTAAAACATCATCGGCATATGACAATGTCCTGCCAGGTCCAGTGATCTGCTCACTGGTGATTCTCACTGTGTAGGCGTTGAACAGTACCGGAGATAATGGTGATCCCTGTGGTAGGCCAGGATATATTGTTGTTGGTTCCGAAGTCCAACTGCCACATCTAAAAACTACTTTCCGTTGGAAGAGGGCTGCAGCGATCCAACTAAGGAGGAATGGACTTACGTTTAGTTCAAGAAGCTGAAACATTAAAAAATCCAGTGGTACTCTGTTGTATGCGTCCTCAAGATCAATCGCTGCAGCAACAGTTTCAGTGCCCGAGTGGAAACCTTCATAGACATCCTGGGCAAAGACTGCTGCATTGGTCCAGGTTTCTCTTTTTGGACGGTACCCACCCAGGGTAGGTGGGAAAACACCTTGCCTCTCTAGTTGGCTTGATATTTTCCTGGCAATTACCTTCTCCAGCAGCTTGCCTATTGTATTCTGCATGGTTATAATTCGATATCCCTGAATTTTTTTGTGGTCTTTGTCAGGCTTCGGCAAGGGAATCAGATAGCTGTGTAACCATTCCTCCTTGATGCTAGCACTCCCTATACTGTTGTTGTACATGTCTGCTAGTTTCTCTAGCTCATTGTCGGTACACCTATTTATGTCGTCGTATCTTATGCCATCAGGACCTGGAGCACTGTTTTTTGATCGTCGAAGCACAGCCTTGATTTCTTTCACTGTCACTGTGTCTTCATCCGAAGTGTTCTGGGCCTTGCATCTGTCTGAGGTGACCTCCTTGGCCAGATTTCGACCTCCCATGTCTGTCTGGTTGCTCTGCTCAAGGTAGCGTTCAAAGAGGGCTTTGCCCTTGTCCTCGTCAGTCCTCTGCCAGATGAGGTCAGCACCTTGGAAGTCAGAAATGCTCTTATTCTTGACTACACCACTCATGCTTTTATGTAGTCGCCAGAACAATTTCAGTGACTTGTCTGTGCTTACCCTTTGACATACCTCTGCCCATTTTTCCCTTTTAACCACCGTGACCAGTTTTTTGAAATAGCTTACTTTTGTGTGCATCTCTCTTTCTAAGTGCAAGCAGGGACTAGGATGACCAGCTCTGTTCTTCTTGGCATTTTGCCATCTCCTAACAGCACTACGCTTATCCACCCAAGCCTTATCCACCTCGAAACTCCACCACGGTGGCTGCTCCCAGCTTTTTTTCCTGCCCTGAAACGTTCTGCGCTTGTCACGTCTTATTTTACTCACCACATCTTGCCCTGTACTGTCATACTGGAACGTCTTTACCTTTAGCTTGTGCTGCCTGGTTCTGCCTTTCTCCACCAATATGCTGCAAGGGTGGTGGTCGCTGCCATGGTGTCCTAGGACACCCCATCTACACACTGTAGTGAGTAAAGGTGAAACTAGCGCCAGATCAATAGCACTGTCCTCATCGCCTGGACGGCTTGCTGTCCTGGTGACACAGCCACTGTTGATACAAACCAGGTCGATGGTTTCCAGTGCAGTCTCGAGCTCCTCCCCTTGTGTATTGGAGGAAGTGTTTCCCCATGATCTGCCTTTAGCGTTGAAGTCACCACAGAAAATAACATTCCTCTCGTGGCCTAATATGCCACTTAAGCACTGCCACTTCTGTGCGTCCACACTCGCATTGCGGGCATAAACATTAACCAACACGAATGGTATACTGGAATGAACTCTCACCGCCTGTATTTGTATATCGTCACTGTCCCAACTGGACATGTCTAGCTCTGACGCCACCATGCTGTCGCGAACGAGAATCGCCGTTCCCAGATGTCGTCTGTTGTAGAAACATTTGAAGCCGGCAATTCGGAGTGGCTGATCGCCCAGTCTCGTCTCCTGGAGTGCTACAATGTCGTTCCTGTAAACTAGGGTTTCTAAAATAGAGCCCCGTTGTTTTACACTGGCACAGTTCCAATATAGAATACGGATGTTCCTGAGTCCTAGACGGTGACACTTGAGTCTAAAACGCCTCAAACCACCGCGCTTACCTTGTTTCTTCCTCCCTGCGCGGCTACCACGCCGCTTCGTTATGTTGACTGCTGAACCCTCGGAAAACACACGTTGTTCCGCCATGTTGAAAAAACGTAAACACAGACTGCTGAGAACCACACACGCTGCTGAAAATTCACTCAAGGAAGGCTTCGCTCGATGCACGAACTCCGTAGCACCCGCGCAGATCTTGAGTATAAACTCCTGGTTTTACATCCTGGCACACCAATTACACGCAAGAGATGAATAAATCCATCCCATACGCGAAAAAGTTAACGAACACAAAACAACACGACCGTCCGTCGCCATCTTGAAACCGGAAGTCCCATATTGTTTTGACAGCAAAACATATTTAATATGTTTTGCTGAACCATAGACTTAATGAAATAATGCAGTATAACTTGTTTTACTGATCCATAGACTTCATGAAATAATGCAATATAACTTGTTTTACTGAACCACAGGCTTTATGAAATAACGCAATTTAACTTGTTTTGCTGCACCATAGACTTAATGAAATAATGCAACATAACTTGTTTTACCGAACCATAGACTTAAAGAAATAATGCAATATAACTTGTTTTACTGAACCATACACTTAATGAAATAATGCAATATAACTTGTTTTACCGAACCATAGACTTAAAGAAATAATGCAATATAACTTGTTTTACTGAACCATACACTTAATGAAATAATGCAATATAACTTGTTTTACCGAACCATAGACTTAAAGAAATAATGCAATATAACTTGTTTTACTGAACCATAGGCTTGATTATACAATGCAGTATAACTTGTTTTACTGAACCACAGACTTGATGAAATAATGCAGTATAACTTGTTTCACTGAACCATACACTTAATGAAATAATGCAATATAATTTGTTTTACTAAACGTAGACTTAATGAAATAATGCAATATAACTTGTTTTACTGAACCACAGGCTTGACTATACAGTGCAGTGTAATTTGTTTTACTGAACCATAGACTTAATGAAATAATGCAGTTTAACTTGTTTTACTGAACCACAGACTTTTATGATAATAAAAATAGTTAAGGCAGAATTATCAACAACTGCCAGCTTAGTTTCTCAGCATGTATGTTGCAGTGATGTTATGACTACATTCAGATCCTTAATCCCTCCATTCAAATCTGTAATCTATTATCTTTAACATTATCTTTAACAGGGTGTTGATGGAAGGCCAGGAGAAAAAGGTAACAAAGGTGATATGGGAATAGGAAAATTTGGTTTCAGGGGATATACAGGAGCTAAGGGAGAGAAAGGTGCCCCTGGGCCTCCTGCAACAAGAGAATTTGCTGGGGAACCCCCAGTCACAATCACAGGACGGGGGCCTCCGGGGCTTAAAGGAGAGAAAGGCATGAGAGTAAGTACAATTAACACTAAGAAATGAATACACATATAACAACATATCATTGTGAATTCTCATTAAAATAGATTAAAGAAGAGCATTATCTAAAAGCAAATACTGCTGTTGGGTTATGAAGTGTTAGGACTTCACATGTGTAAGAATCATATAAATATGATAATACATCAAAGTTTCATGAGGTTTAGACTTCACATGTATAAGTGTAGCGAAAAATCAGCGGATTTCGCTTCATTTTCCGATTAACGGGGGCATGAGTTAAATATAGAAGGGGAAACCCTTCATGGAATTCTTTTTCTTTCGTGAAGTTTGTGGAATATTCTAGTTCTGCCTTCAAAATAGAACACACAGAATACTTCTTCACTGTAACTAAGCTCGGTTCACATAAACACGCCAATTATGGTGCATCCTAGTACGATTCTCTAACTGGTGGGGAAAAGTGTGAACTCCGAGCTCTTCTCAGTTTGAAAGTAGGAGAGCTAGGCAACAGCCGTAAGTTGAGACCAGTACCTTTGAGTCTTCAAACTGACATGTCCTGTCCTTGAAAACTGTATTATGTACACAGAGAAGATTTTGTCAGTTGTTCTCTACATTTACATTATTCAGAATGGACAAGGTGTGGCTTTTCCCAAGAGAAGGCTCTCCCTTTTTGGTTGGTGAATGATTCTACGACTTTTGAATATCATCAAGTTGAATGACCAAGTGACTTCAGCCTTTGGCATGAAACAACACGCCTATCTGTAAGGCCGACGAAGACTGAAAGTCGTCCGTCCGTGTGTCAGAAGTTCTATTGGTCGTCATCACCACCTGCTTAGCATGACAGCCAGTGAAATTTTTCATAATTATTCTAAGCTAACTGAATGGTAGGATGATTTTCATCTGTGAGAACTGAGGGGGACAGAAAGGACAATTTATACATATATGAACAATGATAGTATGTATCAGCCAGAGTCAAGAGGCTTCAAATATAAGCGAACTTCAAACCCTGATGGGTATTTGCCAAGAAGTTGATTTGTATCTGAGAGAGAGTGATGAACATTATGAACTTGAAATATTTCAATAATGGAGCGTGAAGATGTGTTCGTTAGCCCCTACCATAGGCAATGTGACAGTAGACATTGGATGAACATTTCTTCTTACATGATTTGGCTCCAGTGGAGTTGAAAATTGTTGGGCAGACACCAAGAACTTTTCACCCAATATTGTTCTGCTTCATTGGATGCAACTATACATCCTGAAGTCCTCCAAGTATAGTACTTCTCAAAGCGACCTAGTCTTGGCTGAGTCTCCAGCCTTCATTGGTGACCCTCAACATAATCGAGAGGTGTCCAGATACATCCCCTGAACTGGAAGGAGGAGCTTCGACACACTCGGGTGAGAGGTTGCCTGACTCCAGACATATGAACAGAGACATAGGGACACCAGATGATGAAAAATATAGTCATGCTAGCTGACAGTTTAGCTACTTTTGTCTCCAGCTTGTAGAACCTTTGGTGTATTGATTCAAGTTGGCCTATGTATTGTTTCCTTACAGCTGTAAACATGTTTAATATAATATCTTTGTGTAATGTTTTCAACTCTTGTGTGGGTCTAGGTCTTGTCTAGAGAGGGAGTATTTTGATTACGTTATAGGGGATAGAATCCAATATACTGTGGAGTCCTCTGAACCATAATCCCTGGACTAGCCAGAGAAGTCCCTTAATATTTATGGTGTCATTTCGGCAGCCAACTCCACCCATATTATCACAGTAAGAATCATATAAATATGATAATACATCAAAGTTTCATGAGGTTTCGACTTCACATGTTTAAGAATCATATAAATATAATAATACATCAAAGTTTCATGAGGTTTCGACTTCACATGTTTAAGAATCATATAAATATGATAATACATCAAAATTTCATGAGGTTTGGTAAACACCTCCCTTCCTTGCCACCTTCTTTCCCAGAAACATCTCTGGCATCAATTTTTGGAGGCTCGATAAACCCCCGGATCTGTCCCCTGTGAATCTCCTGTAAACCTCCCTTGTCAATCTCCCATTGTCACAATTGTAAACCTCCCATATCACAACTATGACCTATGTCGCCTCCCACATCAGTCTCCCATTGTGAAAACTGTAAACTTCCCATGTCTATCTCCTATGTTACAGTTCTGAATCTCCAGTATCACAAATGTGCTCCAGTCAAGACCTCCAGCATCTGGAACAGCCTTATCACAGGTTGTTTCATATTCAGGCATATTGTGAAAAAAGTCTACAGAAGTCAAAAAGCCAGTATATTTTCTAATGAAGAATGTAGAGTTAGAGTAGGTATCTGAAATGCACAATAAAAGAAGAATATTAAGCCAGGAAAGTTGACATATGGCATAGACAAAACTGAAAAAAGGACAGATCATAACAAATCCTGATGAACAATAGCTGGTGTAGTCGTGTGTTCTACAAGGTAGTGAAAGGCATGATGATGATGATTATTGCAATTTTGATTGCTTCAAATAGTTAAAAAAAATTAAAATGTGTGAAATAAACATCAGATACCATATATGTATTGTTTGGCATTCATACAACAAAAAGTGTCTATGTCGCTCTAGGCAACACATAGAAACTTTAGGTATGCCAGAGTTTTCAACTCTTGTGCTCCAAATGATACCGTGGCTCTGCTGCAGGAAACCAAAGTGTAAATATGCATGACCAGCTAGAATACGTGGTGTTAACTGGCATGGGAGGTTTGCAGTTGTGACACTAGAGATTCAGAACTGTAACATGGGTGAAGGATGTGGGAAGTTTACAGTTTTCACAATTAGAGACTGACATAGGAGGCAACAGTTGTGACAAGGGAGATTTACTGTTCTGTCATGAGAGGTTTACAGTTGTGATATATGAGATTGGCATGGGAGATTTACAATTGTAATATGAGAGGTTTAAAATTCTAAGTAACATGAGAAGGTTCAAATTGTTAGCAACCTGGAGAGGTTTAGAATTGTATATGAAATGGCATGTCAGCTAGTTAGTAAGATAAACAAAGTTTAAAATTGTTAGTGACTGACAATTTTGCAATAATGATCTATGATTTTAAACATGTAACACAGGCTTGCAACAGTGACATTAAAAGATTAAAACTGTATGAAATTAGGTTTACAATCTTAACATTGGAGGTTTCAAGTAAGTGACTTTAAGAGTATGAGAGGCGGTGATAGAGAGGATTGGGGTTTTAAAATTGTGACATGAAATATTTAAAAATTGTAAGAGGTGTGGAAAGTTTCAAAAGTATCTTATTTATTTTATGCAATATTAAAATATACTGTTACTGTATGGTTAACAAACAAGATGGCTTCTTTCTTAGGGAGATAAAGGTGAAAAAGGTACTGCAGGTTTTCCAGGAGAGATGGGTCGAATTGTAAGTAGCATTGTTATTGTTCAGTCTCTATGAATGTTTTGGTCTTAGCTTCATTAGCCTTCTCATCTGAATTGTGACATGAAGGGACATATATTTAACATATGATGGCTTCATCTGTTACTACAGATTCAATTGCCAAACGGGATGACAAATGCTGAACTATAGAATATAACTCATTTAAAACTTATGCAAATGTGATAAAAAATGCTGAACTGTAGAAGGCAATTCATTTACAACTGATGCAAATGTGATAACAAGTGCTGAACTATAGAAGAAGGTTTATCTACAACTGATACAAATGGAAATAGTGAAAAGAAAGGGAGGAGTCATAGATTGTAAAAATAAATGTAATCACATGATAGATACTACCTTTCTGGTGTGAAGTCTTAGGTTTTCACATATACTGTGTTATGGTATAATAAGTGGGCGTGACCAACTCACTGCTTTCTTTCCGTGAAAATTATGTGAAAGTCTAAAAATATGAGTCTAGGACGATATACCCAACAGTATGCTTCATGGCATGAAAGAGGGATCCCTTACTGACCTACTAGAGAGGGTGGACTGTAAAGGGATACAATTGTCCATATCTGTTGCCAACAAGCACTTGCTGTATTGTGTCACGTATGAGATTATTGTCAGTAAGTACAGGTCAAGTTATGGTTACTTTTTAGTTTTTGTTTGTTTGTTATAAACATACACACTATATATTATTGATTATATTTGAAGTTTCACATAGAAATTTTGGTCTATAGGGAATTCCTGGATTACCTGGGATGGTTGGAGCAAAGGGTGTGCCTGGAATTGCTGGACCCAGGGTGAGTCTTTTCTTTTGCTTGTCAGTTCACAGTAAGTTGAAGGTCGAAAGGAAACAGTTTCTTTTACCTGAAGAAAAAGAAGAAAGAAAATGAAAATGAAGGAGGAGATGAAAAAAGAAAGTAGGCGCAGGAGGACGAGGAAGATAAAGAGAAAAGAAAAATCAAAGTGGGAGGAGAAGATGAATATCCACAGCATATTGTAATGAAATTGTGTTGTCTGACAGACATTTTGTGAAGTTTAAACATATTGAAATCAGTAATGACTGTTAACTTATTTGTGCCTGTGTCTACTTGCAGGGCAAGCAAGGTTTTCCGGGATTATATGGTCTCTCAGGACCCAAGGTTTGTATGTCCTTTACTTTGTCTTGTCGGAATTGAAATTATGTTGCAGTTTGTAATTAATCTTATTGTTAGATAATTCCTTGGGTGAGTGATAGCATAGCTTGTCTGTTGAAATAAGTGTGGGAGGTTCAAATCTTTGTGAAATTCAGCAAGGAGATGGAACCTAGTGATGATGATGATGTTGCCAAGCTTCCAGTAAGGCTGTGAATTAAAAACTGCATGCCCTAAAATGTTACAGAACAATTATTGGAATCTCATGGACCAAGAAGAAGAAATATATTGACATTCTACAAAAACTTGGGACATAGCTTTAACAATCCTATTGTCTAGAGAGCACCATAACACAGACTGCTTATCTAGGTTAATGACACTACCCATCTCTGTACACCAGTCAATGACTTTGTTTACTGTATCCTGCAACTCTTGTACTATTTGTTTCCTGTCTCTCTCCTGCCTATATGCAAGGACATCAACTGCAAATGTTAGTATCCTTCCATTCCCTGGTGCTTCAATGCTTGCAATCTTGTGTAAACATTGAATAGCACATGCAATATTGCAGATCTTTGTAATAATGGATGCCTCAGAGATCCATGCTCCTAGTTGAAGAGCAACCCTACGAAAGTGCAGGGTAGCTGCTATCCAATTCACCACCCAGGGACTAACACCATTATCCATAAGATTGTGCATTAAGAGATCATATTTGACTTTGTTACATGCGTCCTCAAGGTCTAATGCTGCTGCCATTGTTTCTTGTCTAATCTTGATCCACTCATAAATATCAAAAGCAAATGTTCCTGCATCTGAGCAGATGTTTTTCTTTGGCCTGTAACTCCCCAGCACTCTTAGGAGTAGCTTTTCCATTTCCAAGTATTTCTACAACTTAACGCAACTATCTTCTCCAATACCTTACCAAATATATTCTGCAAGGTAATAGTCCTATAGCCATTAAGTCTTGAATGGTCCCTGACTGGCTTGGCCAGTGGAATAAATAGCTGAGTACCCACTCTTGGAACACTGATACCGTCCTAAAGCTCAGATTAAAACAAATAGCTATCTTCTTCAAATCTCTATCTCAGTATGACCATGCCTCTTTCATCGCTAATCTTTTCAGTCATCCCATTGTCCTCACTACATGAGCAAGGAATGCTTTTTGTCTTCTTATATGTGCAGATAATGTCCTCACTACATGAGCAAGGAGTGCTTTTTGCCTTATTCTTATATGTGCAGATAATATTCTACGTTTATTAACCTTTTCCGGGCAGTCATTAGTTACTCTGGCAGTCCTGGGTATTCAAAGTATTCGTCTTAGAATCCATATTGCCGTTGCCTTCAAACTCTTCTTAATTATCTTGTTCACATTCCAAGCTTGACTGCCATACAGTTGAACAGGTTCTAAATAATATTTCAGCGTACAGTTGAACAGGTTCTAAATAATATTTCAGCACTCTTTTTCTGACATTCAAGGATAGTAACTTATTATATAAGATACTTTTCATGTTTTGAATTGCAGCTTTTGCTTGGCCTGATTGATTGATTGATTGATTGATTGATTGATCTAGGAACCAACATCACAGCATTCGGGGCATTCCCATAGGCGCTCCGTCCCCATCCTCAGCAGCCAGTGAAGAGTTCCAACACCAATAATACCAGTAGTAATCTGATTATATGTCCGTCTCGCCTTTCCTCTGAGCGTCGAGCATCGACCAGATCCCCTCGTCACTCTGCGCTGCCTCATTCTTGCCAGACCATGATGATTGCCAGACCATGCGATTTCCACGGCATTTGCTCCTCCGAGGTGTACATGTGCTCCCACAAGGCTGCAACCATGTCTGCCTTGTCATGCATCAATACTCCACCAAGTTTTGCAGAGCCAGCCAATCTGTCCGCCTGTTTATTCCCCATCAAACCAGCATGCCCCGGAGAAAAGATCCAGGCGATGCTTGCCACCCGTGACTTCTAAAGCGAAGCAAGACACTCTGCACGAAGCATGCCTGTCCTCACCTTCCTCAGCATGCTTTCTGAGTCAGTTGCAATCACAATGTGTGTGTGTGTCGTATTATCGATCTAGCGGAAAGCTGCAGTGACTGCTTCCACCTCCATTCTTAAGCTAGATGTTGTGGTATCATATGCCAGGCTCTTCTGCACCAAACAGTGGCCATTAGCTTTTACTATGAACCCCCAGGCACTTCTCCTATCTCTCGACACTGAACCATCTGTGTAGATAATCACTTCACCCGAGTGAGCTTATCCTGAATTAGTTGCTTGGCCTATTCTGTCCTTAATCTCTGTCACACATTTTTTGTATGATGCTGTAATTTCCTTGACTCACATTTTAATTTATTTACTTGCTTAAGCATTTTGCCTTCTTGCAGTATGTGTTATACTGACTACATCATTCATCATGTACTGATTGTTCTAAAAATATGAGCCTGGTACCTATCCTAATATGCCACATGGCAAACTGGCTCTTTAACTACAAAACAAAGATTGACAAGGGAGATGATCACCAATGTCAGACTGTAAATATACCTCATTAGACATTTCACATATTCACAGCATATTGACTGTTTCAGGGAGATCGTGGAATGGATGGTGATCCTGGAACTTCAGGTTTGCCTGGCCCCAAGGGAGATACTGGCCAACCTGGTTATGATGGTACCCCGGGACCAGCGGGACCCAGAGGACCGCCTGGTGTAAGTGATAGCTTGTAAACTGCTCAACTCTCAGCTTGTTGTCAGCTGTAGGCCTCAACATCTTTTCTGTTCTAGGTCATACCTTCATATCTTGCATATTGGTTTTAAGATATATCTTGATATCTTGTATACTCTTCTAAGTTATATCTTGATATCTTGTATCCTGTTATAAATTATACCTTGATATCATATATACTGTTCTATATGTTCTATCTTATATATAAAAGGCGATCTCCGTCTGTCTGTATGTCCGTATGTCCTTTATGCGCTCGCGAACGGCCCATCCGATTGAGATGAAATTTTCTACACGTCTTCCTTTCATTCCAGCGCAGCCCACTGTGATAATTTTTTAGTGTGAAATCGGCTGCTTACCCAATATTATTTAATTTTCAATTTTTCATTATAATTTATATACAGCGAGGGGACCTAACTCTGTAAAAGTTATTTCAAGGGGCATAACTTTTCTGTATAACTTATAGTCATATTGTTGCATCGTTTTCAAAGATTTGTAAACTCTTAGTCCATAGTTATATACCGGCATATGAGTTATAATAAATAGTGATACAATCTTTAAGGCATTTTCAAAGTTTTCATAAAAATAATGCATAATGCATAACATTGTAACTCATCTTTTTATGCTTAAAGAATAAATAAATAATAGTTACCTTATCTCTATCAAGTTTGAAGATTTTATATTTCTTTACACTGTCGCCAACTCTAAGAAGACATGGAACAACTTCAGCCATTATTAAATCTACAGGCATATGCGTTATATTCCTCCTCCTCCTCCTCCTCTCCCCTCCTCCACCTCCTACCCTCTTCCTCTTCCCCTCCCCCTCCTCCCTCTCCCTCCTCTTCCCTCTTTCTCCTCCTCCTCCCTCTTCCTCCTCCTTCCTCCTCCTCTTTCCTCCTCCTCCCTCTTCCTCCCTCTTCCTCCTCCTGCCTCCTCGCCCTCCTCCCTCCTCCTAATCACTCCTCTTCCTTCCTCCTCCCTTCTCCTCCTCTCTCCTCCTACTCCCTCCTCCTCCTCCCTCCTCCTCCTCCTATGTCCTCCCCCTCCTCCCTCCTCCTCCTTCTCCTCCCTCTTCCTCCCTCCTCCTCCTTCTCCTCCCTCTTCCTCCTCCAACTCCTCCTCCCCTCCTCCTCCCACATCCTCCTGCCTCCTCCTCCTCCCTCATCCTCCTCCTTCTCCCTCCTCCCTCCTCCTCCTCCATCTCCCTCCTCCTCCATCTTCCTCCTCCTCCCTCTCCTCCTCCCTCCTCCTCCTGCGTTCTTCTCCTCCCTCCTTCTCCCTCCTCCTCCTCCTCCTCCTCCTTCCTCCTCCCTCTTCCTCCTCCCCCCTCCTCCCTCCTCCTCCCTCTTCCTCCTCCCCCTCCTCCTCCCACCTCCTCCTGCCTCCTCCTCCTCCCTCATCCTCCTCCTTCCTCCTCCTCCCTCCTCCTCCTCTCTCCTCCTCCTAATCCCTCCTCCTCCCTACTACTCCTCCTCCTTCCTCCTCCCTCCTCTTCCCTCCTCCTCCTCTCTCCGCCTATCTCTTCCTCTCTCCTACTCCTCCCTCCTCCTCTCTCCTCCACCTCCCTCTTCCTCCTCCCAGCTCCTACTCCTCCTTTTTCTTCTTCTTCTGCTGCTGCTGCCGCTGCTCCATTTACCCAAGTTAATTGTTGGGGAAGATGTAAAGATCTTTCAAGTGCTCTTTCTAATGCTTTTTGTAAGTTGGTCTTCGTTTATCTAAGGTTGTTCTAACTGCAACCAATAAATGATTAGACAGACAGACAGACAGACGGGAACGGGAACTTATATGACTACTTATATGAATTAAATGAGATGCTCCCCATCAGGGGCTGGGCGAAGCCGGGCCGGATCAGACAGACAGACAGACAGATAGACAGACAGACAGACAGATAGATAGTCGGGAACGGGAACGTGAGCTTATATGACTACTTATATGAATTAAATGAGATGCTCCACACCAGGAGCTGGGCGATGCCGGGCCGGGTCAGACAGACAGACAGACAGACAGATAGTCGGTAACGGGAACGGGAACTTATATGACTACTTATATGAATTAAATGAGATGCTTCCCATCAGTGACTGGGCGAAGCCGGGCCGTGTCAGCTAGTATATTATATATGTTTTAGCCGCTACATGCTGTAGGATTTACTGAGGAGAGATCCTGAGCACTTATGGACTGAATGGTTCAATGTGCAATGAGAATGATCTGTCGGCTAACTAACTAACATATATATACGCCGGCTTCGTGGCTTAGAGGTTATATATATATATAAGTTAAAGATGCTGTTCGTAATCCCGTATACCCAGGTACAAAACACAGCTTCACGAGATTCGGAAGCAGATCGCGTTGCGTTGGTTTCTTATGGAAAGGTATGTGAGCTGGTAATTCAGAAAGCAATGGCAAACTACTTAACATAAAACCCTTACAAACACACACACACTCATATATATATATATATATATATATATATATATATATATATATATATATATATATATATATATATATATATATATATAAGTGTGTGTGTGTGTACACACACACACACATATATATACACACACACATAAAACTAACTATATAAACTATTATATACACACTCACGCCCACAGATATATGATATATAAGCTGTGATGACGTCAGTGTCGATGCAATGTCTGCTGTTTGCCAGCTCTCGTAGATCTGAGTGAACTTATAAAATGTTATCCAAAAACAATCGACCCTGGCTGCGTAGAGTGATAACAATTTAAACCTAAATACTAGAATGGGTGGTGAATGCAAAAATGCATTCATTATCATCTCGTCACTCTAAATAATCCATAAGAATATTAAATGATCATCGCTGTATTATGACACAGAAAACCGCTATTTTTCCGCCATTGAAATTTCAAATGAAGGCATCATAGCATATGATCTTAATAATTTCTGTTTGGGATGACCCCACCGACTTAAATATTTGAAAATTTCACAGTATGCGTAAGAATGGATGCTCAATTTAATTATTCAGACTAAATTAAGTCACAACGTCTATATAAAACAAAATTTACGAGTCAACTTACATCTTAAAAAGACAGTCTCTTTATCCCTGTTAGAAGAACAATTTGAGAAGCCACGATGTATAGATTTGTAGACAATGAAGCCAAAACCAATACTCAGTAGTTGGTTTCTGTTTTAATGCGATCTTGAAATAATCGTAGAATTTAATATCACAAGTACTCTATATATCCTTAATATCGGGGATTCAAGAACAAGAAAGCGAATATCGCCGTAAATACATCGCCGGTAAAGTACGGTAACGGCAAAATGCAGTAGCTAGGTAAATGCAACTAAATGCAGTTGGATTTGGCGTACAGAGGGACAGGTTCTCTTATTGCTGGGGTGGGAATAGGTGTAGTTTTGTACCTAATAATTGGAGTTGCAGCAAAGAATGTTTGGCCGACTGCTGTAATGAGCCGATCCTGTAGACGTTGCATTACATCATCCCTTCGAAAGGTCAGCTGGATGAATACCTTGAGTTTAGGGACTTTAGTTTCGTCTGGTTTTGGTTTGGCCTGTTGGCAGTGGCACTTTATAAATCCTGTGGAGTACCCATTCAGGTTTAAGACATTCTTCAGAATTTCAAATTCCTCTGTCAGTGTGTCTTGGGTGCACATCTTCCTAGCGTGGTCAAACAGGGTCCGTACTAAGCCCCGTTTGGACTGGACAGGTGTGAAGCTCTGAAAATTTACGTATTGGCCAGTCCATGTTTCTTTGTGGTACACCGATCTTTCACTACGGGAAAACATTGTTTTGAATATATTCAGTAGATCTAATTATATGCTCAATGTATAATGAAAACAAACCAGTCTCATAATTATTCTCAGTATACTGTCTTATATACTGTTTATATTATACCATCATATCATGTATACTGTTCTAATTAAAACCTTGATATCTTGTATACTGGATTTAAGATATATCTTTATATTCTTGTACCCTGTTCTATGTTATATCTTGATATCTTTAGACTGTTCTAAGTTATACCGTGATATCGTGTATACTGTTCTAAGTTATACCTAGAAAACTTGTTAATTGTTCTAAATTATACCTTGATAACTTAAATAATGTTCTAAGTTAACATTTAATATGCTTTTCAGCTATCATTATAGTTAAAAAATAATTGACTTTCAATAATATCACATGTGTCCCTGACCTCTTGGTTAGTGAGTTTGGATGTCCAAATTTCACAGAAAAAGGTGAAACCAGGAGGTCTTGTGTGTGACTGTGAGTTGTACTTGTTCAAAATGACACGGCAGTAAGACATCACATAGTCAGTAAGGCCTGTGTGGCAGAATTGTTAAGGAAAAACCGAACAAGATAATCCATTACTTTGAATGAATTAGTCTAGCTGAAGTAAAAGTTGCAGAAATCCATCCTAACATGAGACACCTGACATCAGAGCTCTGTTGTTGTTTTGTCTTTTTCTGTCACAAACCTTCCAGTCAGCAAGTTTTACAATCACTGCTATGAATTATTTTGTCCTTTCATGCACAGGGACAAGGAGTGGGAGGTGATCCTGGACCTCGTGGGTTCCCAGGTCAAATGGGTCCTCAAGGCCTAGATGGGGAACTTGGCCCAGTTGGTTTGAAAGGACCAAAAGGAGAAATTGGCCCACCAGGCGGCCAAGGTTCTCGTGGCTCCCCAGGAGCAATTGGACGGGATGGACCCAAAGGAGAAAGGGGAGACAGAGGATATAGTGGTAAAAATGCTTATAATTTGTGTAAATTATTGAGAGATTCTGGATTGTAATTTAGAGCATGTTGAAAAATTATAAGGATTGATATTGAAATGGGACAATATCAGCCTATTAAGAGAGGTGCTAGGCAGGGATGTGTTATGTCTCCAGATCTATTTTTTCCTGTACAGTGAAAGTATTTTCAGAAATGCAGGAGATATAAATGGAATCAGCATTGGAGGATGAAACATCAATAACATTAGACATGCAGATGATACAGTATTGATTGCAGACAATGAGCAGGATCTGCAACAATTAGTAGATGCGGTTGTTGCACACAGTGAACAACTGGGGTTAGAATTAAATTGTAAAAAGACACAGATTATGGTCGTCACTATGAAGAACGAAATACCACAATGTAACATACAAGTAAATGGGCATATTCTTCAGCAAGTGAATCGATACAGTTATCTCGGAACAGTCGTAACATCTAATGGGAGATGCCTTGAAGAGATTAGAACAAGAATCGCCATGGTGAAAGTAGCCTTTAGCAAGATGAAGAACATACTGACCAATAAAAAGATGTCAATTGAAACGAGAAAAAGAGTTCTGCCTGTTCTATTGTGTGGATGTGAAACTTGGACAATGAGCAGTCAAGCTGAAAAACATCTGATGGCTGCAGAAATGTGGTTTCTGAGGAAAATGCAAAGAATACTATGGACAGAGAGAACAAAACCAATGACCAAATACTACATGAGACAAATGAAAATCGTAAATTGATTAGAGAAATTAGACGTAGACAGTCACAATTTTTTGGACATGTTATGAGAAGAAATGAATTGGAGAACTTGGTGACAATTGGCAAGATCGAAGGGAACAGACCAAGGGGAAGACAAAGAAGTATATACCTGGATGGCTTGGCCACATGGCATGGACGAGACAAGAACACTGAGCTGATCCACGACTCTGGTGATCGAGTGAAATGGCAAGTCATGACCGCCCATGCTTTCCGGCATGGCACATGATTGATTGATAGAAAAATGATTGTGCTGTCATAACTTATTGAATGCTCTGACATACAGCACACTCATGACATTGTCACAGCCTGATTCTTCTTCTTTCGTTCGCTATCACAGCCTGATATTACATATGTACATCACATAGCAGTGCTCTGTTGTTATGACATAGAGAGTGCTATGATGGATATAGAGGGATGTGATGACATAGAGAATGATTTGATGACACAGAAAGAGATGAGAATACATAGAAAGTGATGTGATGAACATAGAGAGGGCTGTGATGGCTAGCAAGTGCTGTGATGGCATAAAGAGTGCTGTGATGGCTAGAGTGATGTGATGACATAGAGAATGCTGTGATGAATATAGAGTGATGTGATGAATGTGATGAGACGCTTTGGAACATCCAAAAGATATATATTTAATCCCACCAGAGAATAATCTGAGTCCCCAAAAAGGAATAAGGACAAACTAAAATGGATTGAAAATAAGAGAAAAATACATTTTGACTGCGCGTGCACCGCGCCATCATTTCTGTAACTCTAGTCTGAGGAAACTTTGATGTCCAGATCAAACGTAAAGCCCAGACACCATGACACCAGTCGGCGGGGCTATCAAAGGTTGAAAACTCGCATTGTTTTCAGCAGAAGGGAAGAGAAAGACACAAAGTCTGAAATCTGGGCGGATAGAAATCCTTGAGTTTCCTAGTGAGAAATTCTAGCCCTTTCCCTTTGCTGACACCAAGACTTAACATGACGTCTAGATATGGCAACGCCACTCATAGGAAAATTCCGTGTGATCTTAATATGACAAATGAATGCAGTCCTAACACCTACCTAAAGTCTAGACTTTGCGGAGCCTGTACAACGTCTGTAGTTGCCACAAGGGAGCGTGTAGGAACAGATGCTTAACACCTTACGTTCAGCTGTACTTAACTTGTGAAGCAGTGATGGCAATTTAGGGAGATAAAGAAAGCGAGAATGTAACAGCTGATTGAAACTTTTGCATGTTGTAACGTCAAGTACATTCCATGGGAAGTGAAACAAAGCATTGTTTCAGACACGTGGCAGAGAGGCAGTCAATTTGATTGACAGATGAAACTACAGTTCACAGGAAAGGAGAGGAGGGGTGAAAAGAATTTGGGACTTTATATGTCCCGGTAACCTGTCCAATGTGGGAAATAGGTGGAGTTAACAAATATGGGACATAGTAATTAGCCCACGTGGAAACTGGGAGCAGTGAAGATGGAAACCATGTCAGGAATGAACAGAATAAAAACTACGAGCATGGCCTACCAGCCTCAGATGCACATATAGCATTCCTAGGATACCTACATGGGAAGATATCAACATCTTGTTTTGTCTGACTTAAAGATTTAAGTTCAGTGATGGGATTTCCTAATCTATAAACTCAGCTCACTTAGAAGCCATGGAAGTCAATAACTCATATCAGGGAGTGACTGAACCTAGTGAAGGGACCAATTTGGACTCGTTCAAGCTGACAGGGAACTGCGTCTCACCGGGGGAAGCATGACCTATGTGCCCTCTTAGCTAGATGAGTTATGTATACCATATTATAATAATCATCATCATCATCATATTATCATCAAGAATATAAATAATAAACAGTTGTTGTATTTTAAACTCAGTTTAATATTTTAAGAATATGCCCATTTACTTGTAAATCACATTGTGGTATTTCCTTCTTCCCAGTGACGACCATAATCTGTGTCTTCTTAATATTCAGTTCTAACCCTAGTTGTTCACAGTGTGCAACAACAGCATCTACTAAATGCTGCAGATTCTCTTCATTGTCTGCAATCAAGACTGTAGCATCTGCATATCTAATGTTATTAATGTTTCATCCCCCAATGTTGATTCCTTCCATATCTTCTATATTTCTGAAAATATTTTCACTGTACAGGGAAAAAAGATCTGGAGACATTATACATCTCTGTCTCACACCTCTTTTAATAGGCTGATATTGACCTACATCGTTATAAATTCTGATGGCAGCTTGTTGTTTCCAATATATAGTGTGCTGTGATGAATATAGAGTGATGTGATGATATAGAATGTGATGTGATGATGGAGTGTGATGTGATGATAGAGTGTGATGTGATGGCATTGAGAGTGCTGTGATGACATAGTACTGTGATGGCTAGAGAGTGCTGTGATGGCTAGAGAGTGATGTGATGACACAGAGAGTGTTATAATGGCTAAAGAGTGATATTATGACATAGAGAGTGTCATATGACAGAATCCTTAGATGATGTAGGCTCATTATGTGAATTATATTAATGAAAAAAAATTAAAAAGAAATAACCATTAGCTTAAATTATGTTAACTATCACCACATGTCAAACAATCAAACGTATATAGTAACACATGGGATAGTTCAATAATCAAAGCATTCCTTAAAACATCATTGCTTGCACAATTGATCTTCATCGATGCCAGCTTTCTTGAATTCCGATGTGTGACTGAGTCATACTTTGTCTTCATAGACCTACATATGTCGACATCCATATATCCAAAGCAAGCAGCAGTCAACTTGAGCTTGTTTACATTTCCATAGAGGTTGTCTTCAAATGCAGTGGGTGTAGGCTAAAATATTTGAATGAATCACACATAATAATTTAGCAAGTAAGGACAATTTCAGGCTCAAGCGTAATTTTGTTGTTGTAGCATTATTGATCAAGTATCTAGGGCCATATTCTTTTCACGCTTAGGGACTTGGTAAACTGCATCTTTATTACAATGCCAGCATATCTGTCATGGGTCCACCTGTCACTGAGAGCTAACACTGTAATTGGTGTCTTTGTTTTCAGGACTTCCTGGAAATGATGGTCGTGCTGGATTTCCAGGAAGACAAGGTCCTAAAGGTGAGCCTGGGCTCAAAGGTGAGCCTGGTCTCACGATTCCTGGACCTCGAGGTGCTCCCGCTTTGAATGGTTTAGATGGTATTCCTGGTAGTAAAGGCCAGCGAGGTCCTGTTGGTCTACCTGGCGCCCCTGGTGACTCAGAAAAGGGATTCCCAGGTCCCGTTGGAGATAAAGGTGTGAGGGGTGTTGAGGGAAATAATGGTCTGTCTGGACGAGATGCACGCCCTGGTAAACCTGGGGTAAAAGGTGAGTGACACACATTTGAAAAATATCTTATGTTGGTAGATTTATTTGTAAGATTTGAATTAACTGTTGCATAGTATGCTTTGTTTGTTTCTTTCTTGCTTCTTCTTCTTTGTTTGTCTAGAATGTTTGTTTTGGATGTAAATGTGCTGTGTCTGCTTACACTTACAGCAGAGTTGTGATATTTGTGCCTTTCAGCTGACACATCCGACTTCTTCAGGCATTTTCTGACCAAGTTAACCTATCTGGGTGCTTCATAGGACGTTTGACTCTCAGTTTTGTGGTGTTATCTCCACCCCAGCTGGTCCAATTAGAACAGCTGAAGACATCCTGGTCAGTCCTCAAGGGAAAGCAGGGGCAGACAATGGGCATTCCCCACCACCCAAGGAGGCTTCCATAACTGCAGAGAAGACACAAAGCGCTTTGGTACTGGGCTCAACTATGGAATTGCCACGTGTTGCTCATGGCTGCTTAGCCTCCCTTCCATACATTGGCCCTGTCGTTCACCACAGGCTATTCCTCTGAAAACCAAAAGAATGCAGTCTGAGGATGACATCCACACAATGAGCTTTTGATTCAAACTTTCCACATAATGGATTCGCTGGCCAAGTAATATTCCATTTTGTGCAACTGGGATGCTTTTGCCACCAATATACCTGTAGCATGAAGTGTGGCATGCTAGAAACTTCTTCATCATACACCTTCAGATGTCAACCTGAATGCAGTTAAAGAAACTAGCAGTCAACATGAGTTTGTTGACATCTCCATAGAGCTTGTCCTCAAATGAAACAGGTGTAGGCCAAAATAATTTTCTTTGTTCTGCACATATTGGACACTCCCGCAGCAAAATGTCTAGCTGTTATTTTACCAGTTCCCCAATTACATTAATCAGTATCTCCCATCTTTAGTGTATTTCAGTCTCTTATTTCCTGTGCGGAGTCTGAATAATGATACTTGTTCACTTCGGTCGAGTTTGTAACATGCATTATCTTTCTGGTGGCTTGGATGCTCTGATTCCCATTTGGTTCTATAAGTACTTTTTATAAACCTCTTTGCCTCATTATAGATTATGTCTATGTCAGGCTTTTGCCAAACTTTTAGCCTCTTCATTTCCAGGTATACTGTAATGTGATGGGATTAACTGTATTACAATTTCTGATATAGTCCATGGAGTGCGACTCTTAGGTCTGCTCATTCTGTGCTGTTTTTGCTCTTCAGTATTGGAACAGCTGGCTTTGCATCCGTGAAGATAGCTATGTGTTTTTCTTTATTTTCCTCCATCAAGAGCATTTCTGTTGCAGTTTTCAAAGCCTCTAGCTCTGCTTTGAAGTTACTTGAGAATTTTCCAGTTGCAAATGACTGTTTTCTTTGCTCCATTATTTAGATTTAGGAGAATTCTCTCTCCTCCATTTTCTATTGCATTCTTTGCTGATCCATTTGTATATGCATGGATCCAGGTGCTACTTGGGTAATGTTCTTTTTATGTAGTTTAGGGCTATGTTTCTTCTTTCTGTTTCACTCTTAGTGTTCTTTTTTCTCAATACCAGGAATGTTTTCTATCATCTCAGGCAGATGCTGCTGTCTCCAGGCTGAGAACTTGTGTGCATTGTAAATAGGTTTGAGTGGTGATATGTTAAGTTGAGGATCTGTCTTAAATTTTTCTTTTTGTAATTTCTAAAAAGTTGCTTCATTTGAGTCTTCACTTTCCAAGACCATTAAACCTTTTATACATGGGGTGGTCTGTGTCAATCCTCTAAATTGTTCTGCTTGTTACTAAGCTTTACAATCTCTTCTATCCTGCATCAGTTGTAAAGAAGTGATCTTTTCTAGTTAACTAATAGGTGTTGTCTTCAGGCCTCCAGTTATGATCTGCATTCCTTGACTTTGGTCTCACTTTATTTTTAAAGTTTGACTTAGCTGCTGTTGCCCAAGCTGCAAAGCTGTATTCCAGTTCTGGCCTCACCTGTCCAGTATACAGCTTCTTGAGAACTTTCTCATTTGATTTTCTTGTTGTACAAGTAAGCTTTTTCTTGATTGCTATTCTTTGCCTTGCAAAGACTTCTCAACTTAGACTTTTCTCAACCTGTATCTTCCATGTCAGGTAGTGATGAAAGGTTACTCATAGGTATGGGGAAGCTTCAAATGAAAACCTTAAATGTTTGTTGTTGTTGTTGTTGTTGTTGTTGTTGTTGTTGTTGTTGTTGTTGTTGTTGTTGTTGTGTGAATATATTCAGAAAAAGTAAAGAAGAAATGTATCATTTTTTTAATATAGTCACCACTGCGTTCAGTGCAAGTCCTCCAGCAATGATAAAGTGCTTGGATTCTTGTAGAAAAAATGTCTCTTTGTTGCATGTATAACTACTCTTGCACCACTTGCTGTAACCCTTCATTGGACCGAACAGTTTTGAAACTTTCTACAAAAGTTTTGAAACTTTCTACTCCACTCATACACTTGCTAGACTGACACGCATGCATCACCATACTGGACCTTCATTCATGATTTCTATAGGTTTCAACTCTTCACTGATTAAAAAAAAACAACAGATAACGGAATGCTGTTCCTCTTTGGTGCATGTAAAAAGTGGGGTGGCCATTTTTAAACTGTCCTTATGATGTCTCCATGTTAATCTGCACCATGATGTCACATGCTTTACACTCTTAACATTCTTAACAATAATATTGACAGGTTACAAAACAGTGGCATCTTTATTGTAATTTTCTATCACACTATTAAGGTTATGATTTGAATCCCCCACATTGTTTGGATGGTGAAATATTTTTCTATTCAGTACTAGCCTAGGGTGCTGAGTTCTATTTGAGAGTGAGAACACTGTGCATGTTGTTTTCTCCTTACTTATCTTCACTAGCCATGTATTTGACAGTTTCTCTAGCACAAATAAGGCTTGCTGCATTCTACTGTTAGCTGTACTAATATATTCTTCTGATGTCCATATGGCTTGGGCATCTGCAAAGGAGGATGTGTGTACTCTGGAATATTATCTGTGATGTCTTTTATAATGAATAGGAATAAGGAATAATAGGAATAATGGAATAAAGGTGGTTAAAGAACCTCCTCTTGGGGAACACCTTGCTCCATCAGCATGTTTATTTTTGCTGGTTTGTCATTGTACTTTTGTCCTGGCAGTTCAGAATCAGGGTTTGATTCCAGAGAGGGAGCATGAGGAATGGCTATCACATCCAAGAAAAGCAGCAGGCGGGCAGCTTACCCATTCCCGACACAGGGAGGTAATGATGAAAATTAACAATACAGTACACTATCAAGGCCCTGTAATTTGAATGAGTACACTTTAAACCCTTAATGGTCAATTGCAAATTCTCAGTCAGAGGATATCAGGCCACACGTTTCGACCGTGAAGGACACAAAGGAGGAGTTCTAATACTTACATGAAATACAATACATTGCAGAAAAGTATATGTGATCTCTGACAACCAAATGGAAATTATAGGTGTTGATATAATGATAAAGGACGTGAAAATAAGAATTTACAATCTGTATAGCCCAGTAGATAAGAACCTTACACTCTCAAACATGAAAATAACTGACACAAACTGCATTATTGTCAGAGACTGTAATAGCCGTTCAGAAAGATGGGGTTACCCAGATACTGACAAAAGAGGAGATGAAATGGAGGACTGGGAAATAGACTCAAATCTCCATCTACTCAACAAAGCGGATGACACATCGAGCTTCTACTCCAGAAGATGGTTTACCACTTCTACTCCAGACTTAGCTTTCTCCATGTGCTTGACCAATTAGCAGGTAGTGACCACAGACCAATCAAGCTTGTAATGAATATGGAGTATGTTCCACAGGAGCAAAAGCCTTTGCCCCGCTGGAATTACAAACGAGCAGATTGGGACAGATTTGCCATACTAACAGACAAATATTGTGAAAACATAAATACACGATATGGCAACATGAAGCAAATTGTGGAAATTCTAACCAGAGCAATAATACAGGCGGCCACTGAGTCTATTTCAAGAGGAGCAAGGAAAAATTACAAACCATACTGGACTGAAGAACTACAAATTTTGCAGGACAAAGTTGAAGATGCCAGAAAGACAGCAGAGAGAGAACAAACAACTGAAGCAAACATCTCTCTCAAAGCCATCTCAGCAAAATATAAAAGAATAGTAAATCAAACAACAAGAGATTGTTAGAGGGAAACAACAGAAAACCTGAACTTTGACAGGAATGGAAACAAACTATGGAAACTAGTGAAAGCCATGAACAATGAAGGACCTAGAAACAAACAAATAAGAATTAAACAAGGAAATGCCTTGCTTACAGGAAAAAAAGGCTGCAAATGCACTAATGGAACACTATGCCAGTGCAAACCACATTGATATTACAATCGAACAGAAGACAGCAATCAAAGATAAACAGATACATCATAGTAATACAGAGACAACAGCAGAATATATGATGGCAAATCTAACGATGGAAGAACTGGAAAAGACAATGAATACCCTAAAAAAGAAGAAATCACCAGGAAAGGATGGAATCACAAATGAAATGCTAATAGGACTAGGCACTAAGGCAAAAAAGAAACTACTAGCAGTCCTAAATTACAGCTGGAAGAGAGGAATAGTCCCACAGGCATGGAAGGAAGCTATACTAATACCAGTCCCAAAAAAAGGAAAAGACCTGGAAGAACCAAATGGCTATCGACCTATCAGTCTACTTAGCTTGTGTAGGAAAATTAATGGAACGCATTATCAGTGGCAGGCTAACATGGCATCTGGAAGAAAACCAACTCTTAACATCACACCAAGCAGGATTCAGAAAGTACAGATTCACTGAAGATCCAATAACCTATATAGCTCAGGAAATAGAGGATGCCTTCCAAGAGAAAAAGCACACACTAGCGGTCTGGATAGATTTAGAAAAAGCATTTAATAAAATATGGAAGAAAGAACTGAAAGTAAAACTGCAAAAAATGCATGTTTGTGGGAAAATGTACAAATGGATCAGCCACTACCTTGAGAACAGAGACAAAAGTACAAGGACAAACCAGCAAAATGATGCTGTTGGAGCAAGGTGTCCTCCAAGGAGGAGTTCTTTCACCAACATTATTCCTAGCATATATAAATGACATCACAGAAAAATTTTCCAGCCAGAGTTTTCCATCAGGCCACATGTTTCGACCACGAAGGACACAAAGGAGGAGTTCTAATACTTACATGAAATACAATACCTTGCAGAAAAGTATCTGTGATCTCTGACAACCAAATGGAAATTATAGGTGTTGATATAATGATAAAGGACGTGAAAATAAGAATTTACAATCTGTATAGCCCAGCAGATAAGTACCTTACACTCTCAAACATGAAAATAACTGACACAAACTGCATTATTGTCAGAGACTTTAATAGCCGTTCAGAAAGATCAAAAAACATAACTCCCTTGCAGATGACCTAGCCATATGGACATCTGAAGAATATATTAGTACAGCTAACAGCAGAATACAGCAAGCCTTATTATTGCTAGAGGACTGGTCAAAATCATGGCTAGTGAAGATAAGTGAGGAGAAAACAACATGCACAGTGTTCTCCCTCTCAAATAAAACTCAGCAACCTAAGCTGGTATTGAATGGGAAAATATTGTGCCATGAAGAAAATCCAAACTATCTAGGAGTCACCTTTGATCGTCGCCTGACATGGAAGACACAGGTTGAGAAAAATCGAACAAGAGCAAGGCAAAGAATGGCAATCATGAAAAAGCTTGCTGGTACAACATGGGGAGCAGATGAGAAAGTTCTCAAGAAGTTATATACTGGACGGGTGAGGCCAGTACTGGAATATGGCATTGCAGCTTGGGCAACAGCAGCTAAGTCAAACTTTAACCAAATAAGTAGAGTCCAAAATCAAGGAATGCGAATCATAACTGGAAGCCTGAAGACAACGCCTATTAATGAACTAGAAAAGATCACTTGTTTACAACCAATGCAGGATAGAAGAGATAGCAGAGCCCAGCAACAAGCAGAAAAATTTAGAAGATTGACAGACCACCCTATGTACAAAAGATTTAACGGTTTTGGAAAGGGAAGACTGAAGCGTAGCAACTTTGTAGAAACTGCAAAACGAAGGATTAGGGCAGATCCTATACTTAACATATCAACAGTCAAACCCATTTACAATGCACACAAATTCCTAGCTTAGAGACAGCAGCAACTGCCTGAGATGATAGAAAATATTCCTGGTATTGAGAAAAAGAATACTCAGAATGAAACCGAAAGAAGAAAAATAACCCTAAACTACATAAAAGAACATTACCCAAGTAGCAATTGGACCCATGCATATATAGATGGATCAGCCAAAAATTCAATAGAAAATGGAGGAGGAGGAATTCTCCTAAATTTAAAAAATGGAGTGAAAAAAACACAGTCAGTGGCAACTGGAACATTTTCAAGTAACTTCAAAGCGGAGGTAGAGGCTTTGAAAACTGCAGCAGAAATGCTCTTGATGGAGGAAAATAAAGAGAAGCAAATAGCTATCTTCACAGATGCAAAGTCAGCTATCTATACTGAAGAGCAAAAACAGCACAGAACTAGCTGACCTAAGAGCAGCACTCCATGGACTATGCCAGAAATCCAAAAAAGTTGTAATACAGTGAATCCTAGTATACCTGGAAATGAAGAGGCTGATAGACTAGCAAAAGAGGGCGGACGACTACCACAGCCTGACATAGGCATAACCTAGAATGAGGCAAAAAAGGTCTATAAAAAGCACTTATAGAACCAAATGGGAATCAGTGCATCCAGGCCACCAGAAGGATGATGCATATTACAAACTCGACTGAAGAGAACAAGTAGCAGTCTTCAGACTCCGCATAGGACATAACAGGCTGAAATACCACTTGTTCAATAAACTAAAGATAGGAGATACCAATGAATGTAATTATGGAACTTGTAAAATGACAGCTAAACATTTGCTGCAGGAGTGCCCAATATATGCAGAGCAGAGAAAGATATTTTGGCCCACACCTGCTTCATTTGAGGACAAGCTCTATGGAGATATCAACAAGCTCAAGTTGACTGCAGCTTACTTTAACTACATTCAGGTTGACATCTAAAGGTGCATGAAGAAGTATTTAGACTGCCACACTTCATACCACAGGTATGTCGGTTACAAAAGCGTCCCAGAGGCATGAAATGGAATATTGCTTGGATAGCAAATCCATTATGTGGAAAGTCTGAATCAAAAGCTCACTGTGTGGATTTCATCTGCAGACTGCATTCTTCTGGTTTCCGGAAGAACAGCCTATGGTGAACGGAAGGCCTAATATACTACTACTCAATATGCACTACTTTGTGTCATTTTATATTGTTTACATTTTCACAGCTTTAACGCAGATCCATCCAATTTTATTCATATTTTCACTGTAATATGTTGAGTGTTTGGTCAATAGCTCTTACCCTATCCCTCAGTGCCTTGACTCCATAGAAAAGGGAAAGGTGACAACCAGTGGCATTATAAGGACCCCCTTGAGGCAAGGGGCCTGGCATTATCGCCGTCTCGTGGGACTTCATAGGATTAACACTATTCTGATTTATTTTAATTTGTGGCGTCATTGATTGATTGAGTTACGAGGCACTGTTTTGACAAGGCTGTGGCTCAGTACATCCGACTTCGACAAGCACTTTTTGGTGTGCTCTCCCTAGCCTTTTACTGTCTCCAGTCTATCTACACGGCAGCATGTTTGTGTCTCTCTTTGTCTGGTTCCTGTCTCTTGACCTGTCTGACATGAGAGACCCTACCAGTAGTTGCACTACCATCGGCATAGCTCTTGAGATCATTGGAACATATATATATATATATTTTGTTACATTGTGCTTAAAAAAAAAAGGCATAATAACTATAACCCAAGGCGGTAAGAGCAGGGATGATGTTATACCTCTCCATAGCACAAAACCTGGCCCGAATTGCAGAGACCATGTGGTGCCCATGCAGAATGATCCCTCTCTCAGCCTGCATAGTTTACTCCAGATGAAAGGTAACACCAGTACATCTAAAACAAGACAAACTACAGAGGCTGCCAGATAAGCAAAGCAATGCTTTAACTGCCCACCTCTCAGAGCTTCAGTCCTAGACCAGCTGCCAACCAAGGCTTAAGGCCTGGTCTGCTCTGTCATGACATTTAGTCTTAGGTTGCGTTTCCTGACACCAGGATAAGGATTGTACCCTCCCATTTGAGCTCCTCCGCTCAAACCCTTTGGCACAATGTGGGGTGTTGGGTATGGTGAACACCACCCAACATTCAGCATTAACAGAAAGCAGATAGTATCATCTACTGTCCTTCAGTAGCACAGTCCTATCTGACTCAGACCTGACATAAAAATATTTATATATATAGTTATAATTGTCTTCAAGCTACATTTAAGAATTCATTTTCTTACTTTCTGTGACAAAAAGATTATCTTTTTCAAGCTTGCATACCTCTTTCTTTTCTTCTGAAATGATTCTATTTTTCATATGCAGCCACATTTTTTGTTATACCTATTCACTTGACTATTCATATATTTAACTTTCCTTCGTTCGCTTGATTTGAACTCAAGCATATTCCATACACCTGCTACTTCTGCTAATGCACTGGACTGACTTTTGCATGTGGCTTAGCTTTCCCTATTACATGTGTCCCTCACCATCAGGTGAACCCACTCCGATTCAGAAGTACTTGTAATTTATATCCCCAAGTCAAGGACGAGAAAACCATTATTATTTATCAACCATTCCAAAGCATAGTTTTTAGTTCAAACATCTACTATGCTATTTTCTCATTTCAAGTATCCTTACCATGTTTTCTATTACACTGTCCATTCTAGAATAAAGGATAAGAAGACAAATACAGTGTTTTTTTTTAAAACTTTCTGTGCTTATTACTGCAGTTAGTTGAAGCCACATTTTGTGTATATAATATCCAAAGTCATCTTCTAGTTTTCAGCTGTCCTTAGCGTGTTTTCATTGTTAAACTCTTGATGATCTTGTTGTACATTTTTAACTTTACATATCATACTGCACATTTTTGACTGTCCTTATTATTTGTAATTTTCAAACTTCTAAACTTTGTTCACTGATGGCTGATCCCCACAACAGGTGCCACTGGGAAACTTTGTGAAATCTGCTTGCCTGGCAATAAAGGAGAAAAAGGAGCCCCAGGTATGGAAGGGACACCAGGATTTCCTGGTCCGTCAGGACTTCCAGGTATACCTGGATCTAAAGGAGAGCCTGGAGATGATGGACGGCAAGGAGAACCTGGTTTTAAGGGTCCACCTGTAAGTGTTATTTTCTGTGTCAGTGTGTGTGCAGAAGAAATACTATGGATGTACAAATTCTTACACACATTATTTGTCATGCATTTGTTGACATATATTTGCAGGTTTTCTTGGTTCCAGATTTCTGATAATGTTGTCCATTAATTAATTATGTGTACTGGCTAATTTGAGTTGGTATAAACAAATGTTGGAAACATATTTTGAAAATTATAAGATGAAAGATTGATCCAAAGCTTCGCAAATTGGGTTCAGAAGGAAGAGGCATTCACTGATGCCATCTTCACACTACAAAAACTATTGGATAAGTTCGTTGAGCAAAATCAAAATGTTTCTGTTTCATGTGTATTCAAGAAAAAAGCTTTTGATTGTGTTAATATACAACCACCGTATAAAATACAACAACAATGAGATAGTAAACACCCAGTAAACAGCTAGTGTTCACTAGTACAAATGCAAGACCGCCAGTTGCATTTCACATCATTTCTGTGGTCTAACATCTTGTGTGCAATCTCTATTGTTCATCATCAACCAAGATCTTGCATAGTGATTACACCTTTTTGTGGATGCTGATACACTAATATTAATTTAATCCACAACTGCTTATATAACTTCAAAAACAAATGCATCTATTACAATATGAAAACCGATACTGAAAAAAACAAAACAAAACAAAGGTCATAGTAAAAAATAAATTAAAACTCAGATTTGTAGTGAAAATCAACAGCTAAAGCATGTAAGGAACTTTGTGTAGCTCATCATCATCATCATCATCATCATCATCATCATCATCATCATCATCATCATCATCATCATCATCATCATCATCATCATCATCATCATCATCATCATCAAGGACCATGCCGACTGGCGTGGGTGATCATGCTCCCCATCATATTGGGATTTCCAACATCATGTATCGGTTTGTGTGCAGACACTCTTTCATGCCATGCCACAGAGGTGTCAAGAATATTTCCTTGTTGTCTTCCTCTACCCCTCCATTCACAAATCTTTCTAGTTGTCACAGTGTGTTACAATTTTGTCTCTTCTCACAATGTCACCAAAAATGCCAACTGCATCTTTCTGATGTTTGTGATAATCTGTCATCAGATCTTACCCTCTTTTAAACATTCAGATGACTTATTTTGTCTCTGTAAGGTAGTGTCAGCATTCTTCCATAAAACCTTATCTCTGAGGCCCTGGGAGATCTGTTGCTTGTTGACTAATTGACCAGCATTCACAGCCATATGTTCAAACTAGGTTTTTTGTAACATGCAGGTCAGCATGGCTGAAAGGTTAAGAGTGCTTGTTCTGGAATTTTCTGTGCACTAATGATGGTGTAGTGGGATTATTCTCTGCACTGGTCAGTTGGACTTCAACTTTGACTTCTCATTCAGAAAGCAGTGGCAAGCTACTGAATGTACAGCAACGACATAAGATCAATCAGGGCTTAATTAGAACATCCTGCAAGAGACATGCAACTTATGTAACATGCAAGAACTTCTTTTCTTACCTCCACAGTCAGGAATTTATTGCATAAGGTGTTCTTCATTTCATAAAATGCAGTTTTGTTTGTCCTATTCTGTTCTTTATCCCTGTGATACATCTTTCATCTGATGTTATGCATGTGCCTAGATTCTTCATTTTCTGTATTTGTCCAAATTAATACCATTTGCTTTAATTCTACATTTAGACATAATCCTATTGTTTGATATTACCTTTGCTACTGTCTTTCTCTTGTTCAAGCTGAGACTAATTTTTTCACATTCTTCAACCACTGTATCTTTCATGCTTACCAACAGCAGTTCACATACCTAGGTAGCATAATTTCGGCAGGTGCATGAACACAAATGCATTGAAGCAAGCCACAGAACTGGGCAGATGTGACAGTATTCCAGAACAGATAAGTGACACTAGAAACAGAAATGCCATTTTTCAGCAGTTTTCCTTACCACACACTATTGTCAGTGCCAGATCTAGACATTGCAGTCAAAGTAAGAAAAGAACATGTGTAAAATTAAAGATGAAATGCCCGCACAAGATGCTAAATTCATATTACATTTTCCCCCATGCAGAAAATGTATCTAATATTTTATAGTTAATTATCTAATATTTCATAGTTAATTAGACTTGGACAGTTTTAAAGTTAAAGCAATGTTTTCCCGTAATGAATTTGAATAACAAAGACACAAACCGTACATAGTACGATTTATTGCCTGGCACATTTCGCTGCATCTCGTCAGGTACTTACTGCAGATGTCACACAACATAGAGTAAAATCATTAGAATCATCGTTCAAGCTGAAATATACACATGTTCACACATTAATATCAGTTGTTTACCATGGTAATTTTAAATTGACTATCATGTCTTTCTGTTTGCACAAAATTGGCTTGTGCAGGTGGATCATTATCGCTTCTGCAAACTTTAACAAACAACTATTTTGTGTATGAAACAACACGCGAAAAGCATGTAAGACATTCTTCAGAGTTTCAGTTTCTTCCGTCAGTGTATCCTGGGTGCATATCTTCCTAGCACGGTTAAACACTAAGCCCCATTTGTACTGGACAGGTGCGAAGCTATGAAAATTTAAGTATTGGCCAGTCCATGTTTCTTTGCGGTACACCGATCTTTGAATTGTGCCGTCTGCTGTACGTCTCATTAGGATATCCAGGAACGGCAACGTTTCGTTGTGTTCATGTTCCATAGATAAAGAGATGTTTTAATGCGCCATGTTCATTATGGCCTGGAACGATGTTGCTTGTAGCTCGTCTGTGGTGATAATTAATATATCGTCCACATAACGACGGTAGAAGACCAAGTTTTTAATGTCTGAGGATCTCTTTTCTTCTAGATGTGCCATGAAGATATCCGCTAGAATAGGACCAAGAGGACTCCCCATAACTGATATTACTGTGTTAACATGTGTATATTTCAACTTGAATGATGATTCTAATTATTTTACTCTATGTTGCGTGACGTCTTCAGTAAGTTTTAAAGTTATTTAAAATGCACACAATTGATCTCTGTAATAAAATAACATTTAGTCGAGCTCTTATCTTAAGCTTATAATGTTTAAACTAATATCTACTTAGACTTCAGTGAACATGAAACCTTTTTCTGAACATGAAAAAATAAAAAGATAATATTCACATATAAAACTGTCTGTCAACAAACAATACAATCGACAATGGGGAAATAGAAAATATCTAGACCCTTGATTACCTTAGTTCCATAATTAATAACAATGGCGACTTTTCTGAGATCATCTGGCCGATACTGAAAACTCTGAGGGTCTGGCGGACACTGAAAACTCTGAGGGTCTGGCTGACACTGAAAACTCTGAGGGTCTGGCCGACACTGAACTCTGAGGGTCTGGCCGACACTGAAAACTCTGAGGGTCTGGCCGACACTGAAAACTCTGAGGGTCTGGCCAGATAGACATATAATCAGACTGCTACTGGTAGCTTTGATATTGAGACTCTACGCTGGCTGTTGTAGATGAGAATGGAGCACATATGGCAATGTCCCGAGTGCTGTGGTGTCGGGTCTTAACTCAACTCAGGCATTCTGGGTATGATGCCGACCCCACGTTTGTATCGACCAATCATCACTGTCTGGGTGAGGTGGCCATTATCACAGCAGCCACCATTACTATCCAGGACATTTCCTGGTGTCCATTTTAGACTGGGTTGACCCCGGAGCCCAGGTCAATTAAAAAACAATTCCCACCACAGGGGGGGAGGGGGGGGGGGGTTGAATACACGGCTGGCAGGCAAGAGTGCTAGTCACTACACCATGATGGCTCTCTGAGTAATATAGGGAGATATGAAACAGAAATGGGAAAATCTACAACAGACCGAACTTGCCAGGTGCTGGTTGGTGAGAGTTAAAGGGTTAGAAGGTAAAAGAATGAGGATAAGGAGGCAGATAATATCTTGTCAAATATTTCATACTATGTTGCAGTTTACATGTCTTTTTGAATTTGTTCTTTGCATCAGGGTAGACCAGGACCTGATGGAGAGCCAGGCAGGGAAGGAAGAAAAGGAGAGCCAGCTATTCCGAGAATTATTAATGGACCTCCTGGTAAAGATTCATCTTCATTATTGTGTTATCCCTTCCCAAAAGCTTGTCCCCCATCATGCCACCATCTTATACCCATCATGCTTTGGCCAGAATGTCCATAATGTGACTTGTGATCGTGTTCTAGTGAAGTTTGCCGTTTGCTGTCTACTTCTCATATTTTGGTGATTCCCCAATTGTTCCAGTATTGTAGACAGTACTGTTCTGACTTTTCCTTTATTTGACATTAATTCCTCATCCCCCACAGTGTCAGGATTAATTAATTGTAAATACACAACATGCAGCATAAAAAGGCAGGCAATTGACTCAAATAATGCCAATTAGCACTTTGTATTGTTGCACTTGATTTATATATTTTGGGGGAATTTTTACAATATTCCAAATAATAAACTGCATATATGAAATAACTTCTTTATTTATGCATGAATGAATTTGTAAACATATTTTTATTTGCTTAGTTTTATAAGGACAATAATTGGCAAACAGCCGGTTAAACTCTTAAACTCTGAACTTCATTGTCTAATACGAGCATATAAAAGTATGATTGTTAAGCAAATATGTTAAGAGTTTAGGGTGATTTTCATATTCTTTTTCATTCTTTCAGTTTCCTTATCTCTCAGTATTCTTAACTTCCCTTTTGATTACTATGAATATGATATCAAGCATCAACATCACTGCACTATGGACATGTCCACGTGTGCTTCGTCCCCTTCTTCACTAACAAACAGAGTTCTCATGCTGATGGTACCAGTGGCAGCTTCACTAAGCATCTGCCTGCATTTTCCCCAATGCTTTGAGTGTCATCCAAATCCCCTGCTCACTCCTCGATGAAACAATCTCTCCAGATGTAGATCCTCTGTCTATTTTGTTGCAGACTCCATTTGATCCCAGAGAGCCTTCACCACATCAGCCTTGTCATAATGTAGGTCACCACCCAATGGCGTGGAAGATGCCAGTCTATCATTTCCTGCCACACCCACATGTCTCTTCCTGTTTTGATTTAGTATTCTTGTGTATTTTGCTGAGATCACTTTGAAAGAGATATTTGCATTATTGATTTGTTCTCACTCTGCTGTCTTCTTGGCGTCCTTGACCTTTTCTTCCAGAGTTTGTAGTTCTTCAGTCCAGTATGGTTTGTATTTCTTCCTAGCCCCTCTAGAAATGCATTCATTGGCCGCCTGAAGAATTGCTTTATTTAGAGTTTCCACCATTGTTTTAATTTTGTCATGTCTTGTTTTAATGTTCTCACAGTGCTTGTCTGTAAGTATGGCATATCTATCCTAATCAGCTTGCTGTGTTTAATAAATTCATTGGCACCTTGTCGTCTTGACAGACGATAGTTTGTGCTTTAGAAAGGCATAATAACTTTTACCTATGACGGTAGCGAATGTGACTGAGAAGGCCAATTCGCGCTGTAAATATTTGTTCACAGTGGGTGCATGTGAACACGTGGTCATTTCCACCATCATGCACCATCTTACGTCTCAAACGCTCATGTGACTTATCTGCAATAATTTTCTCCTTTGTCTTTATTCCACCTCTGATCTCTGCCCTCCATGCAACATGTTCAGCGGCGACTTGCTCCCACTGTGCATTATCAATGCCTGTGTCAATCATGTCCCGCTTACACACATCTTTGTATCGTAGTAGAGGCCGACCCTGAGATCTCTTACCCATCTGTAATTCACCAAAAAAGATGTCCTTTGGTATTCTACCATCATCCATCCTCCTAAGTTGTCCTGTCCATCTACGTCTACAAAGACTGAGCATGGAATAGTTTACTAAATATGCTATATTTATATGCTGATGTTATATGATATTGTTTCCCACTAGTGGCTATATTTATAGGCTGATGTTCAAGCTTGTGCACCATCACCATCATCATTTAAAACCAAAAAAATGGACCTGGGCTGCCAGGTAATCTCAGCTTAAAATGTGTACCAGGACTTGTCCTGGGAGGTAAAAATGACCAGCATGATATTGATGACATCACAATCAATAGCCAATTGGTCTATTAAAATATGGGCTGGAAACTTTCTAAACAAGCTGAACAGCGCATAAATGTCTTTGAATATAAATGTTATACACGAGTTCTAAGAATATCTTACATAAAGAAAAGAACAAATGCATCCATACTTCAAGAGCTGAATAGTGAAGGAGGTTGGCTATTAAAGGCAATAAAACAAAGAAACTTGAAATATTTTGGTCACTTGAATCATCACAAAAGTTTGGAGAGAACAATAACGGAGGGGAATATCAATACATGAAGCCCATAAGCAGGCACTCTCCCGCTATTTATACTTCACCTCGACACCGCAAGGTACAAGAGGAACATGATGAGATGAGATGATGAGATGAGAATAACGGAGGGGTATATGCCTGAGAAGAAAGGAAGAGGAAGGCAAAGAGAAGATGGGTGCAGGATTTGGCTGATGATCTCCAGATGGGTGAATCAAATGCAGGACATCTTGCTTATGATTGAGTGGTTTTCCGAAAGGCTGTTATGAGAGCGAGGTTCTGCAAAGTACATGCTACTGAATGAATGAATCACATATCCAGTAAGCCTCAAAGCGTAGGAAAAGGTCCTTTACTTTTTTTACATATTAATTCTACATTCTGTCAATTATTCCATCTTGTGTATTAACTTCCATGTAGACACTTAAATTCTACAACCTGTGGTGTGATCATTTATTGTTTATTGTCTTTCTCAGGTTCTAAAGGTGATATTGGCCCAATTGGGCTGCCTGGTGAACCTGGAAGAATGGGATTACGTGGACCTCAAGGCCCAACGGGTGCACCTGGCTCTGCAGGATCCAAAGGAGATCAAGTAATATCATCATATTGATTTTACAAATGTTATTTTTCATCATTTATTTGGGTGTTGTTAATTCCAATGCTGCTGAGATACCTACTCGTGGCAGACCAGTGCTATTTTTATGAAGGTGCAGGTCCTGTGCAGCTATTCCACCGATGCATAGAATGAGTTAGTAACTGTTAGAGATATCTGTAGCTACTTTCCCCTGACATTTGAAAGTACAGAGCACCAGAAGAAAAGGTGATGAATTCATAAAAGTGTGAAAAATATCTGCACAGGAATGTATGCTGATGGTCTTTAACTCTAGAGTGCCCTATATGAAACTGGAAAATTAGATTTATTTTATTATGTTACCATTGGCTTCTCACTGAGGAATTACAGTAAAGGGAGCTCAGCTCATCATTTCCTTTGCACATCTGTTCAGTCAGTTTTCTTTTGTGTTGTCTCTGATATCACATTGTAAGGTCTTCTCCTTTATTGTTTGGTGTTGTCTCTGATGTCACATTGTAAGGTCTTCTCCTTTATTATTTGGTGTTGTCTCTGATGTCACATTGCAAGGTCTTCTCCTTTGTTGTTTGGTGTTGTCTCTGATGTCACATTGTAAGGTCTTCTCCTTTGTTGTTTGGTGTTGTCTCTGATGTCACACTGTAATGTCTTCTCCTTTATTGTTTTGTGTTGTCTCTGATGTCACATTGCAAGGTCTTCTCCTTTATTGTTTGGTGTTGTCTCTGATATCACATTGCAAGGTCTTCTCCTTTATTGTTTCGTGTTGTCTCTGATGTCACATTGTAAGGTCTTCTCCTTTGTTGTTTTGTGTTTCTCTGATGTCACATTGTAAGGTCTTCTCCTTTGTTGTTTTGTGTTGTCTCTGATGTCACATTGCAAGGTCTTCTCCTTTATTGTTTTGTGTTGTCTCTGATGTCACATTGCAAGGTCTTCTCCTTTATTGTTTGGTGTTGTCTCTGATATCACATTGCAAGGTCTTCTCCTTTATTGTTTCGTGTTGTCTCTGATGTCACATTGTAAGGTCTTCTCCTTTGTTGTTTTGTGTTTCTCTGATGTCACATTGTAAGGTCTTCTCCTTTGTTGTTTTGTGTTGTCTCTGATGTCACATTGCAAGGTCTTCTCCTTTGTTGTTTGGTGTTGTCTCTGATGTCACATTGCAAGGTCTTCTCCTTTGTTGTTTTGTATTGTCTGTGATGTCACATTGTAAGGTCTTCTCCTTTATTGTTTTGTGTTGTCTCTGATGTCACATTGCAAGGTCTTCTCCTTTATTGTTTTGTGTTGTCTCTGATGTCACATTGCAAGGTCTTCTCCTTTATTGTTTGGTGTTGTCTCTGATATCACATTGCAAGGTCTTCTCCTTTATTGTTTCGTGTTGTCTCTGATGTCACATTGTAAGGTCTTCTCCTTTGTTGTTTTGTGTTTCTCTGATGTCACATTGTAAGGTCTTCTCCTTTGTTGTTTTGTGTTGTCTCTGATGTCACATTGCAAGGTCTTCTCCTTTGTTGTTTGGTGTTGTCTCTGATGTCACATTGCAAGGTCTTCTCCTTTGTTGTTTTGTATTGTCTGTGATGTCACATTGTAAGGTCTTCTCCTTTATTGTTTTGTGTTGTCTCTGATGTCACATTGTAAGGTCTTCTCCTTTGTTTTTGTGTTGTCCCTGATGTCACATTGCAAGGTCTTCTCCTTTGTTGTTTTGTGAGATTTTTGTTTGTATATTTACTTTATTGTCAGAAATAAAAAGGAAAAGGTAGTCCCATGGCTGATACTGTAGGTGAGGTTTGAAGTGTTAGGCCTTCCCATATTCCATGATAAGGCATAATGAGGTGGGATGCTAGTTTTTTCCCTTGCCATAATTCATTTTCAGATTATTCCCAGAAAATTGTCTAGTCTTAAGTCATTAGTCGCAGTTTCAACTTCACGGCAAAGGTCACCCCGTAATGCTCCAGTGAATATCACAGAAGATGCTTCTCAATATCCCATGTGAAAAGTCAGACAGCAGTCCCGACACACCAACAGCAGGCACAGGCATACATGTCGCTGCCAGAATGTCAACACAACAGTCTGCCACAAAAATTACAGTTCATCGTCGATGGAAGAGGCAGTCAATAGAAAACCAGCAGTTGCACACACATTACTGCATAATGCAAACCCAGCTAGTTCAGCATCAGGCCGTCCATCATTTTGTGAACATGCAGTTCACAATACAAACAGCCGCAGACATGTCAAAGCATTCTTCATGAAATCCACAGCTCGCAGTGTCACTGCATGCATTTAACTCAGTAGCTTGGTGATGAAACCATGTACTAATTGTCAGCTACCCAATTTATGCGGTTGAATCAATCCCAGGCCATAATGATGGATACAAATTTATGAGGCTGAATCAACCCCAGGCCGTACTGATGGATACAAATTAATCGTGACACTATTGGGAGTTGAACCTGGACCTTTGTATTGACAGGCAATCACACTAACCATGGTGGCCACTAATACACAGAAATATATTGTACATGATGACTATGTCTGTTCTGATCATATTTGGATGTTGCTCTTGCTGCTGACATATTTCATCAACAAGAACGTGTCATGCATTGATCCGTTTCATGCATTGATCCGTTTCATGCATTGATCCGTTTCATGCATTGATCCGTTGCAGATTACATGACTAATGCTCTGATCCGTTGTAACCTATATGATTAATGCACTGATGAATTGTAACCTACGTGACTATTGCAATGATCCATTGTAATCGACATGACTACTGCATTGATCTAGTTTAGTTTAGTCGTTTAGTTTAGTTTAGTTTAGCTTAGTCGAGGATCAACATCACGGCATACGGGTGCAACCCATAAGTGCTCTGTTTTCCTCCTAACTAAAATCTGAGTCTGGAGAAATTCAGCTCAGTGCGCAAACTCCGTAGCACCGGCGAGGATCCTGAAAATACTTTGGGTAGATTTTTAACTCAAAATTTTGCCCGGGCAGTGCCGTTAAGCTACTCTTTTTCGATTTCCAACTGCCAAGAGATTTTTTACGTGCGCAACAATACACACGGGCATCCGATCTCACTACCCAGAGACCAGGGGAAATTTATTACTAGGAGTCCACATAAAAAGATCCCGGCATCACCGGGGCTTGAACCCAGGACCTCCAGCACTCGAGGTGGACACCATACCTCGAGACCACACAGCCCCCCCATTAAATGTATTCTCCCCGGTGGGGAATTGAACCCCGGTCTCCCGCGTGACAGGCGGGGATACTTACCACCATACTACCGAGGATAAAACTAACAAGAGGAGGTCAGATGTTTCCGCTGGAATGATCTGTTGCAGCCGACATGATTAAAGCAATGATCTGTTGCAGCTGATTAAAGCACTCTTTAGTGCTTCCTAAGTGACTAATACATTGATCCATTGGAACCTAGATGACTAAGGGATTGAACTATGGCAGCCCACATGACATGCATTGATCTATGGCAGATCTATGGCAGAAGTGTGTCAAAAAGTAAGCACAGACAAGTCACTGAAATTGTTCTGGCGACTACATAAAAGCATGAGTGGGGTAGTCAAGAATAAGAGCATTTCTGACTTCCAAGGTGCTGACCTCATCTGGCAGAGGACTGACGAGGACAAGGGCAAAGCCCTCTTTGAACGCTACCTTGAGCAAAGCAACCAGACAGACATGGGAGGCCGAAATCTGGCCAAGGTGGTCACCTCAGACAGATGCAAGGCCCAGAACACTTCGGATGAAGACACAGTGACAGTGAAAGAAATCAAGGCTGTGCTTCGACGATCAAAAAACAGTGCTCCAGGTCCTGATGGCATAAGATACGACGACATAAATAGGTGTACCGACAATGAGCTAGAGAAACTAGCAGACATGTCCAACAACAGTATAGGGAGTGCTAGCATCAAGGAGGAATGGTTACACAGCTATCTGATTCCCTTGCCGAAGCCTGACAAAGACCACAAAAAAATTCAGGGATATCAAATTATAACCATGCAGAATACAATAGGCAAGCTGCTGGAGAAGGTAATTGCCAGGAAAATATCAAGCCAACTAGAGAGGCAAGGTGTTTTCCCACCCACCCTGGGTGGGTACCGTCCAAAGAGATAAACCTGGACCAATGCAGCAGTCTTTGCCCAGGATGTCTATGAAGGTTTCCACTCAGGCACTGAAACCGTTGCTGCAGCGATTGATCTTGAGGACGCATACAACAGAGTACCACTGGATTTTTTAATGTTTCAGCTTCTCGAACTAAACGTAAGTCCATTCCTCCTTAGTTGGATCGCTGCAGCCCTCTTCCAACGGAAAGTAGTTTTTAGATGTGGCAGTTTGACTTCGGAACCAACAACAATATATCCTGGCCTACCACAGGGATCACCATTATCTCCGGTACTGTTCAACGCCTACACAGTGAGAATCACCAGTGAGCAGATCACTGGACCTGGCAGGACATTGTCATATGCCGATGATGTTTTAGTGTATCGTCAGGGGAAGGATAGAGAGGAGGTTGCTGTGGAACTACAAACCGAACTCAATCGCATAAGTACTTGGTGTGATGAAGCTGGGGCAATGGTCAACCCAACAAAGGCAACAGTGACTTGGTTCTCGTTGAATAATCATATTGTCAACACTCCAACACCAACTGTAATGCTGTGTTCAGAGACGGTGGAAAGAACGCAGGCAATGAATTACCTGGGGATACGGTTTGATCGAAGCCTTGCTTATAATGTGCACATAGACCAGGTGATAACAAAGGCCAAGCGGGGTTTGGCAGCGATGCGGGTGATGGCGGCAGCAAACTGTGAGCAGCGCCATCTATGTCTTCTGTACGAGGGGCTGGTCATGTCTGTTTTGGAGTATGCAATGGCAATCCTGACTCTCAGCCGTAAGCAGATAGAAAGGATGGAAAGGATACAGAATGAAGCTATGCGCATTATTCTTGGATGTACAAGAGATACAGCATGCAGGGTGATGCGCTACCTTCTTGGTTTTCCAACCATTGAAGAGAGAATACAAGGTTGCAGGGCACGCGCCTACCTCAGAATTAACGCAAACACACAACATCCACTGCATAGTGAAATTAGGAAGGTGAAGGGCAGCAGGTTAAAAAGAGGACAGTCGTGGATGGGTCAAGCCGAAGACATTCTTCAACAGGTGTGTTCACTTGAAGACTTAGAACCTGGCGAGGAGTGGGTACGAGTGCCAACAGACTTCTGCACATCCTTTTCAGTTTGCATCCAACTTGATAGAAAATGCAGACAAGAAAATCCGGCTGCTGTTGAGGCTGAAGTACAAGCGTTGATTTTCGAGAATTCGCTAGACGGTGACGCGGTCATCTACACAGATGGGTCGGTCGTCCGACATGTGAGAAGCTCATGGGCCTTTACAGCTCAGGCCGGAGGGAGAATTGTGAAGGAGGACTCTGGTGCTTTCACTGAAACCACAAGTAGCCTGACCATGGAAGTCATGGCAGTAAGTAAAGCAATAACATGGCTCGAGACACAGACATTCACTAGGGCTTGTTTCCTTAGCAACTCAATGAACATGATCAAGAGGATAGAGGAGGGGTCGATCCGAAGAGAATGGTTGCTGCCTCTGGAGCGGTCTCGACTGGCAAAGATTAGTTTCATCTTCGTGCCAGGGCATGCGGGAGTACAAGGAAATTAGCGGGCTGACAAGCTCGCAGGTGAGGCTACTGTGGAGGGCGGAAGCGCCATGGACCAGGCCGACATTCTGAATGCTCTACGAGAAGTAAGACTTTTGCGAGAACCAAGTGATGACTGTGAATCTACAACAATGGCCAGACTGCGAGAGCAGCAAATTAAAAGAGGAGTGGCCAAACAAGAACACTACGCAGGAAGCCAAAGAAGATTTATAAACCAACACAGAACTGGCGTCGTTAGCCGCTACACGTTGCGGGATTTGCTGAGGAGGGGATCCGAGCACTTATGGACTGAATGGTTCGATGTGCAATGAGGATGATCTGTCGACTAACTAACTAATTAACTATGGCAGCCTACATGACTAATGCATTGATCTATGGCAGCCTACATGACTAATGCATTGATCTATGGCAGCCCACATGACATGCATTGATCTATGGCAGCCCACATGACTAATACATTGATCTATGGCAGCCCACATGACATGCATTGATCTATGGCAGCCCACATGACATGCATTGATCTATGGCAGCCTACATGACTAATGCATTGATCTATGGCAGCCTACATGACATGCATTGATCTATGGCAGCCCACATGACATGCATTGATCTATGGCAGCCTACATGACTAATGCATTGATCTATGGCAGCCGTCATGACTAATGCATTGATCTATGGCAGCCCACATGACATGCATTGATCTATGGCAGCCTACATGACTAATGCATTGATCTATGGCAGCCTACATGACTAATGCATTGATCTATGGCAGCCTACATGACATGCATTGATCTATGGCAGCCTACATGACTAATGCATTGATCTATGGCAGCCCACATGACATGCATTGATCTATGGCAGCCCACATGACTAATGCATTGATCTATGGCAGCCTACATGACTAATGCATTGATCTATGGCAGCCAACATGACTAATGCATTGATCTATGGCAGCCTATATGACTAATGCATTGATCTATGGCAGCCTACATGACTAATGCATTGATCTATGGCAGCCTACATGACATGCATTGATCTATGGCAGCCTACATGACTAATGCATTGATCTATGGCAGCCTACATGACTAATGCAGTGATCTATGGCAGCCTACATGACTAATATATTGATCCATTGGAACCTAGATGACTAAGGGATTGATCTATGGCAGCCTATATGACTAATGCATTGATCTATGGCAGCCTATATGACTAATGCATTGATCTATGGCAGCCTACATGACTAATGCATTGATCTATGGCAGCCTATATGACTAATGCATTGATCTATGGCAGCCCACATGACATGCGTTGATCTATGGCAGCCTACATGACTAATGCATTGATCTATGGCAGCCTAAGTGACTAATACATTGATCCATTGGAACCTAGACAACTAATGGATTGATCTACATGACATGCATTATTTAAGGCAGCCTATGTGATTCATGACAACTTATGTGACATTATCCATATGGCATTATCCATCATGACACACATAAATAATGCATTGCTCATTGCAGCCTACATGACTTATGTATTGATCTATTGCAATATATGACTATTCATTTGAGTTTTATTCATCAGTATTTATGTTCAATGTATTCAACAGTGGACATATGCTGAATTACCTGATCTAGAACGAGTCCATAAAATGAGACAATAAACAAAAGGAGGTTATCTTAGCTTAATCACAATCTGAGACATGGTGATCTATTATGAAAATAATGGAACCACAATCCAGGACAAGAGAGAAAGGGGATGTCCTAGGAAAAACTACATCACACAAGCATGCAAGGATGTTGGGGAAAAGCTGAAGAGAGTTGCTGAGAATCGCAGACCATGTAGGGACATATTAAGATTACTTCAGCACCTGTCACCAGACCGATTTGATATAATTCTTAATGAAGAAAATGATATTGTTGACCATAGTCACTGGCCAGCATGTTTTTAGTTGCACAGGATTATGCACAGCTCAAATTCTTTGAAGCCATTGAAATGACTTGCATCAGTGATAAAGTATTAGGTATTGGTGGACACTCGTAGAAGGCAGAGGGAAGATGTTGCAGACAAAGGATATACTAGATATTGGAGACATTAAAAGCTTTAGGCACACTGGGATTTGAACCTGCTGCCTCCAAGAAACATTTGTTTGATTGTATTTAAAAATTGTTGCTGTACATGGTTTCTTCTGTCTCTGCCCATTTCATTGCTAATTTGTCCACTTTATTATTATCAGGCACGTTTGAATGACTAGAGATCTACTGTAAGATTTATCCTCTGGTCATATGTAGTTATCTAGCCATCTTTTAGAGTTTTTTTATCTAAATTCAGCCCTTAAAGGCTAGAGCCAACAGACCAGTCAGTGAAAATAATAATGTTCTAGGTCTTTGGAGAAAAGGCTTAAAAACTAGCCTTAGATGGGATAATATTCTCTTCAACGCAGGGATATGTGCCTCATGATTAGAGTAAACCTCTCCATGTGTTTCACACACTCTAAATGTTTATTTATCATATCAAGTTATTCATTCCACAGACTGGTATGAAGCTTCTGAACATGTCACTCCTCCATTGCAGATTTGTGACATGCTCATAAGCTTACTTGGGAAGATAATTTGGTGATTTCTCCTAGCCTTCCACATCAACATGGATAGTTTGTGACCTCTACCTTTGAGAGAAATTTTTATGCTTTCATGATAAGTGAGTGTTCTGTTTAAATATATGAAATGATGAATTTTCTAAATAGGGACCAAGAGGACCACTTGGTATTGCAGGTGTCCCAGGCTGGCCAGGATTACAAGGACGTACAGGTGACAAAGGTGATACTGGCATCAGTTTACCTGGAGACAAAGGTGATACTGGTGATGCAGGCATGGATGCAGTTCCTGGGTTACCTGGAACACCTGGAGACAAAGGAGAACCAGGTAGGTGAACTATTGAAAATAACTGTTGTTTTAATACTTTATGAACCTTTAGAAATTATATTTAGATTAGTTGCTCTCTTTCACTTTGTATTCTTTTTTGCAGCTGTGCCACAGTCACTGAAAACTTGTTTTTAAAAAAATTTTTCTATTATTCTTCTGCAGACTCTGTTTCTTTACCTTTCTGCAGATCTTTACTTCTTTAAGTCTATTAATCTGCTATGAACAAATTGTTTGAAAGATGTTTTAAAGGCAGCAATGTTAGAAATATATTTTCTTCATTAAAGAATATGTTTATCACATGATACAGATAAGTGACCTTTGAAGGCAATGGCTTGTGTAAACAACAGTTAGGAATTAAGTTTTATGCTTTTTTAAGCTAGCTCTGGACAAGTAACCTATTAAAGATTTGAATTATTTGTCTTTGTCCACTCCAGTTGCATGATGAAAAGACACTGATGATGGATACAACACATATTTAGAAAATCTGTCAATAGTATCAATGATGGATACAACACATATTTAGAATATCTGTCAATAGTATCAATGATGGATACAACACACATTTAGAATATCTGTCAATAGTATCAATGATGGATACAACACATATTTAGAACATCTGTCAATAGTATCAATGATGGATACAGAACATATTTAGAACATCTGTCAATTGTATCAATAGAAAGTCCTTCCTCTGGAACTAACGGGGTTAAAGAAACAAAGGAAGATGTAAAATACACAAAGAAGAGTATTAGAGACAGAGATGAATAATATGTGGAGGACATTAGAGACATCATTAGACATCTCTGTATTTCTATTTTTATCTATCCCTGCCTGCCTGTAGGGCGGTCTGTGTTAGTAAAATTGTACACCTTATTAAGAACAACATTTTCTCTTAATTATTTACATGTATTTACTATTGCTATACAGTTTTTATGTGTGTTCTGTGATGATGATGTTGATGGTGGTGATGATGGTGATGATCACCATCATCATCATGCCACTCCAATGTTCCCTGTTCTCTTAAGATTTGCTAAAGTCTGAGCTTCAGAATCCTTTCATGTTTGTGTGATGTAGTCGTTGTTTAGACATCCTCTTTTTCAATCTCTGAAATTTGTCCGCCAATAATTTCAATAGGTTAACATTGTCACCATGTTCAATGACATTATCTTAACATGTTTACTAATATTTCTGACTTTCTGTGTAGTTTTGTTGTAATGTTTCTCTTTTCTTTGGTATGTTATATTCAGGTTCGTACATCCACCTGTCTGTAAGGTGTGGAATGCGCCTGGCCCTGCAGCCAGCAGGGTTAGGATCTGCTAGCCTCTCCCAGGAGGGGTGAAGAGCGAAAATTAGTAGCCTGCCGATGACCCGCAGACTACACAAGTCAACCCCCACCTCCACGTGGTGCAGACCGGGCAACCATGACCGCGAGGTCATGGGCTAACGGGGCTATGGCTCGCCATAGGGGATGGACTCCCTGTGGTCAGATTAGTGTCCTAAACCTGCGACTGGCCTAGCAAGCCGGCAGGGGATCTTCATACTGCTCGTAGAAAAACTAAGAAGTATAAACGGACTGACCCAAACGGCTATCGACCCGGCAATGTTAATGGACTACGAGATAGATCAGCGATTCAAAAAATAGGCACAATGAACGTCTGTGGTTTCAATAGTAAAGAAGAAGAGCTTATAGAAACAATGGAGAAGAGGAATATTGGTCTGATGGGAATAGCGGACACCAGAACAAAAGGGAAAGGATGCAAGGAGCTCCACCGCAGTTACACGTTTGTTTACTCTGGCGTAGAACAGCAAGAAAGGGCAAGACACGGTGTGGGAATAGTCATCGAACCACGGCTAGCAAGAGGAATACTAGAAATAAAATATATATCAGAAAGAATCATAACAGTGAGAATAAAAGAACAAACAATCACAACATATGTACAGATATACGCACCATGTAATGCAAACAATAATGAGCAAGAATGCGAGGACTTCTACGAAGACATACATGACGGGCTAAATAAAATAGATAAGCAGGACAACATCATAGTTATGGGAGACTTCAATGCAAGACTAGGACATAACAGAGTGGGCATAGAAAAACACCAGGGAGCATTTGGAGATCAGCAAAATGAAAGGAATGATAACGGAAGTAGACTGATAGAGCTTTGCAGCCAACACGACCTCTATATAACAAACACATTCTATAAACACAAAGATTCGCAAGTATACACCTGGTATAAATGGAACAATCTAGATACTAAAAGCCAAATTGATTTTATATTAACAAGAAATAACAGAAAGAGAAATATATTAGATGCAAGAGCAGTGCCCAATTTCAGTATAAACACAGATCATAAAGCAGTCGTTGCCACAATAAGAACCATTAGAAGAAGAAAACAAAGAGCAGGAAAATACATGCCATACGAATCAGTAAACTTAAAAAACCTTAAAGACGAGGCAGTAAGGGAAAATTATGAGAAAGAACTAACTGAACTCTTTGTAAAATTACCTACGGAAAGAAAAACAGTGGAAGAAGAATGGGAGATGTTCAAATCAAGCATTTTAAATACTGCAAAAATAACATGCGGAACCACGAAAAAACGCAAAACACGGATAAAGAAAATAACAAATTGGTGGAATGCAGAAGTAAAGAAAGCGGTAAAAGAAAAAAAGGAAAAATATAAAAAGTGGTTGAAGAGCAAACAGGAATGTGATTACAGAGAATACAGAATAGCGAGAAGACATGTGAGTAGAATAGTAAAGAGGGAAAAACAAAAAGACTGGGAAGAGTATGGAGAAACCCTAAATAAAAACTACAAGGAGGCAACTATAAACTTCTACAAAAAGATAAGTGCAATGCGAACCAGAGGAGAACCCTTTGACCCAACTGAAATAATTAACAGCGAAAATGGAGAACCAATAAGTGAACAAAAACAGATCCTAATAAGATGGAAGCAGTATTTCGAACAACTTCTCAACATCCCATCAGATGTCACAGGAATTCAAGAGACCTACACAGATGTCACAGAGGAACTAGAACCAGACATACTAAAAGAAGAAATTATAGAAGCCATCAGATTAGCCCCATTAAACAAATCACCAGGACAGGATGAAATACCAAATGAACTAATTAAAGCAGCAAGGGAAGTAGGAACAGCTTGGCTACATAGACTATTCAACCATGTTTGGGTAGAACAACAGACACCACGAGACTGGGGAAACGCCATAATTATCCCAATTTGGAAAAACAAAGGCAGCAAAAGAGATTGCACACAATACAGAGGCATTTCACTGTTGAGTCATACTGGGAAAATATTTTGCAAAATTCTTGAAAAAAGATTACGAACTACTTTAGAACCCCAGCTAAGCGAAACGCAGCTTGGATTTAGGAAAAACAAAGGATGCACAGACACCATTTTTGCTCTTAGACAACTTATAGAAAAATCAATTGAATTCAATGAAACACTCTACTTAGCCTTTGTCGACCAAGAAAAGGCATTTGATAGGGTAGATAGAAACAAGCTGTGGGAAATCCTTAAACAATATGGAGTGAGTACACATCTAACAAACCTATGTAGAAGTTTATACAACAACAGTGAATGCATAGTGAGAGCAACTGGAGAACACTCAGAACCCTTCACCATAAGATCTGGAGTACGACAAGGTTGTGTCCTGTCCCCTCTCTTGTTCATAACATATATAGACAACATATGTAAAGAAACCAGCCAAGCAGAGACAGCAAGAATACCGCATGACGAGAACACAGAAGAAGAACCATCTGCAAATCTAACCATTAGAGAACTCCTTTTTGCGGACGACCAAGCACTAATAGCAAAATCAGAAGCTGAATTACAAGACCACATGAATAGTCTAAACGAAATGTGTAGGGAACATAACATGAAAATTAGCACAAGCAAAACAGAGGTAATGACTATAACTAAAGAAGAACAAACAGCAACAATTCACCTAAACGAACATCCCTTGAAACAAGTAAAGAGCTTCAAGTACCTAGGAAGTATAATATCATCAAATGGCAGATCAGAAGACGAGATCGAAAATAGGTGCAATAAGGCAAATCAACTCATTGGACAAATGGCACCAATACTAAAGAACAAACATGTATCAATAACTACTAAGAAAGCACTTTACAACACAATCTTCCTACCAACTCTGTGCTACCAATGCCAAACCTGGACAATGACAGAAAAAGAGAAAAGAAAAATCACAACAACAGAAATGAGGTTCCTGAGAAGAATACTCAACGTATCAAGAAGAGATAAGATCAGAAATGAAGAAATCAGGACTAAAGTGGGGGTTAAAGCTGCTCTAGATTTTATTAGAAAGCAGCAGGTCAAATGGTTTGGCCATGCAAGTAAGCTACCAGTCAACAGCATGCCACAACAAGCAATGATGTACAGACCAGATGGAAACAGAGGAAGAGGCCGACCACGTAAACGTTGGACGGAGGGAATAACAGAATCCATGGGAATGTCGATATACGAAGCCCATAACCGGGCACTCTCACGAAGTTTATACTTCACCTCGACACCGCAAGGTACAACAGGAACATGATGAGATGAGAGATGATGTACATCCACCATGTCAAAGAATTGCTGTAAATAAAATTCATATTGTCTTTTCTTCTTTAAAAAAAAAAAATCTAGTATCTATAAGCTAATTTTGGTTTCTAGTATAAACCGGTAATGTATTACAGTTGTAAGGCACAATTCGAAATTTGACAGAAGCCTGTCCTTCAAGGATCATGTGGAGACGGTTGTGACAAGATCTCAAAAGGGACTCAACGCACTTAAAACTATGGCTGCAATGGACGTAGAGCATAGAATGCTTTTCAGACTATACCAGCACTTGATCCTCTCAGCGACTGATTATGGACTAGGACTGCTCACTGTCTCAAAGAGTCAGCTGGTGAGATTGGAGCGCATACAGAATGAGGCTATGCGGGTCATTCTGGGATGCACCAGAGACACCCCAGTGGTGTGTATGTGGTACATCCTTGGTTTGCCGACTGTTGCTGGTAGGCTCAAGGTGATGCAGGCGAAGGCATACCTCAGAGTAGCTGCTGACACAGATCACCTGTTGCATGAGGCGTTGGACACAGTCAAGAGCCAGCGACTGATAAGAGGAAAATCATGGATGGCTCAGGCGGAGGATACGATCAGACAGGTGTGCCCCTTGGAGAACATTAGGCGAGGAGAGGAGTGGGTCAGAGTGCCAGCGGAGCAGTCAGACTTGTGCAGAGTTATAATCACATTGAGCCAGGAGTGCAGGGAGTGGCCAGCAGGGGCCACGGAAGTGGAAATCCAGCAACTAATTCAGGATAATGCTCACCCGGGTGATGTGATTATCTACACAGATGGTTCGGTGTTGAGAGGTAGTAGAAGTGCCTGGGGTTTCTTGGCAAAGGCTAATGGTCGACGTTTGGTGCAGGAGAGCCTGGCATATGATACCACAACATCTAGCTTAAGAATGGAGGTGGAGGCAGTCAGTGCAGCTTTCCGCTGGATGGAGAATACGATACACACACACATCGTGATTGTAACTGACTCAGAAAGCATGCTGAGTAGGGTGAGGACTGGCAAGCTTCGTGCCGAGTAGCTTGCTTCGCTTCGGAAGTCACGGGTGGCAAGCATTGTCTGGATATTTTCTCCGTGGCATGCTGGTGTGTTGGGGAATGAACAGGCAGACAGATTGGCTGGCTCTGCAAAACTTGGTGGAGTATTGATGCATGACAAGGCAGACGTGGTTGCGGCCTTGTAGGAGCACGTGTACACCTAGGAGGAGCAAATGGATCACCATGGTCTGGCAAGAATGCAACAGCGAGGGGTGACGAGGGGATCTGGCCGACGCTCGACGCTTAGAGGAAAGGCGAGACGCACATATAATCAGATTGCTACTGGTACTATTGGGGTTGGAACTCTTTGCTGGCTTCTGAGGATGGGGACGGAGCGCTTATGGGAATTTCCCGAATGCTGTGATGTTGGTTCCTAAATCAATCAATCAATCAATCAATTTGAAATTTGACTCTTGTAGTGCGTTTTATTTTACCTTTGGTCCTATAAATGGATTCTTTTGTTCAGGAAGAGCAACTTCTGGTGTCAAGGGAGAGAAGGGTGCCCGAGGTTTTGATGGCATGCCTGGGTTGCCAGGTATTACAGGAATGAGAGGTTTGGCAGGAGCAAAAGGTAATTATAACTAATACAGTTATAATATAACATTTCATACTTTCTAAGTGGCATAACTTAAGAAGAATTATAGCATACTGGCTTACTAGTAGATCATAGCTTTGTACATGAGAGTTGAAATTCCTCATTGCTATACAGATGTAGGTGCTCGTGTAACAGATGCCTTGTCTGCTGGCTCAGTGGACATGAGTTTGCATCCTCTTCAGGGTGGGGGATTCCTTTTAACTGACCTGGGCCGGGCTCTCTAGTTGACACAGTCTAAAATGGGTGCCAGGAAACTTGTTCAGAAGTAAAGGCAGCCGGCTAGATATTGACCACATCACCCATCAAGTGTCGACAATGAGTGGAGTATATATAGATATAGACATACAGACAGAATTCAGCATAACCGCTTAGGTCATGAGCGGAGTATATATAGATATAGATATACAAACAGAATTCAGCATAACTGCTTAGGTCATGAGTGGAGTATATATATAGATATAGATATACAGTCAGAATTCAGCATAACCGCTTAGGTCATGAGCGGAGTATATATAGATATACAGACAGAATTTAGCATAACCACATAGATCACGAGCAGAGTATATATAGATATAGGACAGAATTCAGCATAACCGCTTAGGTCATGAGCGGAGTATATATATAGATATAGATATACACACAGAATTCAGCATAACCGCTTAGGTCATGAGCGGAGTATATATATAGATATAGATATACAGACAGAATTCAGCATAACCAGTTAGGTCATGAGCGGAGTATATATAGATATACAGACAGAATTCAGCATAACTGCTTAGTTCATGAGCGGAGTATGTTGTTGTTGTTTGGCAGACAGAATTCAGTATAACTGCTTAGTTCATGAGCGGAGTATGTATATAGATATAGATATACAGACAGAATTCAGCAAAACCGCTTAGGTCATGAGCGGAGTATGTATAGATATAGACATACAGACAGAATTCAGCATAACAGCTTAGGTCATAAGCGGAGTATATATATATATACTCCTAAATCAATCAATCATATATATATATATATATATATATATATATATATATATATATATATATATATATATATATATATATATATATATATTAGCTGACCCTGCCCGGCTTCGCCCAGACCCTGGTGGGGAGCATCTCATTTAATTCATATAAGTAGTCATATAAGTTCTCGTTCCCGTTACCGACTATCTGTCTGTCTGACTGTCTGTCTGTCTGTCTGTCTGACCCAGCCCGTCTTCGCCCAGACCCTGATGGGGAGCATGTCATTTAATTCATATAAGTAGTCATATAAGTTCCCGTTCCCGACTGTCTGTCTGTCTGTCTATCTATCTATCTGTCTGTCTGTCTGACCCAGTCCAGCCCACGGTGGAGAGCATCTCATTTAAATCATATAAGTAGTCATATAAGATCCCGTTCCCGACTATCTGTCTGACTGTCTGTCTGTCTTGGGTAAATGGAGGAGGGAGGAGGAAGAGGGAGGTGGAGGAGGGAGGAGGAGGGTGGAGACAGGAGGAGTAGGGAGGAATAGGAGGGAGGAGGAGGGATTAGGAGGAGGAGGGAGGAGGAGGAGGGAGGAGAAGGAGGGAGGAGGAGGGAGCAGGAGGAGGAGAGGGAGGAGGAGAAAGAGGGAGGAGGAGGAATGTGAAGGGAGGAGGAGGTAGAGGGAGGAGGAGGGAGGAGGAGGAGGGGGAGGAGGAGGAGGGAAGAGGAGGTAGAGGGAGGAGGAGGGAAGAGGGAGGAGGAGGAAGGAGGAGGAAGAGGGAGGAGGAGGGAGGAGGAGGTAGAGGGAGGAGGAGGAGGGAGGAAAAGGGAGGAGGAGGGAGGAGAAGGAAGAAGGAGGAGGAGGGAGGAGGCAGAGGGAGAAGGAGGAAGGAGGAGGAAGGAGGAAGAGGGAGCAGGAAGAGGGAGGAGGGAGAGGGAGGAGGAGGAGGAAGAGGGAGGAGGAGGAGGAAGAGGGAGGAGGAAGAGGAGGGAGAGGGAGGAGGGGAAGAGGAAGAGGGTAGGAGGAGGAGGGGAGAGGAGGAGGAGGAGAAGGGAGGAGGAGGGAGGAGGTAGTAGGATGGAGAAGTAAGAGGGAGGAGGTAGGAGGAGGAGGAGGGACGAGGAAGCAGGAGGAGGAAGAGGGTAGGAGGAGGAAGAGGGGAGAGGAGGAGAAGAATGGAGAAGGAGGGAGGAGGAGAAGGAGGAGTGAGGAGGAGAAGGAGGAGGCAGAGGGAGAAGAAGGAAGGAGGAGGAGGAAGGAGGGAGAGGAAGGAGGGAGAATGAGGAGGGGAGGAAGGAAAGGAAGGTGGAGGAGGAGGAGGAGGAGGAGGGAGGAAAAGGGAGGAGGAGGGAGGAGAAGGAAGAAGGAGGAGGAAGAGGGAGGAGGAGGATGGAAGAAGGAGGAGGAGGAGGTAGAGGGAGGAGGAGGGAAGAGGGAGGAGGAGGAAGAGGGAGGAGGAGGGAGGAGGAGGAGTGAGGAGGTAGAGGGAGGAGGAGGAGGGAGGAGAAGGAAGAAGGAGGAGGAGGGAGGAGGTAGAGGGAGGAGGAGGGAGGAGGAGGAGTGAGGAGGTAGAGGGAGGGAGGAGGAGAGGAGGAAAAGGGAGGAGGAGGGAGGAGAGGAAAAGGAGGAGGAAGAGGGAGGAGGGAGGTGGGAAGAAGGAGGAGGAAGAGGGAGGAGGAGGATGGAGGAGGAAGAGGGAAGAGGAGGGATGTGGAGGACAGAGGAGGAGGGGAGGGGGAAAGGGAAAGGGAGGAGGAGAGAGGAAGGAGAAGGTGAGGAGGTAGGAGTGAGGAAGAGGAAAGAGGAAGAGGAAGAGAGGAGGAGGAAAAGGGAGGAGGAGGAAGGAAGAAGGAGGAGGTAGAGGGAGGAGGGGGAGGGGAAGAGGAAGAGGGTTGGAGGAGGAGGGGGAGGAGGGGAGGGATGTGGAGGAGGAGGAGGAGGGGAGGGGAGGATGAGGAGGGAGGGAGGAGGAGGAGGGAGGGAAGGAAGAAGGAGGAGGAGGGAGAGGAGGTAGAGGAGGAGGAAGAAGAGTGAGGGAGGAAGGAGTGAGGAGGAGGAAGAGGGGAGGAGGAGGAGGAAGAGGGAAGGAGGTGGATGGAGGAGGAAGAGGAGGGAGAGGGAGGAGGGAAGAGGAAGAGGGTAGGAGAGGAGGGGGAGGAGGAGGAGGAGAAGGGAGGAGGAGGGGAGGTAGTAGGATGATTGATTTGCCATCCCACAGGTAATATTATCGCGGACCTCAGAGAGAAGTGTCTATGTAGAAGACCATTTCATGGACGTACGTATTTTGGGAGGGGGGAGGAGGGAGGAGGGAGGAGGAGGAAGAAGAAAAAAAAATACGACAGTTGGCTGCTCTGGAATGAAAGGAAGACGTGTAGAAAATTTCATCTCAATCGGATGGGCCGTTCGCGAGCGTATAAAGGACATACATACATACATACAGAGATACATAAATACGCACATCCTAATTTTATATAAGATATATATATATATATATATAAGTTATATATATTCTATATATAATATATTTTATATATAGTTTATATATGTGTGTGTGTGTGTGTGTGTGTGTGTGTGTGTGTGTGTGCACGCGCGCGCGCGCGTGCGCAGACAGAATTCAGCATAACTGCTTAGGTCATGAGCGGAATATATATATAGATATACAGACAGAATTCAGCATAACCGCTTAGGTCATGAGCGGAGTATATATATGTATAGATATAGATATACAGACATAATTCAGCATAACCACTTATGTCATCAGTGGAGTATATAGATATACAGATAGAATTCAGCATAACCGCTTAGGTCATGAGCGGAGTATATATAGATATATATATACAGACAGAATTCAGCATAACCGCTTAGGTCATGAGCGAAGTATATGTATAGTTATAGATATACAGACAGAATTCAGCATAACCGCTTACGTCATCAGTGGAGAATATAGATATGCAGACAGAATTCAGTATAACCGCTTAGGTCATGAGCGGAGTATATATATATAGTTATAGATATACAGACAGAATTCAGCATAACCGCTTACGTCATCAGTGGAGTATATAGATATACAGACAGAATTCAGCATAACCGCTTAGGTCATGAGCGGAGTATATATATAGACATAGATATACAGACAGAATTCAGCATAACCACTTAGGTCATGAGCGGAGTATATATATAGATATAGTTATAGATGTACAGACAGAATTCAGCATAACTGCTTACGTCATCAGTGGAGTATATAGATATACGGACAGAATTCAGCATAACTGCTTAGGTCATGAGCAGAGTATATATAGATATAGATATACAGACAGAATTCAGCATAACCACATAGGTCATGAGTGGAGTATATATATCTTTGCTTTGGATGATTCATCAAGGATGGACTATGTTATCTAGACATATCATCTCTTCATGACCTTAAATGGATCTTCAGCACAGGTAAAACAGGAGTCCCAGCTAATGTACAGGCTGATATGCTGGATGTAAGGGCAACAATTGTGCAGATTGCTGAGGATGAACAAAGGGCATATAATGTGTGTCATATATGACAGGTTATTTCAGACTGAAGCAAAGGCTGAGGAATCAGCCTGACTAAGACTTTCCATCCATCCATCATGTGCCATGCCGGTAAGCGTGGGCGGTCATGTTCTGCCAAGCGTGGGCGGTCATGTTCTGCCATCTCACTCGATCTCCAGAGTCGTGGATCAGCTTTGATCGATAAGACTGCAGTACATGATATTCTTGGCATCTGTAAAGAAAGCAGTTTGCCATTGCTTTCCCTCCTAGCAGTGACCATACTGGTCGATGACCGTAGCCATTGTCTCCCAAAAAAGGAGATCCTCTGCCTACCGTCGTAAAGCTGGAGACCATAACCTACAACTATCTGTCGGCTGCTCTTCAACTTCATCCACCACCTGCACCCATGGCTTCACGTAACCCTGATCGGGGGACTAAACGGGTACTCCACCTTGCCCAAGGGTGTCCCGTAGGCTAGCGGAGGGAAGGAGGCACCTTACTTCTCCTTTGATAGGGGATACCCCTATCCCGCCACCCAGGACTAAGACTTTGCCATTTGGTATAACTTATGACAATAGCAGATGTGACTACAGACTGACATGTCATTGTTGCTTTTATAATCACAGCTGCATGTGAACAATCAGCATTCCTACACTGACATCAGCAGAGAGAGAGAGAGAGAGAGAGAGAGAGAGAGAGAGAGAGAGAGAGAGAGAGAGAGAGAGAGAGAGAGAGAGAGAGTGGACATTTGGGTTGCACATTTGGGTATGTCCCTGCAGCAATAATGTTGATTCTAGTGAATCATTCACCCAATGACTTGCTGGTACAAATGTTCAGGGAATAGTTTATGGGAGGTGTAGCACAGGAACTGATATGGCAAATCAAACGATATGTGTGTGATCGCATGCATTCATTTTAGATTGTGTGTACTAATGCAGAAGTCATTTACCTCTATACAAATGTGTGTGTGTGTGTGTGTGTGTGTGCGTGCGCGCGCGTGCATGCGTGCATGCATATGTGCATGCGCGCATATGTGCTCAAGTGCGTGGGTGTGTGGTTTTATTTTTCCCCATACATGTTCTATATATTTTAATGTTGAAATAGGTTCTGAGAACAAATACAAATAACTTATGTAGTAGGTATTGTTGCTATGGCACTAGTGTTGAGTTTTCTCATTCTGGCAACCCAATGCCATCCTCATGCAGCTGGATTTGCTATGTGATCCGGGAGCCATAAAGTGAGTTGGCAAGTGTGTAGATAACTCTGCTAGGTTTAACAGTGAAGGTGGTCCCATGGTAGACTCTACAGTTGGGTTGTGAAGGTGGTCCCATGGTAGACTCTACAGTTGGGTTGTGAAGGTGGTCCCATGGTAGACTCTACAGTTGGGTTGTGAAGGTGGTCCCATGGTAGACTCTACAGTTGGGTTGTGAAGGCCTTCACATGTTCTATGACATAATGAGCAGAGATACTGAACTGGCTGGTTTCGTTCCTCATTATTTCTTTCCAAGAAAATGCCCATAAAGTTTTCAAAATTATTCAGTACCTATTTGATGAGGCTGAATTGATGCCAAGCCAAGGTTGGGGAAAAGAATCCTGCCACTGATGAAGATTGAATGGAAACTTCTGTCCTGGTGAGGAAGGGCACTAATCACCATGCCACCAGGACACTTGTGATAGCTGTAGCTCATTCATTCAAAACTGGAACAGAAGACTGGTCTTTTACAGCTAAGCCTGTCAATGTTGTCATTGACTTTTGGTTTGAATATTTTGATAGAGTTCAACCATTTGATCATTGTGCTCATCTGTTCAGTCAGTCTTAGACACTTAACCAACCCATGCCAGGCCATCCTAAACCAACCCATGCCATCCTAAACCAACCCATGCTAGTCCATCCTAAACCAATCCATGCCATCCTAAACCAATCCATGCCATCCTAAACCAATCCATGCCATCCTAAACCAATCCAGGCCATCCTAAATCAATCCATGCCATCCTAAACCAATCCATGCCATCCTAAACCAATCCATGCCAGGCCATCCTAAACCAAGCCATACCAGGCCATCCTAAACCAAGCCATACTAGGCCTTCCTAAACCAATCCATGCCAGGCCATCCTAAACCAATCCATGCCATCCTAAACCAATCCATGCCATCCTAAACCAATCCATGCCATCCTAAACCAATCCATACCATCCTAAACCAATCCATGCCAGGCCATCCTAAATCAACCCATGCCATCCTAAACCAATCCATGCCATCCTAAACCAATCCATGCCAGGCCATCCTAAACCAATCCATGCCAGGCCATCCTAAACCAATCCATTCCAGACCATCCTAAATCAATCCATGCTATCCTAAACCAATCCATGCCATCCTAAACCAATTCATGCAATCCTAAACCTATCCATGCCATCCTAAACCAATCCATGCCATCCTAAACCAATCCATGCCATCCTAAACCAATCCATGCCAGGCCATCCTAAATCAATCCATGCCATCCTAAACCAATCCATGCCATCCTAAACCAAGCCTTACCAGGCCATCCTAAACCAAGCCATACCAGGCCATCCTAAACCAATCCTTGCCAGGCCATCCTAAACCAAGCCATTCCATCCTAAACCAACCCATGCCATCCTAAACCAACCCAGGCCATCCTAAACCAAGCCATACCATCCTAAACCAAGACATGCCATCCTAAACCAATCCATGCCATCCTAAACCAATCCATGCCATCCTAAACCAATCCATGCCATCCTAAACCAATCCATGCCATCCTAAACCAATCCATGCCATCCTAAACCAATCCATGCCATCCTAAACCAATCCATGCCAGGCCATCCTAAACCAACCCATGCCAGGCCATCCTAAACCAATCCATGCCATCCTAAACCAATCCATGCCATCCTAAACCAAGCCATACCATCCTAAACCAAGCCATGCCATCCTAAACCAAGCCATACCATCCTAAACCAAGCCATGCCATCCTAAACCAAGCCATACCATCCTAAACCAAGCCATGCCAGGCCATCCTAAACCAATCCATGCCATCCTAAACCAATCCATGCCATCCTAAACCAATCCATGCCATCCTGAACCAAGCCATGCCAGGCTATCCTAAACCAAGCCATGCCATCCTATCCTAAACCAAGCCATGCCGTCCTAAACCAATCCATGCCATCCTAAACCAATCCATGCCATTATAACAGAGCAAGTCTGAATGCAACTGCAGCTGAATGTAACTGTAGGAAATCAAGTCAACTCCTTGATGATAATTAAGTGTGTCTGTTTAATTATGAAAGTTCTCTGGTACACAAATTGTATACTGCAAATATCAAAGCTTGTTGACAGTTAGCCGGCTGATCGTCACTAACCCCCTACGTCAGCACATGAGTGTAACTCAATTCTCTAACTACCGTGCTCATTCGTGCTCATTCCCTTTTCCCTTGCGCAGCATCTTGCGTACCCAACTAACCAAAGCCCATATAACAGGTCATACTGTTATATTACCTTCCCATGCTCTCAAACCCCATGTCTATGACCCAAACCACTTAACCCCAAAATCCCACACAATTTAAATTACCTCTTCTTCATTTCTGTAATAATTTTTAATCAATCCGCTTACCTAACTAGCATCAACCCATCTACAAGATTCATATACCTCTAACTCCAACCTGGAACCCTTATTCATTACCCTTCTCTCTATATCTCAACAATTTCATCTTATAGCCAGCAGTTCCATACTTCTTGTCTACTTATATATTATAGCAAACCGCTATGTCCTCAACCAAATCTTACTCCATTTAATGTGACTTTATACTTCTTCTCTTCCACAAGTCACAAGCGATCTACTTAAACCTAAATTTTACTTTTCATCACATACATACATCAATATCTGATCTCAACCATAAAAATTCAAAACGCGTTTCATGTAACGAAATTCAAAACGCCATGCTCTTCTGAAAATATCACCAACAGGTCTTCACCAAAAATCATTAGCTCAACATTACTAATTCTCTACATTCAAGCAACTTGAAGTCATACGATAGGAAGACAAAGAATCGGTGGCCACCGGGAAGCAAAGAACAAGAACTCTTCCTCACTCACAAAACCATACTCACAATTACCCCCCCCCCCCTCCCCCCCGTCACCCTGAGACTTTATACAGTAAAGTCTAAAAAACAATTACATATCTCTCATAATTCAATTATACCACTTATTATGGCCATTTCGTATCATATCTCACCTAATTATTTAATCACTGACCAATACAGTTTGCGCCGATATCCACAGCATCAAACACCAAAAATATTATCCAGCCCTAAATGTCTATTTATTACAGACATTACTAATACTATGTCTCTGAACATAACTACCAAACATATCTCGAGGACACACTCAAAACCTCCTCCAACATTATAAACTTAATCTCCGACCCTTACATACTTCAGGTTCTGAAAGCCTCAGCAATTACTAATAATGTCCATTTATTATGGGCAATACTTCCCAAAACCTCCACTTGTCACTTCATGCCGTTATCAACAGCAACCAAAAATACTGCCACTGAACTCATGTCTGTGACCTTCTAATCTATCTACCCTATCTTATTTCTGTCTATCTATTATAGACATTCCCATTCTTTTACTTTTAAATCAGGTCCATATGCTGTAACCCAACAATTAATATCGCTGTTCACTTACTGTAAACTTAACTTCTACTCTTTGTCATTTATCTCGTCCCATGCTGCAATCACAGCTCGAACAATAACATTCGTGGTTCATATTTTATTAATCCTGCCCCCATGGCTCTCAGTCCATGTTTATCGTTGCTGATAACTACAGCCATTACCCTTCATGATTCACTATACATCATCTATTCCGCCAACTATTGTATGATTAAAACATGGCATTCAATTCATGTTTTTCTCTTTACCATATTTTCTGAACGTAAATATGTGTCACCAACTGGCTGGGGTTAGATCCCAGATGGGCAACCACTCAGCCAAAATCCTTTTCTTCTACTGGTGTTTAGTTCTGGATGCAGTTTAAGATCCCCTAATTCTGTCAGAAGGGACTAATTACCACCCAGATCCCAGAGAGAAAACGTGGAACAAATGTCTTTTATGCTGATTAAGACACTGTCCCTGATACTCAAGAAAACAGCCAAGAAGTGGCTCGTTGAAGATAGAATATATCTATATAGTTTTGGCTGTACTTGGTATCACCAGAAGTGTGAAAGGAGGAGTTAAGACATGCAACGTAATCTGGTTACTTATGACTGCATAGGCAAGATACCTCCCGGACATAGATTCCCACTTCTGGACAATATGTGCGAACCCCCACTAAATGATACAATAATGTGTGTACGTGATACGCTACACAAACATTTATAAACATTTAGAATTATACGGACAAATTGAGTTTTAAAATACAACAACTGTGTTTATTATTGCTATTGATGATCATATGATGATGATGATGATATTATGGTATACGTAACTCATCTGGCTGAAAAGCTCAGAAGCACATAGGTCATGCTTCCCCCAGTGAGACGCAGTTCACTGTCAGATTGAAGGAGTCCAAATTGGTCCCTCACAAGGCTAAGTCACTTCGGGATATGGGTTGTTGACTGTCCATTGCTCCTAAGAGATCTGAAATGAAACGAACGGAGATGGGTAGTATCTACGTCTACACATCTCAAACACATATGTCTATACACTCATATAAACATACATTCAAGTCATAATATATGATGGTATGATGATAGATGATGGCATGTTACATAAACATATATCAGTTCTAAATAAATAAATATATATGTATATATTAATAAAACTATTTAGAACATCTATAGCTCAAAACATACATATTCATATACATTTGTGTAATGGAGTGTTTCCCATATAAGTTCACCTCACTTACTCTTTCCCTTTCTGATTCATTCATACTGTCTTGTCGTAAGGGCTGGTCGCACAGTCCTGTCGAACATTAAATGCCTTCCCTGAATCTGTCTGGGATATTGAATGTCCTAAGTCATGTCTGTCCTCATGCAGACATCATGCAGACAAGGTGAACTGGTGCCATTCCTCAAACCAAGTGGTTTCACCATAATCTTGGTAGGCACTCAAAATGTTGGTCCAAATAATCAATGTTAATTGGACGCTATCAAGAGACTGGTAGCTCTCAGGAATTTCTCCTAAGTAGTCAGTCTCCCCAATGTTTAACATCATACAGGATGAATCTAAATGTATCTCCTGTACATGCATAAGCCACACGCTCATGTAGCTTGGATAATGGATTTCTCCAAATTATCACATACAACAAATCAGACAACCAAGTGGTGAATGAAAGAAGAAAATAAAGTTCACAGTGTAATAGTAAATCTAGAAACTGGAACATTAAGTACAAAGAAAATCCACAAGTGTAAAGTTTTGGAGAATATGCAGAACAAGAAACTACACAAGCCTTCAGACTAGCAGACAAACTAATCAGAGTAATGGTATTACCTGGGTTATAGCTAGGAAATCCTGTCATACGACATTGTATCGAAGTAACAAAACGAGAGGGTAATCTCTCACCAGGAATTAAAATTCCGGCTTCCCTGGTACACTATTGTGAATGCGTCTGAAGTCTTGCTGGCCACTGCTCGTAGTTTTATTCTATTCAATTCCTGGCTAGTTTCCAGGTTGGCTAATTAATATTCCCCTTTTCATTAACTCCGCTTATTTTTCCATGTAAGATGATTTACCTAGATGGATTAAGTGCCAAATTCTTTTCACCCCTCCTCCTTTCCTGTGAAGGGTAGTTTCCTCTGTCAATCAAATTGACCGATGCCCCCCACGCCTGAAACAATGAAACCTGCTTTGGCGGCAATGCAGTTGCGTCATTACATTCCAATAGGCTGGTAACACCAGCCTTCCCGGTTGCTGGCAGGAATGTGTCAGCCATGTGTTTCTACTTTGCCCCGTAGTATTGCGGAGAGGTGTTAAGCATCTGGTCCTAATTGCTCCTTTGCGGTGGCAATTACAGATGTCCCGGCTCCACAAAGTCTGGACTTTTAGATAGGTGTTAGGCCTGCATTAAATTGCCGTCTTTGGATCACACGGGGTTTTCCCCTGAGTAGCACTGCCATGTATTATTTCAGACGGGTCTGGCTGACCCTCTTTTCTCCCATTCTGCTGTGGCGGGTTTACACGTTAGGTCATGTTAACCGTAAGGTGTTAGAAGTCAGTCCCTATTCCAACCGCAGGATTCTAAACTAACACGTCAATCTCAACTGACTGGCTCCGCGATGTCTGGTTGATCAGAACATCAAAGGGAAAATCTCTTAGATGTAGAGACCAGACGTTGCTTTGATCTACCAATGTAGTAAAAATGATAGTGCGGGCTCTAAGTGACTCTGTATTTTTCTCTTACGTTTTTATCCTCTTCTGGGGAACGTTTATTCTTTTAGAGAATTTTAGAAAAATATTGTGGGCTCTGTAATTCCTTGAAAACTTGTGTAATTATGATGCTGCCGGGGCTGTCCCGCCACATAGCTCTCCAATTTAAGTAGGTTCATTAATGAAGCCTATAACAGAGCCTCGGCAGCATTCAAGAATGTATCTAAGTTCTCTCCGTTCTCCAACTGCCTCCAAGTCTGGGTTCCCAATATTCTTTGTGGCAGTGGGATGTTCTATGAGTCAAAAGAAATATCCCATGTCCATTCTCCCAGGATAAATCTTGCAAATCTTTGCTCCTGGTGTTGTGTCGGATTTCCGGGCTATTGCTCGGTAATGTCCTGTCCTCTGGAGGTTTTACTTTTTCCCAGCCGGGAAATTGCAAAATGTATAACAAGATTCTCCTGCGCCGCAGAGAGACTGTTATTGTCCACTCAATTTCTGGCCCTTGTCCTATCAGCAGAGGAAGTGCCATCAGTGTTTTCTTAAAAGAATTGGTCGCAGTAATGTTGCTCCATTTTCTTTTCCTCCATCGGCCAAAGATCATAATAAAATCCTTTAATCTCCTTTTGGCAGGAAATTTGCTGAACATCATAATTTTATGATGTGCCTTACACTCGTACTTGCCTCGTTCTTGGTAGGGTGTCCGTTTACTCCCTCCTGATTTAAGAGTTTTCTTCCCTCGATAATTCTTTATCCAGGTGCGTTCCTCTTCAACAGAGTTCCATTTTGAATCTGTGTTTGAAAGTATAAGGCTAGTAGAAGTTGTCCAGCTTTGAGAAATCATGTTGTTCCCCAAGAACTGTGAATTTGTATCACTCCTTGTAGAAGTATACATAAACAGCTGTTCTCCCCATCCAACATTGGTTGAAGTGAAAGGTAAACAAGGTCCTGAGTGTTGAATATACCAACCGCTCCGGTTTTGTTCCGCTGCAGAGTCCATCATTTGTGATCCCCTGTTAGCTTCAGCTGTGTTGATGATAGGTATTACCTTCATCCTGTCCAAAGAAGTATTTTCTTCTTTGTTGTTAACAGACATGTTTATCGTCCCTGAATCAGAGTCCGTGGTATAACCTACATGAATGCTTTGTGTATCTTGAGTTTCCTTTTTGAAAGACTCCAAGATACTGACATCGTAAGAATTCTCCTCCGTGTCTTGTTTGTCCTCCATGGCTGGGCTCTCTTGTGCCAAGTCCAATTGAGGTATTCTCTCCCTGGTCTGGTTTTCTTGTGCCAAATCCAATAGAAGTGAATGTTGTGGGGTGTCATTTTCAATGTCATCTCCCACCTGAGATAAGTAATTCATACTGATAATTGTTTCATCTTGTGTGGCCACATAGAAAGAAACACTGGAATCCTGTTTTACATCCATTCCAGTCTCAGCTGAAATCATTTCCACTCCTAGTTTCTCTGAACTGAAGGGAATAAAAGAGTCGGGTAAGGTCTCGCCTTCAATCTCTTTAATAGTTTTCCTCAGGTCCTCCTCCTGGATTTTTCTCCTTTGGGAAGTCTTAGGAAGCTCCTGATATTGCTGGGTTGCCAAGCCAGCTAATCCGCTTTCATTGCGGTGTAAACATTTATCACGTTTGTGACTGTTTACCGTACGCTTGGTACCTTTATTCCTATTCCGTTTATTTTTCGGAATTGAGGTGGGAAACATCTGCCTTTCTGTGACTAAGTTTTTGTTTTTCTGAGCCATGGGGATTTGCGAAGGAATGCGTGCCTCTTCTTTGTGACGGTCAGCTTCCCCGCTTTCTATCAGAGTTTCGGCTTGAGTGATTGGCTTTTCCTCAGTCGAGCTGGTAGCTTCCTCCACGTTCAGAATTTCAATTTGCTTCTTCTTAATCTCATCTTCTTCAGCTTTGTGACGCATATCTGCTTCTAATTCTGCAACTCTTTTCATCATCTGCTCATCTTCTTTGTCCCACCAATCAATTTCTTCTCTAATAAATAGTTCTAGCTTCTCTCCTACTAAGCCGAGCCTTATGCCCCATCCTCTAGCGGACTCTAAGAAATCTGTGCGTGCATCCATGATCTCTTCTCAGCTTAACTCAGGCAAGTAATTATATTATTACCCTACACAGAGCTAGTTAGATTTATGCTAGAGCAGGATAGTGACAAGAGGAACCGACACTGCTATGAGAATGATAGTAGTGAATTAGAGTGAGAAAGTTGATGCAAAGCAGTCCGTCATACACTGAATTAACTAAGCATTATCAAATTATTCATGATTAAATCAAATGATAAAGCATGTAATCAAAAACATCATCAAGTAAATCATCAATAAACTAATTAATATCACTAATTAATGTGATTATTAATTCTACAGTGGTGAATGATGTAAATTAACTCATATGATATTATCCGTTATTAACTTTTTAACAAGTTATTTAAATTCTACAAACTTCCCTAGAAACAAATTCCTAAGTTAATACTTAGCAAATGTAATGGGTGAAGAATGAAAGAATGGTTTATGAAAATCAATAGTCTAGAATTTATTCTCTGATTCTATCATGGATAAGAAATCCTAATGTGTCAAAATCTTGCCTACAATCAAGCAAGCTATTACATTAGAAATATATTATAACTAACTAATGCTGCTACGAATGTAAATGAGAATGACCTAGGTTCTATCCATGGGCAAGACCGGAATAATACCAGACTAACAGATTTGAAATAGGTTCGTTCCTTGCGAGCGAACCAAAGTGTTCTAGGGTTTACTCCCGGATTCTATAGCGGATGAGCAGACCAATAGGTTCTAGGGTTTACTCCCGGATTCTATAGCGGACGAGCCGTCCCAATAGGTTCTAGGGTTTACTCCCGGATTCTATCCCAGACGAGCCCCCAATATGTCACCAACTGGCTGGGGTTAGATCCCAGATGGGCAACCACTCAGCCAAAATCCTTTTCTTCTACTGGTGTTTAGTTCTGGATGCAGTTTAAGATCCCCTAATTCTGTCAGAAGGGACTAATTACCACCCAGATCCCAGAGAGAAAACGTGGAACAAATGTCTTTTATGCTGATTAAGACACTGTCCCTGATACTCAAGAAAACAGCCAAGAAGTGGCTCGTTGAAGATAGAATATATCTATATAGTTTTGGCTGTACTTGGTATCACCAGAAGTGAGAAAGGAGGAGTTAAGACATGCAACGTAATCTGGTTACTTATGACTGCATAGGCAAGATACCTCCCGGACATAGATTCCCACTTCTGGACAATATGTGCGAACCCCCACTAAATGATACAATAATGTGTGTACGTGATATGCTACACAAACATTTATAAACATTTAGAATTATACGGACAAATTGAGTTTTAAAATACAACAACTGTGTTTATTATTGCTATTGATGATCATATGATGATGATGATGATATTATGGTATACGTAACTCATCTGGCTGAAAAGCTCAGAAGCACATAGGTCATGCTTCCCCCAGTGAGACGCAGTTCACTGTCAGATTGAAGGAGTCCAAATTGGTCCCTCACAAGGCTAAGTCACTTCGGGATATGGGTTGTTGACTGTCCATTGCTCCTAAGAGATCTGAAATGAAACGAACGGAGATGGGTAGTATCTACGTCTACACATCTCAAACACATATGTCTATACACTCATATAAACATACATTCAAGTCATAATATATGATGGTATGATGATAGATGATGGCATGTTACATAAACATATATCAGTTCTAAATAAATAAATATATATGTATATATTAATAAAACTATTTAGAACATCTATAGCTCAAAACATACATATTCATATACATTTGTGTAATGGAGTGTTTCCCATATAAGTTCACCTCACTTACTCTTTCCCTTTCTGATTCATTCATACTGTCTTGTCGGAAGGGCTGGTCGCACAGTCCTGTCGAACATTAAATGCCTTCCCTGAATCTGTCTGGGATATTGAATGTCCTAAGTCATGTCTGTCCTCATGCAGACATCATGCAGACAAGGTGAACTGGTGCCATTCCTCAAACCAAGTGGTTTCACCATAATCTTGGTAGGCACTCAAAATGTTGGTCCAAATAATCAATGTTAATTGGACGCTATCAAGAGACTGGTAGCTCTCAGGAATTTCTCCTAAGTAGTCAGTCTCCCCAATGTTTAACATCATACAGGATGAATCTAAATGTATCTCCTGTACATGCATAAGCCACACGCTCATGTAGCTTGGATAATGGATTTCTCCAAATTATCACATACAACAAATCAGACAACCAAGTGGTGAATGAAAGAAGAAAATAAAGTTCACAGTGTAATAGTAAATCTAGAAACTGGAACATTAAGTACAAAGAAAATCCACAAGTGTAAAGTTTTGGAGAATATGCAGAACAAGAAACTACACAAGCCTTCAGACTAGCAGACAAACTAATCAGAGTAATGGTATTACCTGGGTTATAGCTAGGAAATCCTGTCATACGACATTGTATCGAAGTAACAAAACGAGAGGGTAATCTCTCACCAGGAATTAAAATTCCGGCTTCCCTGGTACACTATTGTGAATGCGTCTGAAGTCTTGCTGGCCACTGCTCGTAGTTTTATTCTATTCAATTCCTGGCTAGTTTCCAGGTTGGCTAATTAATATTCCCCTTTTCATTAACTCCGCCTATTTTTCCATGTAAGATGATTTACCTAGATGGCTTAAGTGCCAAATTCTTTTCACCCCTCCTCCTTTCCTGTGAAGGGTAGTTTCCTCTGTCAATCAAATTGACCGATGCCCCCCATGCCTGAAACAATGAAACCTGCTTTGGCGGCAATGCAGTTGCGTCATTACATTCCAATAGGCTGGTAACACCAGCCTTCCCGGTTGCTGGCAGGAATGTGTCAGCCATGTGTTTCTACTTTGCCCCGTAGTATTGCGGAGAGGTGTTAAGCATCTGGTCCTAATTGCTCCTTTGTGGTGGCAATTACAGACGTCCCGGCTCCACAAAGTCTGGACTTTTAGATAGGTGTTAGGCCTGCATTAAATTGCCGTCTTTGGATCACACGGGGTTTTCCCCTGAGTAGCACTGCCATGTATTATTTCAGATGGGTCTGGCTGACCCTCTTTTCTCCCATTCTGCCGTGGCGGGTTTACACGTTAGGTCATGTTAACCGTAAGGTGTTAGAAGTCAGTCCCTATTCCAACCGCAGGATTCTAAACTAACACGTCAATCTCAACTGACTGGCTCCGCGATGTCTGGTTGATCAGAACATCAAAGGGAAAATCTCTTAGATGTAGAGACCAGACGTTGCTTTGATCTACCAATGTAGTAAAAATGATAGTGCGGGCTCTAAGTGACTCTGTATTTTTCTCTTACGTTTTTATCCTCTTCTGGGGAACGTTTATTCTTTTAGAGAATTTTAGAAAAATATTGTGGGCTCTGTAATTCCTTGAAAACTTGTGTAATTATGATGCTGCCGGGGCTGTCCATGATTAAAACATGGCATTCAATTCATGTTTTTCTCTTTACCATATTTTCTGAACGTAAATATGTATCCAGAACTCCCAAGGACCCCTTACTAAGTTTCTCTCTTTAACATGGACCTGTTTACTTTTCTAACTCCCCACAACTGAACGTCAAACAAAAATTAATTTAAACATAGTCAGGGCAACTCAATAAGTAACATCATTTTACTTTTGCAAATGAAAATTAATAAACAAGGTATATATAACTTAAATAAAATTACAATTCATAATTAACTGGAGTCAAGACAAATCAAAAATAGAACAACAATATCACCCCCCCCCTTGTTTTCACAATGCTGTCATATATCCCCACATTTTTCAAAATAAATATATATAGTGAAATAATAATCAAATTCACATAGAAATCAACTACTTATTGTAACTAAACAACATTGGTCTCTTATACGGACCAATGTAATACATATCTATTCAAGGAACACATGTCATGCCTATATACTCTTACAACAGTGAAAAAAACAACAACTCAATGCTAGGCCAATTATTAACCTGCCTTAATCCCAATATATATATATATATATATATATATATATATATATATATATATATATATATATATATATATATATATATATGTTACCTACATACTATATTCTCATCATTACGCAGAACAATATCTGTTCCCTCAACAAAAGTTATTAATCAACAAATGACCATTGATTATCTCTCTTCACAACATTCCATCTCTTACAAAACTAACTCATAACGACACCCCTGTATTTGAAATATTAAACAAACAATTACTGTTAACTACATCACAAATTGCTTCCTTTTCTAAGTAATGTGGCACATCACAATTCATCTACCTACTAAAGGAAATTGTAACTTGGCACACCAGTTGTTTCCCTTGGATTTGATTTGTACCAAGAATTATTATAACTTCTTAAACATTACCGTTTACTACGGTATCAATGCTACACCCACCAAAAAATGTCTATTTACTATAGACTTCACCAACACATCTAGCTACTAGATTTGTCAATAACTAATTCTACTGTTACTTTATAAAGCCATTCTTTCAGTTTACGAGTCTCGTCCACCCGACTCAACTAAAGTTTCATTCTCCCGCATAGCTACTCTCCATCATCTCACCACAACAAACCAGGGTTACACTCACACCCACTGCGACGGTAGTCACGCCACTCACAATTATCGAAACACGTTCTACAGTGCCCTACTTATAATATTCTGATGTTCAGCTGGTTAATCACATTCTCTCCTTCCTCTGCTTGCATCGCTCATCTCTCATCTTTCACCATTACTCAAGGTTACTCACATTTATCGGGACGCTTTCAGAAACTAACCAAAACTGCACATGATTAATGGGTATCTCCTTACAACAAAGCTCACTCCGATAGGGCATACAAATTATATCTTCTCTCATTTCTCTGTATCAGGCATTCTTGCTTTGACATGTCTCTGTCGACGATACTGAGTCTGTTTTATGAAACGACATCCATAACGTTAATACTCTTTCTGTCATCCTGTCATAGAATTTTCACATCACACATTCTAAACAAAAGACATCGCAAATTTCCAATCGTCTTCTTTCTACCTCCCAACTTTCGCATACTCAGTTACTCTGTCCTCCACGAAATCACCAGTATGCTTTATCAGCGTCACTATTCAGCAACTCTTCACATTTTCGCACGGCAGTCATAGTTTATGCTTCTCATATGCACTAACCACTCACTGTGTACAGACAACCTTGTTCTCGTCATTATTCTCATATCACGACAACCTGACGTGCTATTACTTTCAAGAAAACAAATTAGACAGCAATTCAACATTCTACCAATTTCTCACCGCAGCCTAAGCTTATCGATCACTTTTTCTTCCATAGACAGTGACACAATTTCTCTTCACACCACTACAAATCTAAGATAAACCAAACGTTCCGTACATGTATGCGCTACTACTAATCACCTAACATCGTTCTATCCATGCTATCAACTATCTTTCACAACAACTTTCTCAGATTTAGTCACCTTTTATTTCTCTACAAGCATCACGTAATTAGTTCATCCCTCTCACCCAGAACTCCCATTCTTTAAGCATCGGCTTCCACAGTCTTTTACTCTTAATACTCTCTCACGCTCAGCTGGCTATATTACACAGGATACTCAATTCCTCCTCAATCTACATCTCCTTGCCGGACATGCTCAGTTCATCTGCCAATGCTACTATACCTGCTTCTCAAACCAACAAGCGAAACTATCTCAGACATCACGTCATAACATTTTCATACTCCAGTTACTCTTTCAAAAGCTCTGAGTCAAGCCCTCTCAAACAACTCGTCAAGTTTAGTACGAGCATTCATCATTAGTTTATCTCTCTCCGTGTAAATTCTGTGCTGAGTCTATCCAATTATACATTACTCATCATTATCAACCCACTCCATCCGGCCATTCCGGACAAGGGACATTCCATTTTCCAATTTGTCTATTCTCCCCATTTTGCACTACTACTAAACCCAAGATAGATATTCTTTATAACGTATCCACGTAGAATATTCCATCATTCACTAGCTTTAGCTTAAACATTATCTCTATCCTCAACAACACTATTGCCTGTCCTGCACCATATATTGTGATATAGGATGATTGTCAATATGAGGATGATGAAATCATATACATATTGATATTGATGACAAACATTACGTAACTTTACTTGTTACTTGGTCTATCTGGATCTGTGGTCCAGATCCCCACTCTCCAGTAGACTCAAAAAAGAAAACAGCTTGCCGGTATTCTGACGTCTGCCAGTCCTGGCTCTACCTAGTCATAACTCGTTCTTGAGATCTATAACATAGGTGCTCCTTGTGAGAGCTTGAAAGAAAGTCAAGAATGTGTTATATCAGTTCTACATCAGCGCAATCCTAATTAAAACATATCATAACACAAACATATACAATGACCAGTCTGGCCAAGTTTATCTTTCAGCTCTACTGCGTTCACCATCCTCCTTATCCCTACTGTCTTTAGTCTGGGACGGGCTTTTCAATTGTCTCACACGCCTGTAATTATTACATTTCTGCCGCCCCATGTCCATGTCGCTAATACAGAAATTCTGTGTCGTACAGCCGCTCCGTCCAAAGTTGGTTTAGCAGCTCACAGGATCGGTAATGGTATTATAATAATGCCTGATCATCCGGGCTTACAAGCCGTGACCAGTAGCTGTGCCAGGTTTCCATGCATTACCGTGGACGCACGCCCACAATACACTGAGAAAGTTTAGCACCATATACCCTATACCAAGTGTGGGTAATGTCTGTACCATTACACCTCTGCTTCCAACACAATCATTGGCCAATGTGCCAATGCGCAGACAATAGCATAACACTTCATATTGGTAAGTTTGCATATGACAAATCAATATATCAAACATCCAATACACATAAACATATTGATTAAACTAGACATATTATGATACTTTAACATCATAGCATACTGCACTAGTAAGTTTGTATGTATACGAAATGAGACGTATATACACAAAAAGAATATGTACAAAGCATATTCCTAGCATCGTATAGTCATATGAAATTACACATACATACATCCAACATATCCATAAACATTATATTACTTCAAGATGGACATATAATGATACTCAACATAATAGCATCAGGCATTATTAATGAGTACTAATATTGTATAGCTACAAAATGAGATATACAACAAGTCTAATTGAAGTGACCACACAGACCAGCCATATTTGCTGAGCTGCCCGGTTTAATCACCACTTAGTTACTGCTGTTGTAAGAATTAAATAAATAGTCAGTTGACTATAATCTGTACAACAAATGCACACACCAAAAAGGCAACTAGGATAGTGTACAAAGAAATGACAAGCATCTACCAAGACACCTAAAAGTATATCTAGAGACAAGATCTCCTTCCATAAGTTTCTACTTCTCAGAAGAGTAACACTTAAAGCACAATGATATTGAACACAGAACTTAGAAAAACCACTCAAGTAACCTATGACAATGATAGTTCTTGCAATAACCTAGATCAGATATAGACTGGAAGTTCATATGTCTAAAAGACTGTTGCATAGTTACTAAGAAATCCTTCCTAGAGGCCAACATAATAATCATGCATATGACTACAGACATTGAGCTGGCTGCCTACCTGTTCTGAAGTCAGACTTAATCTAAAGGGAAAAGGTCTATCGTGGGTTTTTATACCTAGCCTAACAGTAGACACTTATCTCCCAGGAATTCCATTCATAAATTCTTCTTATCTCCCCCTGACGTTAATTGCAATTAACACTGCAACCTGTCCAGTCATAAAAATTCTTTCTGCATGCACACTAGCCTTCACACCTGTGGGTCTGACCATTATTAGCCCTCTGAGTCTTATCAGTGATTTCACACCTTGCACCTCTAGTATTCCTGCTTCAGTTTCAATAGCCAACCTTTACTTTGTGTGGCCAGTCTTGACACTTCACAGCTGACCGGTTTTACAAGGTCTGTTTTCACACTCTACTGAGTCTGTGCGAATGGCTGGACTTGGCATGTTTATAGCTCCAGGTTGCTTGTGTCAGGCCTGGGCAGTTTTAATTTCCACTCACAGTCGCGGTTCATTTAACACTGCATAACTGTGGTGTTATTATCAATTCTGGGTCTATTTCTCCTTTCTCCAGCATTCTTTATGATAGAGAATTTCATTCCTTGTTCTGTAATATCTCTACATGGTTCATCAAAAGTGAACCGAAATTTGTTCTGGTAAGTAAAGGCTGCCAATTCGTGACAGAGCTTCCCCCTAAAAAAAAGTTTCTGCCAGAAATCTTTTGTCAAAGCACGCCGTACATCCCAGAATAATGCCTAAGCCCTCTCCGTTCTGTATCTGCCTAAAGGTTTCCAATATTCCTTGTGGCAGTGGGTTGTCCTGCATCTGCATAAAGACGTCCCATTTCCATAATCGAAGGATACTATGGATAGGTCCTTGTACCTGGTCTTCGGCCGGGATTCCATGCAATAGCTTGGTAAAATCCGGTAATTGTCAGGAGGTTGTAATTTTACCCTTCTGGGAAAGATCACAATCAACGGGATTCTTCGTCGCCTCTGGCCCACGGTCTTAGTCCACTCCCTCACGTGATTTCGTAGTGAAGTCATGCCTAAGCTGGCCACAGCAAAGCTTGTCTCCGTGATTTTCCTCCGTCCTTTATAGATTCTTAACTGATCCATCAATATCTTCCTTTTAAAAGGAATAATGTTACACATCATGGTCCCATAATATAAATTCAACTGGCGCTTTTCTCCTTCAAAGTCGGGCGTAACAATCGTACCTCCTCGGTGTCGCGGTTTCTTCCCCTGATATTCAGTTAATGGGCTGAGTTTCTCTGCATTAGAGTTTCTTGTATAAACCGTGCTAGAAATTGGAATTTTAGTGTGCCAAGTTGTCCTGCCTTGAGAAATAACATAGTTACTCCAGGGCGATAAAGTGGAGTTACTTTTGAATAAAGTATCCACAAATAGCTGATCTATTCCTATCAAATCGACCTGACTGAAGGGTAGATAGAGTCCTAAGAGTGTTGATTCCAAACCACTCTTGACTTCTGTTACTTCAGGTCCCTGTTGCTGGAATTCCCTGATAACTTCAGCTAATGAGATGATAGGCGTTTCTTCCTCCATCTTGTGCAAAGAATTTTCTTCTTTAACAACTACAGACAATATTGTCTGCACAATATCAGAGTCCATATTCTGGCTCATGACAATTCCCTGTGTTTCCTGAGTCTCCGAACTGGTATACTGTGAGATAACAACTGGAAATGTCTCCTGGTCTGGATGTTCCTCTCTGGTCGTGCTTTCATGGGCTAAGTCCAGTTGAGGTAAATCCTGTGGTGGGCTGTCTAAGCAATCCATCACAATAGGTAAATGATTTGAACTGAGATCTAGTGTCTTGTCCTGAGCTGCAGCCTCAAAGATCACACGGGGTTCCGGATCTTCCTTCATCCCTCTGTCAGTCAAATTTAAGCCCACTTCATCCTCTCCTGAGCTGAAGGGAACAATAAAGTCGGTTACCTTTCGATCTCCGACCTCCTTAAAAGATGTCCTCAGGTCATCTTCCTCTTGAGTTTCACCTCTCGTTGAAGTAAAATGAGATTCCTGGGAGTCTTGTACTGGCGGACCAGTTAAACCACATATCTTGTGGTACAAACAGTTGTCCTCTGGGTAACTGTTAGTAGGCAAATTATCTGAACTGATAATTAGTGATTCTTCCCGCGTTGCAGTAATGAAATTCACCTGGGATTCAGTTACTTCCATCCTCCCTATTTCAGTCAGATGTAATTCCACTTCATGATTCTGTGAACAGAAGGGAATGTGAGAATCGGCTAGGTCTCCGCCTGCGACTTCATTAAAGGTTGTCTTCAGTTCCTCTTTCTCTCGAGATTCATTTCTCGTAGAAGTCAAGTGGTTTTCCTGAAGGTCCTGTACTGTCAAACGACTATTGCCGTGGTGCAAAAAGTTATCACGTTTGTGACTGTTTGAAGTGCCCTTGGCACGTTTTTTCTTCCCTCTTTTCCGTTTAGGACTGGGTCGAATGAGAACCCATAGTTCCCGGTCCAATACCTCTGATTCTGCGGTGGGTGGAAAAGATGTCCCTTCCTTCCTGGTTTGGTGAGCATCCGTATCTCCTACCTTATGTTCCGCTAGAAAGGTTAGCTTCTCCGCATTGACTGCTTCCATATGCGTTTTCTCCATCTTTACTCCTTCAGTTTTGCTACGCTCTTGTGCTTCAAAGAACTCATCATCTTCTTTAAACATAATTTCTTCTTCTTGGTCCCACCATTCTAACTCTGCTATGATATATGTTTCTAGTTGCTCTCCCTTTAAGCCTTCTCTTATGCCCCACCCTCTCGCGGTCTCTGAGAAATCTGCGCGCGCCTTCAGATCCTCTTCAAGATTCCGGTAAAGCAAGAACATAATTGCTAATGACTATATTCAGGTAAGCCCCTATGTATATATCAAAAATCAGATATAAGCTAGAACGACAAGAGTTAACTACTGACAGTCTACGCTATCCAATGTGTATAGTTTAGCCTCAGCAGTGAAAGACAACTGAAAATAATATTCAAGTAGTACCTGGCGACAGCAGTGAAGTAAGTGTGAGAGATATACTACACAGTAATCAACAGTAATATTTACCTAAATAAACATTAAAATACACTGCATACATGTCAAAATGAACATGGCATATATTAGCATAAAATTGCAAATCAGTCAAGCAGTTAAATCATCAAACACATCAATGTAAATATGATTACAGTGTCCAATTATCAATAAATGATTAATGATAACACTAAATGATAGATGATGGTAGTTTTCTCATAAGTTCTTATCTGTTATACTTTTGAAAAGTTATATATGTACTCTGTAACTTCCTCAACTAAAATTAGCTATATTTGATGATAGTCTATTTTGATGATTGAAGATTACAAGAGTTAACTTCTAAAAATCGTTTGTCTAGGGTCTAGTATAATCACTATGATTACTAGAATCCTGGTTCAGGATCGCGGACTGAACCCCAATCTGTCAGAAGTCGGGGTGCCCCACCGGCTAGATGAAAGTATTAGTTACTGGCGAGCAACCCCAAATAGTCAGAAACTGACTAGGGACAAAATCTATATGGCTGAACTATAGATTAGGCCCATGAATATCCAACGTACAGCTCTAAGTGGCTCGTTACAAAATTGAAATGAACTGTGCTGAATATTCGCCAAGGAATAGGAAAGAGAATGTTAGCTAGGATAGATTTTTAAGTCTGAATTAAAGTTTAAGGACAACTATCCTAGTACAGGTTTTTCTCCCTGACTGCTCCTTTCCTTGGTGTGTAAGTGAACCCCCACCAATGTACACACACAACACGTATGCACAATTGGAATTAAAATATAACGACAGAACTATGAGTTACAATACTACAACATTTATTTACTAATCATAACAATAGACATAGGATGATTGTCAATATGAGGATGATGAAATCATATACATATTGATATTGATGACAAACATTACGTAACTTTACTTGTTACTTGGTCTATCTGGATCTGTGGTCCAGATCCCCACTCTCCAGTAGACTCAAAAAAGAAAACAGCTTGCCGGTATTCTGACGTCTGCCAGTCCTGGCTCTACCTAGTCATAACTCGTTCTTGAGATCTATAACATAGGTGCTCCTTGTGAGAGCTTGAAGGAAAGTCAAGAATGTGTTATATCAGTTCTACATCAGCGCAATCCTAATTAAAACATATCATAACACAAACATATACAATGACCAGTCTGGCCAAGTTTATCTTTCAGCTCTACTGTGTTCACCATCCTCCTTCTCCCTACTGTCTTTAGCCTGGGACGGGCTTTTCAATTGTCTCACACGCCTGTAATTATTACATTTCTGCCGCCCCATGTCCATGTCGCTAATACAGAAATTCTGTGTCTTACAGCCGCTCCGTTCAAAGTTGGTTTAGCAGCTCACAGGATCGGTAATGGTATTATAATAATGCCTGATCATCTGGGCTTACAAGCCGTGACCAGTAGCTGTGCCAGGTTTCCATGCATTACCGTGGACGCACGCCCACAATACACTGAGAAAGTTTAGCACCATGTACCCTATACTACCAACTGTGGGTAATGTCTGTACCATTACACCTCTGCTTCCAACACAATCATTGGCCAATGTGCCAATGCGCAGACAATAGCATAACACTTCATATTGGTAAGTTTGCATATGACAAATCAATATATCAAACATCCAATACACATAAACATATTGATTAAACTAGACATATTATGATACTTTAACATCATAGCATACTGCACTAGTAAGTTTGTATGTATACGAAATGAGACGTATATACACAAAAAGAATATGTACGAAGCATATTCCTAGCATCGTATAGTCAAATGAAATTACACATACATACATCCAACATATCCATAAACATTATATTACTTCAAGATGGACATATAATGATACTCAACATAATAGCATCAGGCATTATTAATGAGTACTAATATTGTATAGCTACAAAATGAGATATACAACAAGTCTAATTGAAGTGACCACACAGACCAGCCATGTTTGCTGAGCTGCCCGGTTTAATCACCACATAGTTACTGCTGTTGTAAGAATTAAATAAATAGTCAGTTGACTATAATCTGTACAACAAATGCACACACCAAAAAGGCAACTAGGATAGTGTACAAAGAAATGACAAGCATCTACCAAGACACCTAAAAGTATATCTAGACAAGATCTCCTTCCATAAGTTTCTACTTCTCAGAAGAGTAACACTTAAAGCACAATGATATTGAACACAGAACTTAGAAAAACCACTCAAGTAACCTATGACAATGATAGTTCTTGCAATAACCTAGATCAGATATAGACTGGAAGTTCATATGTCTAAAAGACTGTTGCATAGTTACTAAGAAATCCTTCATAGAAGCCAATATAATAATCATGCATATGACTACAGACATTGAGCTGGCTGCCTACCTGTTCTGAAGTCAGACTTAATCTAAAGGGAAAAGGTCTATCGTGGGTTTTTATACCTAGCCTAGCAGTAGACACTTATCTCCCAGGAATTCCATTCATAAATTCTTCTTATCTCCCCCTGACGTTAATTGCAATTAACACTGCAACCTGTCCAGTCATAAAAATTCTTTCTGCATGCACACTAGCCTTCACACCTGTGGGTCTGACCATTATTAGCCCTCTGAGTCTTATCAGTGATTTCACACCTTGCACCTCTAGTATTCCTGCTTCAGTTTCAATAGCCAACCTTTACTTTGTGTGGCCAGTCTTGACACTTCACAGCTGACCGGTTTTACAAGGTCTGTTTTCACACTCTACTGAGTCTGTGTGAATGGCTGGACTTGGCATGTTTATAGCTCCAGGTTGCTTGTGTCAGGCCTGGGCAGTTTTAATTTCCACTCACAGTCGCGGTTCATTTAACACTGCATAACTGTGTGGTGTTATTATCAATTCTGGGTCTATTTCTCCTTTTCCCAGCATTCTTTATGATAGAGAATTTCATTCCTTGTTCTGTAATATCTCTACATGGTTCATCAAAAGTGAACCGAAATTTGTTCTGGGAAGTAAAGGCTGCCAATTCGTGACAATCAACCCACTCCATCCGGCCATTCCGGACAAGGGACATTCCATTTTCCAATTTGTCTATTCTCCCCATTTTGCACTACTACTAAACACAAGATAGATATTCTTTATAACGTATCCACGTAGAATATTCCATCATTCACTAGCTTTAGCTTAAACATTATCTCTATCCTCAACAACACTATTGCCTGTCCTGCACCATATATTGTGATGCTACACTATAAAAATTCATCTGCCTATTTTAGACAGAACATATGTATATGCTCAAACGGCAATTCATCTCGTAAGCCAAGACAATGCCATATTCCATTCCTCACCCTCGGAATTCTAACAGCCATAGAGTGCATCTAAGCCAAATATTTCATTGTCTCCTACTGCTAGTGTGTGTCTCTTTTCAAGTATGTCATCTTCAGTATCCATAACTGTTAGACTGTCCCTAAAGTACTCAGGTCTTAAGGTCATATAGTCCCTAAGCTTTCTCTCGTCATCTTCTGCATAGGTCGGTTTAAATGCTTTCCTTCGTTTATTCCTATTTGTTGTTCGTGTCGTTACTGCGTCTGTCTGCCCACTCTTTTCTGTATAAGTCACATATCGTTTATATTTCCCCATCTCGTCTTCAGAAGATTCACTGATGATAGTTCTCTCATCAGGCTTATTATAGTTGATTGCAGACACGTCAATCATATTCCTATAGTCGTCATTAAAACGTCATTAGAACGTCTGACTTTCCTCTTGTCTATACCCCTATCCTTCATGTTCCGATTCGGGACAACTTTAATGTCTTTACTTGAGGAAACCGACATATCAGTCGTACCTCTATTAACTATCAGACTATTTGTATTCCTTTCCTTAATACTTTTCCTCACCTGTCTTTTGACGTCCTTGGTTTTTCTGTCTATCTTTCTTAATTTCAAGTGTGTCTCCTTTTTCTAAATTCATATGAGGAGTTTTTATAATTTCCACTAACTCAGTTTGACTTGCTTTTGTTAACTTGTTGGCTGGTTGTATCTGGGTTTTCTTCTCTACTGTATCAACCTGTGTTTGTGTGTTCCGTTCTACCACTTCAATCACCTGCGTCTGAGTCTCCTGGTCTATTTTCTTTACTAATACCGTCATGTTCTTTTCCTGTCTAACAGTCAGATTCGCAACTACTTTAGGAGTAGTTGAATTTCTTTTTATGTATTCTACCCTGTCCTTTGAGCTTGACTTCAAATACTGTCTCCGTCTCTGCTCAAGCCAGTCGTCCCGTCTTTTTCTAGCAGTCACAGTATAAGAAGGCCAATTCCATTGTTTCTTGGAAAAGTCTCTCTCGGGCCCATTTCTATCTCTTTGTTCATTATAACTGCTCCTAGACTTAGTCCTATCTGGTTCAACGTAACTGTCTCTATATACCACGTTATGTTGTCTTCTGTTTTCATTAAATACTGTCTGTCTGCTATTATTCTTTCCTATTTTATTATAGTCTACGCAAGTCTCTTGCCCAGTCGTTCTTCTCCTTAATCCTTCCACAAATTGTTCAACCTCACCAACCGCTACCTTCAGTTCTTCTAACCATATGGACACCCTTTTTAATTCTTGGCTTAAACCTTTCATGTTCTATACTACGTGTCTCAATGAAATAATAATTAATACAACTAATATAATCCAGAATTAATACTATCTAATCTAACTAATCTAATTAAATCTACATATATTTACTTCACTTCATTACATTTGTGTCAACGAGGCCTCATCCTGTGCCATGCTGAAATATTTTTGATGTATATCTCAATAGAAATTATTTCAAGATTACAACATGGTTAATTATAATTAATATTGTTAATATACTTTATGTAAGGATACCCTTTAGGACGTAAGTTTCCCAACGCGTAGTATCGTGTTCTTCAAAAAAATCCATCCAACTGACGAGAATTTGGATCCTGAGTAGTCTCCGGCCTCACTAGTGTAACGATCACTTTCACCCCTGCTTGGGCACGTCTGAACTTTGGCTTCACCACTGGTCAGGCACGTCTGAACTTTGGCTTCACCCCTGGTCGGGCACGTCTAAACTTTGGCTGTTTGGTATCAATTCGTTCTGGAAACGTCTCTAGCTCGACTCCAGTCAGAAGCAAAGCGATTAAAATGGGCTTTCCTTAGCAGGCCGGCAACCATTATGCCCACCCGCCTCAGAGAAACCCAATACAGCTGAATCGCACTTTGTAATGAACATCTTCATAAGCGAGAGTTTCTTTTCAAACTTGAGCAAGGTTGATACAAATTCTGAGTCAGCAAAACGATTCTACGGCCGTATTGAAACACTCACACAGCAGCATTTAGGAGTCTGGAGCTGACTTGACAACAAAGTTCCTTGTGAATAAGAATGTGAACAGCTCTTGGCTGTGATAACGTCGAAGAAGCCATCAGTTTTTGCGTATTATAATGTAAATCGGCAGCTCTTGAAAACGGCCACGGCTATGATGATGTAGAAGAAGCCATCAGTTTTTGCGTATTATAATGTAAATCAGCAACTCTTGAAAACGGCCACGGCTATGATGATGTAGAAGAAGCCATCAGTACTTCGCGTTTTTCAGCCCAAGTTCAGAATCCTGGTTACTGAGGCTCCATTTCAGACTATATAACAGAGCGAGTCTGAATGCAACTGCAGCTGAACGTAACTGCAGGAAATGAAGTCAATTCCTTGATGATAAATAAGTGTGTCTGTTTAATTATGAAAGTTCTCTGGTACACAAATTGTATACTGCAAATATCAAAGCTTGTTGACAGTTAGCCGGCCGATCGTCACTAACCCCCTACGTCAGCACATGAGTGTAACTCAATTCTCTAACTACCGTGCTCATTCGTGCTCATTCCCTTTTCCCTTGCGCAGCATCTTGCGTACCCAACTAACCAAAGCCCATATAACAGGTCATACTGTTATACCATCCTAAACCAATCCATGCCATCCTAAACCAATCCATGCCATCCTAAACCAATCCATGCCATCCTAAACCAATCCATGCCATCCTAAAACAATCCATGCCAGGCCATCCTAAACCAAGCCATGCCATCCTAAACCAATCCATGCCAGGCCATCCTAAACCAAGCCATACCAGGCCATCCTAAACCAACCCATGCTAGTTCATCCTAAATCAACCCATGCCACGCCATCCTAAACCAATCCATGCTAGGCCATCCTAAACCAATCCATGCCAGGCCATCCTAAACCAATCCATGCCAGGCCATCCTAAACCAATCCATGCTAGTCAATCCTAAACCAACCCATGCCAGGCCATCCTAAACCAAGCCATACCAGGCCATCCTAAACCAAGCCATGCCAGGCCATCCTAAACCAAGCCATGCCATCCTAAACCAATCTATGCCAGGCCATCCTAAACCAATCCATGCCATCCTAAACCAATCCATGCCAGGCCATCCTAAACCAAGCCATACGAGGCAATCCTAAACCAATCCATGCCAGGCCATCCTAAACCAAGCCATGCCATACTAAACCATTCCATGCCAGGCCATCCTAAACCAATCCATGCCATCCTAAACCAATCCATGCCATCCTAAACCAATCCATGCCATCCTAAACCAATCCATGCCAGGCCATCCTAAACTAAGCCATACCAGGCCATCCTAAACCAAGCCATACCAGGCCATCCTAAACCAATCCATGCCATCCTAAACCAATCCATGCCATCCTAAACCAATCCATGCCATCCTAAACCAATCCATGCCAGGCCATCCTAAATCAATCCATGCCATCCTAAACCAATCCATGTCATCCTAAACCAATCCATGCCAGGCCATCCTAAACCAAGCCATGCCAGGCCATCCTAAACCAAGCCATTCCATCCTAAACCAACCCATGCCATCCTAAACCAACCCATGCCATCCTAAACCAACCCATGCCATCCTAAACCAACCCATGCCATCCTAAACCAACCCATGCCATCCTAAACCAACCCATGCCATCCTAAACCAACCCATGCCAGGCCATCCTAAACCAACCCATGCCAGGCCATCCTAAACCAACCCATACCATCCTAAACCAACCCATGCCATCCTAAACCAACCCATGCCATCCTAAACCAACCCATGCCAGGCCATCCTAAACCATGCCAGTCCCAATGACCCCAAGAGCTATGCCGACGGTAGCACAGCTACTGGTAGGGCCACCCATGTCGGACAGGTCAAGGGAGAGGGACCAGACGAAGAGACACACAAACCTGCTGCCTTGTAGGTAGACTGGGGACAGTCAAAGGCTAGGGAAAGCACCCGAATAAATGCTTGTCGAAATCGGATGTACTGAGCCACAGGCTTGACAAAGCAGTGCAACGTAAAACCTGCTGCCTTGTAGGTAGACTGGGGACAGTCAAAGGCTAGGGAAAGCATCCCGAATAAATGCTTGTCGAAATCGGATGTACTGAGCCACAGGCTTGACAAAGCAGTGCAACGTAACTTAATTCATGACGTCACAAATCCAAATTAATCGTTATGGTGCTTGTCAGAAGTCGGGGTGCCCCACCGGCTAGATGAATGTATTGTTCACTGGCGAGCAACCCCAGATAGTCAGAAACTGACTAGGGACAAAATCTATATGGCTGAACTACAGATTAAGCCCTTGAATATCCAACGTACAGTTCCTAGTGGCTCGTTACAAAATTGAAATGAACTGTGCTGAATATTCGCCAAGGATGGGAAGAAGAAGGTTAGCTAGAATAGATTTTTACGTCTGAATTAAAGTGTAAAGACAACTATTCCAGTACAGGTTTTTCTCCCTGACTGCTCCCTTCCTTGGTGTGTAAGTGAACCCCCACCAATGTACACACACAACACGTATGCACAATTGGAATTAAAATATAACGACAGAACTATGAGTTACAATACTACAACATTTATTTGCTAATCATAACAATAGACATCGGATGATTGTCAATATGAGGATGATAAAATCATATAACATATTGTGATGAGAAACATTACGTAACTTTACTTGTTACTTCATCTATCTGGAACTGTGGTCCAGATCCCCACTCTCCAGTAGACTCAACAACAGAACAGCTTGCCGGTATTCTAACGTCTGCCAGTCCTGGCTCTACCTAGTCATAACTCGTTCTTGAGATCTATAACATAGGTGCTCCTTGTGAGAGCTTGAAAGAAAGTCAAGAATGTGTTATATCAGTTCTACATCAGCGCAATCCTAATTAAAACATATCATAACACAAACATATACAATGACCAGTCTGGCCAAGTTTATCTTCCAGCTCTACTGCGTTCACCATCCTCCTTCTCCCTACTGTCTTTGGTCTGGGACGGGCTTTTCAATTGTCTCACACGCCTGTAATGATTACATTTCTGCCGCCCCATGTCCATGTCGCTAATACAGAAATTCTGTGTCGTACAGCCGCTCCGTCCAATGTTAGTTTAGCAGCTCACAGGGTCGGTAAGTGTATTATAACAATGCCAGGTCATCCGGGCTTACAAGCCGTGACCAGTAGTTGTGCCAGGGTTCCATGCATTACCGTGGACGCACGCCCACAATACACTGAGAAAGTTTAGCACCATGTACCCTATACTACCAACTGTGGGTAATGTCTGTACCATTACACCTCTGCTTCCAACACAATCATTGGCCCCTGTGCCAATGCGCAGACAATAGCATAACACTTCATATTGGCAGTTTTGCATATGACAAATCAATATATCAAACATCCAATACACATAAACATATTGATTAAACTAGACATATTATGATACTTTAACATCATAGCATAATGCACTAGTTAGTTTATGAAATTACACATACATACATCCAACATATCCGTAAACATTATATTACTTCAAGATGGACATCTAATGATCCTCAACATAATAGCATCAGGCATTATTAATGAGTACTAATATTGTATAGCTACAAAATGAGATATACAACAAGTCTAATTAAAGTTACCACACAGACCAGCCATATTTGCTGAGCTGCCGGGTTTAATCACACTTAGTTACTGCTGTTGTAAGAATTAAATAAATAGTCAGTTGACTATATTCTGTACAACAAATGCACACACCAAAAACGAGACTAGTCTAGATTAGAAAGAGATGGCAAGCATCTGCTACGACACCTCAAGTATATCTAGACAAGACCTGCCTTCAATAAGTTTCTACTTCTCAGAAGAGTAGCACTTACAGCACCATGATATTGAACACAGAACTCAGAAAGAACACTCAAGTAACCTACAACAATGATAGTTCTTGCAATAACCTAGATCAGATATAGACTGAAAGTCAGTACATCCATCTAACTCTCGACTAGTTACTAAGAATTAATTCTCCTAGTTAAATCTAGCAACCTAAGAATCATACAAAACGAGCTGGTTGTCTCACCTGTTCTGAAGTCAAACTTAATCTAACATAAAACAGGCTAGGGACCCTTATTTAAGCTTAGTCTAGCAGACAGTGTCTGAGACACTATTATCTCTTTGGCATTCCCGTCATAAATTCTTCTATTCTCCCGCTGACGGTAATTGCAATTATCCCCGCAACCTGGCCATCACACCTTGCTCCTCTCTGTCTGGTACAGTCTACGGCCCAGTGTTAATTGTCTTATCAGATCTGTTTTCACACATTCCTGAGTCTGCCAGTCAGAGTGGACGGGGCTTAGTTTACAGCCCTGGGGCTATTATCTTTCCCTGGGTCAATGTTGTTCACACCTGGGCGAGTTTCTACCCCTTTCTTATCAGGTGTCATGCCTGGTCGGTTTTAATTACACAGTCCATGACCCCTTCATTGTTGATTCAGCATGTCTGGGTCAGCAGTTTCCCAAGGTGTATACTAATTATCTAGTTGCCATTTTACTTGCCATCTGCAAGCTTACGTCATGGCTAGAGGCTTTTTGTGAATAATCTTACCTCACGACTAGATAATTTTGGAGTAGTGTGATTAATTCATTCTTTCTCAATTTGGCCTCTCAAATTTGGAGACCGAGAAAAATATTCTGGGATGTTAAGGCGGCCAATTCGTGACAGAGCTTTCCCCTTAAAAAAAAAGTTTCTGCCAGAAATCTTTTGTCAAAGCACGCCGTACATCCCAGAATAATGCCTAAGCACTCTCCGTTCTGTATCTGCCTAAAGGTTTCCAATATTCCTTGTGGCAGTGGGTTGTCCTGCATAAAGACGTCCCATTTCCATAACCCAAAGATACTCTGGATAGATCCTTGTACCTGGTTTTCGGCCGGGATTCCATGCAATAGCTTGGTAAAATCCGGTAATTGTCAGGAGGTTGTAATTTTACCCCTCTGGGAAAGATCACAATCAACGGGATGCTTCTACGCCTCTGGGCAGCAATTGTTTTACACCATTCACTCACGTGATTTACTCCTTTCAGCCGAGGATGTACCCGTAGTGAGGTCTTGCATAAGCTGGCCACAGCAAAGCTTGTCTCCGTGATATTCCTCCATCCATTATAGATCCATAACAGATTCATCAATATCTTCCTTTTGAAAGGAATAATGTTACACATCATGGTCCCATGATATAAATTCAACTGGCGCTTTCCTCCTTCAAAGTCGGGCGTAACAATCTTCCCTCCTCGGTGTCGCGGTTTCTTCCCCTGATAATCAGTTAATGGGCTGAGTTTCTCTACATTAGAGTTTCTTGTAAAAGCCGTGCTAGAAATTGGAAATTTAGTGTGCCAAGTTGTCCTGCCTTGAGAAATAACATAGTTACTCCAGGGCGATAAAGTGGTGTTACTTTTGAATAAAGTATCCACAAATAGCTGATCTACTCCTATCAAATCGACCTGACTGAAGGGTAGATTGAGTCCTAAGAGTGTTGATTCCAAACCACTCTTGACTTCTGTTACTTCAGGTTCCTGTTGCTGGAATTCCCTGATAACTTCAGCTAATGAGATGATAGGCGTTTCTTCCTCCATCTTGTGCAAAGAATTTTCTTCTTTAGCAACTACAGACAATGTTGTCTGCACAATATCAGAGTCCATATTCTGGCTCCTGGCAATTCCTTGTGTTTCCTGAGTCTCCGAACTGGTATACTGTGAGATAACAACTGGAAATGTTTCCTGGTCTGGATGTTCCTCTCTGGTCATGCTTTCATGGGCTAAGTCCAGTTGAGGTAAATCCTGTGATGGGCTGGTGTCTACACAATCCATCACACTACGTAAATCATTTGAACTGATGTCTAGTGTCTTTCCCTGAGCTGCAGCCTCAAAGATCACAAGGGGTTCCGGGTCATCCTTCATCCCACTGTCAGTCAAATTTAATCCCACCTCTTCCTCGTCTGGGCTGAAGGGAATAATAAAGTCGGTTACCTTTCGATCTCCGACCTCCTTAAAAGATGTCCTCAGGTCATCTTCCTCTTGAGTTTCACCTCTCGTTGAAGTAAAATGAGATTCCTGGGAGTCTTGTACTGGCAAACCGTAGTGCAAACAGTTGTCCTCTGGGTAACTGTTACTAGGTAAATTATCTGAACTGATAATTAGTGACTCTTCCCGCGTTGCAGCAGTGAAATTCACCTGGGATTCTGTTCCTTCCTTCCTCCCTATTTCAGTCAGATGTAATTCCACTTCGTGATTCTGTGACCAGAAGGGAATGTGAGAATCGACTAGGTCTCCGCCTGCGACCTCATTAAAGGTTGTCTTCAGTTCCTCTTTCTCTCGAGATTCATTTCTCGTAGCAGTCAAGTGGTTTTCCTGAAGGTCCTCTACTGTCAAACGACTATTGCCGTGGTGCAAACAGTTATCACGTTTGTGACTGTTTGAAATGCCCTTGGCACGTTTTTTCTTCCATCTTTTCCGTTTAGGACTGGGTCGAATGAGAACCTGTAGTTCCCGGTCCACTACCTCTGATTCCACGGTGGTTGGCAAAGATGTCCCTTCCTTCCTGGTTGGGTGAGCATCCATATTTCCTACCTTATGTTCCGCTAGAACGGTTAGCTTCTCTGCATTTACTACTTCCATATGCTGTTTATTAATCTCTGCTTCTTCAGTTTTGCTACGCTCTTGTGCTCCAAAGAACTCATCATTTTCTTTAAACATAATTTCTTCTTCTTGGTCCCACCATTCTAACTCAGCTATGATATACATTTCTAGTTGCTCCCCCTTTAAGCCTTTTCTGATGCCCCACCCTTTCGCGGACTCTGAGAAATCTGCGCGCGCCTTCATGTCCTCTTCGGGATTCCGGTAACGTAAGGCCATAATTGCTAATGACTCTATTCCGGTAAGCTCCTATGTATATATCAAAAATCAGATCTAAGCTAGAAAGACAAGAGTTAACTACTGCCAGTCTACGCTATCCAATGTGTATAGTTTAGCCTCAGCAGTGAAAGACAACTGAAAATAATATTCAAGTAGTACCTGGCGACAGCAGTGAAGTAAGTGTGAGAGATATACTACACAGTAATCAACAATAATATTTACCTAAATAAACATTAAAATGCACTGCATACATGTCAAAATGAACATGGCATATATTAGCATAAAATTGCAAATCAGTCAAGCAGTTAAATCATCAAACACATCAATGTAAATATGATTAAAGTGTCCAATTATCAATAAATGATTAATGATAACACTAAATGATAGATGATGGTAGTTTTCTCATAAGTTCTTATCTGTTATACTTTTGAAAAGTTATATCTCTACTCTGTAACTTCCTCAACTAAAATTAGCTACATTTGATGATAGTCTATTTTGATGACTGAAGATTACAAGAGTTAACTTTGAAAAATCGTTTGTCTAGGGTCTAGTAGAATCACTATGATTACTAGAATCCTGATTCAGGATCGCGGACTGGACCCCAATCTGTCAGAAGTCGGGGTGCCCCACCGGCTAGATGAATGTATTGTTCACTGGCGAGCAACCCCAGATAGTCAGAAACTGACTAGGGACAAAATCTATATGGCTGAACTACAGATTAAGCCCTTGAATATCCAACGTACAGTTCCTAGTGGCTCGTTACAAAATTGAAATGAACTGTGCTGAATATTCGCCAAGGATGGGAAGAAGAAGGTTAGCTAGAATAGATTTTTACGTCTGAATTAAAGTGTAAAGACAACTATTCCAGTACAGGTTTTTCTCCCTGACTGCTCCCTTCCTTGGTGTGTAAGTGAACCCCCACCAATGTACACACACAACACGTATGCACAATTGGAATTAAAATATAACGACAGAACTATGAGTTACAATACTACAACATTTATTTGCTAATCATAACAATAGACATCGGATGATTGTCAATATGAGGATGATAAAATCATATAACATATTGTGATGAGAAACATTACGTAACTTTACTTGTTACTTCATCTATCTGGAACTGTGGTCCAGATCCCCACTCTCCAGTAGACTCAACAACAGAACAGCTTGCCGGTATTCTAACGTCTGCCAGTCCTGGCTCTACCTAGTCATAACTCGTTCTTGAGATCTATAACATAGGTGCTCCTTGTGAGAGCTTGAAAGAAAGTCAAGAATGTGTTATATCAGTTCTACATCAGCGCAATCCTAATTAAAACATATCATAACACAAACATATACAATGACCAGTCTGGCCAAGTTTATCTTCCAGCTCTACTGCGTTCACCATCCTTCTTCTCCCTACTGTCTTTGGTCTGGGACGGGCTTTTCAATTGTCTCACACGCCTGTAATGATTACATTTCTGCCGCCCCATGTCCATGTCGCTAATACAGAAATTCTGTGTCGTACAGCCGCTCCGTCCAATGTTAGTTTAGCAGCTCACAGGGTCGGTAAGTGTATTATAACAATGCCAGGTCATCCGGGCTTACAAGCCGTGACCAGTAGTTGTGCCAGGGTTCCATGCATTACCGTGGACGCACGCCCACAATACACTGAGAAAGTTTAGCACCATGTACCCTATACTACCAACTGTGGGTAATGTCTGTACCATTACACCTCTGCTTCCAACACAATCATTGGCCCCTGTGCCAATGCGCAGACAATAGCATAACACTTCATATTGGCAGTTTTGCATATGACAAATCAATATATCAAACATCCAATACACATAAACATATTGATTAAACTAGACATATTATGATACTTTAACATCATAGCATAATGCACTAGTTAGTTTATGAAATTACACATACATACATCCAACATATCCGTAAACATTATATTACTTCAAGATGGACATCTAATGATCCTCAACATAATAGCATCAGGCATTATTAATGAGTACTAATATTGTATAGCTACAAAATGAGATATACAACAAGTCTAATTAAAGTTACCACACAGACCAGCCATATTTGCTGAGCTGCCGGGTTTAATCACACTTAGTTACTGCTGTTGTAAGAATTAAATAAATAGTCAGTTGACTATATTCTGTACAACAAATGCACACACCAAAAACGAGACTAGTCTAGATTAGAAAGAGATGGCAAGCATCTGCTACGACACCTCAAGTATATCTAGACAAGACCTGCCTTCAATAAGTTTCTACTTCTCAGAAGAGTAGCACTTACAGCACCATGATATTGAACACAGAACTCAGAAAGAACACTCAAGTAACCTACAACAATGATAGTTCTTGCAATAACCTAGATCAGATATAGACTGAAAGTCAGTACATCCATCTAACTCTCGACTAGTTACTAAGAATTAATTCTCCTAGTTAAATCTAGCAACCTAAGAATCATACAAAACGAGCTGGTTGTCTCACCTGTTCTGAAGTCAAACTTAATCTAACATAAAACAGGCTAGGGACCCTTATTTAAGCTTAGTCTAGCAGACAGTGTCTGAGACACTATTATCTCTTTGGCATTCCCGTCATAAATTCTTCTATTCTCCCGCAGACGGTAATTGCAATTATCCCCGCAACCTGGCCATCACACCTTGCTCCTCTCTGTCTGGTACAGTCTACGGCCCAGTGTTAATTGTCTTATCAGATCTGTTTTCACACATTCCTGAGTCTGCCAGTCAGAGTGGACGGGGCTTAGTTTACAGCCCTGGGGCTATTATCTTTCCCTGGGTCAATGTTGTTCACACCTGGGCGAGTTTCTACCCCTTTCTTATCAGGTGTCATGCCTGGTCGGTTTTAATTACACAGTCCATGGCCCCTTCATTGTTGATTCAGCATGTCTGGGTCAGCAGTTTCCCAAGGTGTATACTAATTATCTAGTTGCCATTTTACTTGCCATCTGCAAGCTTACGTCATGGCTAGAGGCTTTTTGTGAATAATCTTACCTCACGACTAGATAATTTTGGAGTAGTGTGATTAATTCATTCTTTCTCAATTTGGCCTCTCAAATTTGGAGACCGAGAAAAATATTCTGGGATGTTAAGGCGGCCAATTCGTGACAGTGCTAATCCCGCGAAGTCCCATCAGGCGGCGATAGTGCCGGGCCCCCTGCCTCGAGGGGGTCCACCCATGACTACTGGTGGTCACCTTCCCCTGTGCTGTGGAGTCAAGGCACAGAGGAGTAGGTTAAGAGCTATTGACCAAATACCCCGGACACTCAACATACTACAGTGGAATGCCGAAGGAGTTTACAAGAAGAAAGAGTCCCTAACACAGCGTCTTCATAAAGATAAAATAGATGTGGCATGCATTCAAGAGACACACCTCAACGCCAATCGCAAATTCTCAGTCAGAGGATATCAGGCCACACGTTTCGACCGCGAAGGACACAAAGGAGGAGTTCTAATACTTACACGAAATACAATACCTTGCAGCGAAGTATCTGTGATCTCTGACAACCAAACGGAAATTATAGGTGTTGATATAATGATAAAGGACGTGAAAATAAGAATCTACAATCTGTATAGCCCAGTAGATAAGGACCTTACACTCTCAAACATGAAAATAACTGACACAAACTGCATTATTGTCGGAGACTTTAATAGCCGTTCAGAAAGATGGGGATACCCAGATACTGACAAAAGAGGAGATGAATTGGAGGACTGGGAAATAGACTCAAATCTCCATCTACTCAACAAAGCGGATGACACACCGAGCTTCTACTCCAGAAGATGGCTTACCACTTCTACTCCAGACTTAGCTTTCTGCACAGGAGACATCCTCCACAAAATCGATCGCCATGTGCTGGACCAATTAGCAGGTAGTGACCACAGACCAATCAAGCTTGTAATGAATATGGAGTATGTTCCACAGGAGCAAAAGCCCTTGCCCCGCTGGAATTACAAACGAGCAGACTGGGACAGATTTGCCATACTAACAGACAAATATTGTGAAAACATAAATACACGATATGGCAACATAAAGCAAATGGTGGAAAGTCTAAACAGAGCGATAATACAGGCAGCCACTGAGTCCATTCCAAGAGGAGCGAGGAAAAATTACAAACCATACTGGACTGAAGAACTACAAAGTTTGGAGGACAAAGTTGAAGATGCCAGGAAGACAGCAGAGAGAGAACAAACAATTGAAGCGAATATCTCTCTCAAAGCCATCTCAGCAAAATATAAAAGAACAGTAAATCAAACAACAAGAGATTGTTGGAGGGAAAAAACAGAAAACCTGAATTTTGACAGGGATGGAAACAAACTATGGAAACTAGTGAAAGCCATGAACAATGAAGGACCTAGAAACAAACAAATAACAATTAAACAAGGAAATGCTTTGCTTACAGGAAAAAAGGCTGCAAATGCACTAATGGAACACTATGCAAATGCAAACCACATTGATATTACAACCGAACAGAAGAAAGCAATCAAAGACAAACAGATACATCATAGAAATACAGAGACAGCAGCAGAATATATGATGGCAAATCTAACAATGGAAGAAATGGAACAGGCAATGAATACCCTAAAAAAGAAGAAATCACCAGGAAAGGATGGAATCACAAATGAAATGCTAATAGGACTAGGCACCAAGGCAAAAAACAAACTACTAGCAGTCCTAAATAACAGCTGGAAGAGAGGAATAGTCCCACAGGCATGGAAGGAAGCTATACTAATACTAGTCCCAAAGAAAGGAAAAGACCTGGAAGAACCAAATGGCTATTGACCTATCAGTCTACTTAGCTGTGTAGGAAAATTAATGGAACGCATTATCAATGGCAGGCTAACATGGCATCTGGAAGAAAACAAACTCTTAACACCACACCAAGCAAGATTCAGAAAGTACAGATCCACTGAAGAACAAATAACCTATATAGCTCAGGAAATAGAGGATGCCTTCCAAGAGAAAAAGCACACACTAGCAGTCTGGATAGATTTAGAAAAAGCATTTGATAAAGTATGGAAGGAAGGACTGAAAGTAAAACTGCAAAAAATGCATGTTTGTGGAAAAATGTATAAATGGATCAGCCACTACCTTGAGAACAGAACTGCCAGGACAAAAGTACAAGGACAAACAAGCAAAATGATACTGTTGGAGCAAGGTGTCCCCCAAGGAGGAGTTCTTTCACCAACATTATTCCTAGCATATATAAATGACATCACGGAAAATTTTCCAGCCAGAGTACACACATCCTCCTTTGCAGGTGACCTAGCCATATGGATATCTGAAGAATATATTAGTACAGCTAACAGCAGAATACAGCAAGCCTTATTAGCGCTAGAGGACTGGTCAAAATCATGGCTAGTGAAGATAAGTGAGGAGAAAACAACATGCACAGTGTTCTCCCTCTCAAATAAAACTCAGCAACCTAAGCTGGTATTGAATGGGAAAATATTGTGCCATGAAGAAAATCCAAACTATCTAGGAGTCACCTTTGATCGTCGCCTGACATGGAAGACACAGGTTGAGAACAATCGAACAAGAGCAAGGCAGAGAATGGCAATCATGAAAAAGCTTGCTGGTACAACGTGGGGAGCAGATGAGAAAGTTCTCAAGAAGTTATATACTGGACGGGTGAGGCCAGTACTGGAATATGGCATTGCAGCTGGGCAACAGCAGCTAAGTCAAACTTTAACAAAATAAGTAGAGTCCAAAACCAAGGAATGCGAATCATAACTGGAAGCCTGAAGACAACGCCTATTAATGAACTAGAAAAGATCACTTGTTTACAACCAATGCAGGATAGAAGAGATAGCAGAGCCCAGCAACAAGCAGAAAAATTTAGAAGATTGACAGACCACCCTATGTATAAAAGGTATAGTGGTTTTGGAAAGGGAAGACTAAAGCGTAGCAACTTTGTAGAAACTGCAAAACGAAAGATTAGGGCAGATCCTATACTTAACATATCAACAATCAAACCCATTTACAATGCACACAAGTTCCCAGCTTGGAGACAGCAGCAACTGCCTGAGATGATAGAAAACATTCCTGGTATTGAGAAAAAGAACACTCAGCATGAAACCGAAAGAAGAGAAATAACCCTAAACTACATAAAAGAACATTACCCAAGCAGCAATTGGACCCATGCATATACAGATGGATCAGCCAAAAATTCAATAGAGAATGGAGGAGGAGGAATTCTCCTAAATTTAAAAAATGGAGTGAAAAAAACACATTCAATGGCAACTGGAAAGTTTTCAAGTAACTTCAAAGCGGAGGTAGAGGCTCTGAAAACTGCAGCAGAAATGCTCTTGATGGAGGAAAATAAAGAGAAGCAAATAGCTATCTTTACAGATGCAAAGTCAGCTGTCTCAATACTGAAGAGCAATAACAGCACAGAAATAGCTGACCTAAGAGCAGCACTCCATGGTCTATGCCAGAAATCCAAAAAAGTTGTAATACAGTGGATCCCATCACATTGCAGTATACCTGGAAATGAAGAGGCTGACAGACTGGCAAAAGAGGGCGGACGACTACCACAGCCTGACATAGACATAACCTATAACGAGGAAAAGAGGTTGATAAAAAGCACCTATAGAACCAAATGGGAATCAGAGCATCCAGGTCACCAGAAGGATGATGCATATTACAAACTCGACCGAAGAGAACAAGTAGCAATCTTCAGACTCCGCACAGGACATAACAGGCTGAAATACCACTTGTTCAATAAACTAAAGATAGGAGATACGGATGAATGCAATTGTGGAACTGGTAAAATGACAGCTAAACATTTGCTGCAGGAGTGCCCAATATATGCAGAACAGAGAAAGATATTTTGGCCCACACCTGCTTCATTTGAGGACAAGCTCTATGGAGATATCAACAAGCTCAAGTTGACTGCAGCTTACCTTAACTACATTCAGGTTGACATTTAAAGGTGCATGAAGAAGTATTTAGACTGCCGCACTTCATACCACAGGTATGTCGGTTACAAAAGCACCCCAGAGGCATGAAATGGAATATTGCTTGGATAGCAAATCCATTACGTGGAAAGTCCGAACCAAAAGCTCACTGTGTAGGCTTCATAAAAGGTGGAAAAATTGTCTAGTGGCACGAAATGGAATATTGCTTGGATAGCAAATCCATTATGTGGAAAGTCCGAATCGAAAGCACACTGTGTGGGCTTCATAAAAGGTGGAAAAATTGTCTAGTGGCACGAAATGGAATATTGCTTGGATAGCAAATCCATTATGTGGAAAGTCCGAATCGAAAGCTCACTGTGTGGATGTCATCTGCAGACTGCATACTTCTGGTTTCCGGAAGAACAGCCTATGGTGAATGGAAGGCCCAATATACGGAAGTGAGGCTAAGCAGCCATGTGCAGGACGTGACGATTCCTTGGGTGAGCCCAGTACCAGAGCGCTGTGTGTCGGCTCTGCAAGTATGGAAGCCTCCTTGGATGGCGGGGAATGCCTATGGTCTGCCCCTGCCTTCCCTTGAGGGCTGACCAGGATGTCTTTGGCTGTTCTATATGGGCCAGCTGGGATGGGGGATAACACCACAACAGTGAGAGCCAAACGTCCTAAGAAACCCCCGGGAAGGTTAACCCGGTCAACAAATGCCCGCAGAAGTCGGATGTGTCGGCCTAACGGCGCAAGAACGCAGCTCTGCTGTAAACAGGCACAACGCAATCACGTCCGAAAAAAAACTCCGGATGAACGAAGAAGAAGAAGAAGAAGAAGAAACCATGCCATCCTATCTGTTGCTTTCTCCTGCAGCTCTGTCCACGATCTTCCCAAACTATTCCTCTTTGAAAGAACGTTAATCAGCGATCCAGATTCCTTGCGGTTTTCTCCATATTGCATCAACAATCTTCCAGAAGAGCACTCTTTCCAATTAGTTGGCCGAATTAGTCTTGTTTCTTTGTGGGGCCTGTTCATGATTGTTTGGATTGTGTGGCATGATTGTTCTACATGATTGTGTAACCTGCCCTAAGCACAACCCTTCTTAGATACCTCTGATGACATGCATGATAGGATACAGTGTTGTGTTTTCTTTGTTTCCCCTGCACGGGCCCCAGTTACTCACTGGTGATATGAACTATTGGTCTAATTTAATATGATATATAATCCATCCATCCATCATGTGCCATGCCGGTAAGCGTGGGCGGTCATGTTCTGCCATCTCACTCGATCAACAGAGTCGTGGATCAGTTCCGTGTTTTTGTCTCGACCATGCCACAAGGCCAAGCCATCCAGATACTTGTTTCTAGGTCTTCCCCTTGGTCTGTTCCCCTCGATCTTACCAGTTGTCACCAAGTTCTCCAAATCATTTCTTCTCATAACATGCCCAAAAAATTGTGACTGTCTACGTCTAATGTCTCTGATCAGTTTACGATCTTCATTTGTTTCTTGAAGGACTTGTTCATTGGTCTTTCTGGCTGTCCATGGTATTCTTTGCATTTTCCTCAGAAACCACATTTCTACAGCCATCAGATATTTTTCAGCCTGGCTGCTCATTGTCCAAGCTTCACATCCATATAAAAGTACAGGTTCTATGTAGCATCTCAACACTCTTTTTCTCGTTTCAATTGACATCTTTTTATTGGTCAGTATGTTTTTCATCTTGCTAAAGGCTACTTTTGCCATGGCGATTCTTGTTCTAATCTCTTCAAGGCATCTCCCATCAGATGTTATTACTGTTCCGAGGTAATTGTACCTATTCACTTGTTGAAGAGTATTCCCATTTACTTGTATATTACACTGTGGTATTTCGTTCTTCTTAGTGACGACCATAATCTGTGTCTTTTTACAATTTAATTCTAACCCTTGTTGTTCACTATGTGTAACAACCGCATCTACTAAATTTTGCAGGTCCTGTTCATTGTCTGCAATCAAGACTGTATCATCTGCATATCTAATGTTATTGATGCATCGTCCCCCAATGTTGATTCCTTCCATATTTTCAATATTTCTGAAAATATTTTCACTGTACAGGGAAAACAGATCTGGAGACATTACACATCCCTGTCTCACACCTCTCTTAATAGGCTGATTGGTATTGATATATAATATCTACAATATATAAATATATGTATAAAAATATGTTAATTTGAGCATAATTTCACTCACACATGTACACACGCACATATGTACAAATACACACATACAGACACATGTACACATAGGCACTAATGTACACACATGTTTATATATAGACTCAATTGTGGAGACAATGCAAAGTTGTCAGTCAACCATTTTACATTAAATGATATTGCATCATCCAGCCTACTTGGGATGGTCTTTCAGAATATCTTTATAGTGATTTTTGTATATATTTATACCAGGCGTCCAAGGGCCTAAAGGTTATCAAGGACTTTCAGGTACTAAAGGTCAACCTGGAGTACCCGGTTTGGAAGGTTCAGATGGCATTAGAGGTAATTATAATTTTATTACAAAAGCATTGTTATCCTTTCCAAACACATTCCTAGATCATGGATAACATTATATTCCTGCTGATGATAACAGATATAGTTCATTGCTATGACAATGCAGGTTAATGAAATTATGAAATGTCCATTTCTGACATTATGAGGTGATCAGTTGTGCCTTGTGACTTTCACACTACTAATTCTAATTGTGTTAAAAAAAAAAGGTCTTCATGGGATTTAATAAGAACACACAAGAACTTCTCCTCCAAGTCTCTTTGACTGGCGTACAATGTCTGGAAATGATCAGCTGACTTCTGTGTGATCCAGCCTTATTGTGTCCTGTTGTTGTGTCTGTATGATATATTACATATTACTGTAGATTATGTTATTAATCTCCGTTACAAGAACACATCTCAAACAGTCTTTCAAGACTGAAATAACTACATTACTGGAGGCCAGTTCAAGGATAGAACAGTAAATTATCTGGTTTCAAGACTGAAATAATTATAGTACTAAAGTTCAATACAAGACTCAAACCATTTAACAATGGATAAAGGCAGCAATGATAATGACAAAGAATGTAATCACAGCAAGAAAGACATTTAAACCAAACTAACATGAGCATTTGTGTATATTTCACACCTTCAGGGCCCAATGGACCTAAGGGCGATCGTGGATTAGGTGGCTTTAATGGCGATGAAGGTGCAATTGGACCCAAGGGAGAAACTGGTCTTCAAGGCCTAAATGGTGAAGATGGTAAGAATTTTAAGTATCTTCTTCTGCTTGGTACACTCTGTCATCTGCTTCCTTTTTGTCTTCCGCTACACTGCCATCTGCTTCAATTTATGACCTGCTACACTCTGTCATCTGCATCCCTTTATCTTCTGCTATGCTCCCATCTGCTTCACTTTATAAAATGCTACACTCTGTCATCTTCTTCCCTTTATTCTGCTACACTGCCTTCTGCTTCACTTTATGACCTGCTACAGCCTGGCATCTGCGTCCTTTTATCTTCTGCTACACTGTCATCTGCATCCCTTTATCTTCTGCTACACTCCCATCTGCTTCACTTTATAAAATGCTACACTCTGTCATCTTCTTCCCTTTATTCTGCTACACTCCCATCTGCTTCACTTTATAAAATGCTACACTCTGTCATCTTCTTCCCTTTATTTTGCTCCCATCTGCTTCACTTTATAAAATGCTACACTCTGTCATCTTCTTCCCTTTATTTTGCTCCCATCTGCTTCACTTTATAAAATGCTACACTCTGTCATCTTCTTCCCTTTATTTTGCTCCCATCTGCTTCACTTTATAAAATGCTACATTCTGTCATCTGCTTCCATTTATCTTCTGCTACACTGCCATCTGCTTCACTTTAAGACCTGCTACACTTCCACACTTGCTGTCCCAAACTTATAATTGACTAATTTTATCTTTCTTGTGTGCGGATAGCCATATGTAGAGCTGTCTATTGTAGTGTTGTATGATAGAAGTGATCAAATGAAAAGCAATCTGGTTGTTATACGTCAGTAGATGCAGAGCCCGATACAGGTTGTGCTTGGAGGATTTAAGTTCGGAGATTTATCGTTGATGTATAGTCACAGCCAGCTTCATGTATTTAATGGACTGCTCATGCACCAGGCGATTGAAGAGCAGCATCTCAGCAGGAATCAGTTTTCCCAGCGAGAGATGGTTTCTTTGGAAACCTTTAGGTGTTATTTTGAGCCGTAGACAGTTGTTCAGGAAATTCAAATGGCAAGAAAAACGAGTGATGTTGAAAATAATACGTGCGAGGCTAATAGCTGTCTGAGACATATCCTGGGGTATGAGAGAAAATATATTGGAGATGGTGTGATGAAGAGATGATATAGTCCGTCTGTCAGCAGGCATGATCAGCAATCTTATATATGTTATCATCTGCAATCTATGTGACATGAAATATATTGGTCAAACTGGCAGACGCCTTGCCGACCGCTTTAGGGAACACTTTAGAGACATTAATCAAGGCACTGACAAACCTGTCCCCAACCACTTTAATTCTTCTAACCACAATGGAGTCGAAATGTATGGGTCATTGCATTGAAACCTTGCTTCCCTAACAACTCCATTAGACTTAAAATTGAAAGCCAATTAATAAACTCTCTGGGTTGCATTCATCCAGCAGGAATCAACACTGTTGTTGATGCCACGGTATAACTTTGCTATCTCCCCTGTATTTTATTCATATTGGACTGTTTACGCACCATTTGGCAACACAAACGTTGTGTAGCCCAAGAGCGCCTTTCTAAACCGGTTTAAAACACCATTTTCGTTTCTCTCCTGTCAATGGGAAGCTGTGTTTAATTTTATTTTGTGTTTTATTTAGCTTTTTATCTGTTTGTGTTGTTCTGTCCTTGACAAAGGTTCGTAGAGCCGAAATGTCGGTCGTGCTTTGTTGTCCAATAATACTTTTTTTTAAATTTTAATACTTCAGTATTATATATTTATTGATTGTTTATGGTTTTGTATAAGCCACACTTTGTTTTCACCTGTGTAAGATGGAGCTCTTTGTAAGGTATGTACTTTGTGTCTGAGTCTAGTATGTCTCTTCTTTTCGCAGGAGTTAAATATACCTAATTGTTCGCAATTCATACAGTATCAACTGGTATAGGAAGGGCTAAAGTAACTAGTATCAACTGGTATAGAAAGGGCTAAAGTAACTAGTATCAACAGGTACAGAAAGGGTTAAAGTAACTAGTATCAACAGGTACAGAAAGGGTTAAAGTAACTAGTATCAACAGGTACAGAAAGGGTTAAAATAACTAGTATCAACTGGTATAGAAAGGGCTAAAATAACTAGTATCAACTGGTACAGAAAGGGCTAAAGTAACTAGTATCAACTGGTATAGAAAGGGCTAAAGTAACTAGTATCAACTGATATAGAACGGGCTAAAGTAACTAGTATCAACTTGTATAGAAAGGGCTAAAGTAACTAGTATCAACAGGTACAGAAAGGGTTAAAGTAACTAGTATCAACAGGTACAGAAAGGGTTAAAGTAACTAGTATCAACAGGTACAGAAAGGGTTAAAATAACTAGTATCAACTGGTATAGAAAGGGCTAAAATAACTAGTATCAACTGGTACAGAAAGGGCTAAAGTAACTAGTATCAACTGGTATAGAAAGGGCTAAAGTAACTAGTATCAACTGATATAGAATGGGCTAAAGTAACTAGTATCAACAGGTACAGAAAGGGTTAAAGTAACTAGTATCAACAGGTACAGAAAGGGTTAAAGTAACTAGTATCAACAGGTACAGAAAGGGTTAAAGTAACTAGTATCAACTGGTATAGAAAGGGCTAAAATAACTAGTATCAACTGGTACAGAAAGGGCTAAAGTAACTAGTATCAACTGGTATAGAAAGGGCTAAAGTAACTAGTATCAACTGATATAGAACGGGCTAAAGTAACTAGTATCAACTGGTATAGAAAGGGCTAAAGTAACTAGTATCAACTGGTATAGAAAGGGCTAAAGTAACTAGTATCAACTGATATAGAACGGGCTAAAGTAACTAGTATCAACTGATATAGAAAGGGCTAAAGTAACTGTCTGGGGCAGACAGAACTGAAGTATCAGCTGGTGTAGAAAAGGTTACAGCTAGTATTTTCTGTTACAATAAGAGCTAAACACTTCCCTCAGAAGTTGTAAATTGCAAAGAACAATTGTAAAAGGCAAAGCCATTGCAAAATCCTGATAGATGGTTTTCATTTGTTTCTTGTAGAACTTGCTCATTGGTTTTTATGTCACTCTTTGCATTGTCCTCAATAACCATATTTCCACTGCCATTAAATGTTTTTCAGCTTGTCTGCTAATTGTTCAGGTTTCACACTCATATAAAAGTACAGGTTCTATATAGCGCTTCAACACTCTTTTTCTCATTGCAATTGACATCTATTTATTGGTAAGTAGTTTTCCATCTCACAAAAGGCTTTCTTTGCCATAACGATTCTTGTTCTTATCTCTTATGGGCACCTCCCATCAGATGTTATGACTGTTCCAATATAGTTGTACCGATTCAATTGTTTCAGAATATTCACATTTACCCATATATTACATTGTGGCGTTTCTTTCTTCTTATAATGTAATTCTAATCCTAGTTGTTCATTGTGTACAAAAACCGCAACTACTAAATGTTGCAGATCCTGTTCTTTGTCTGCAAGCAATACTGTGTCATCTGCATATCTAATATTATTGATGTAATGTTCCCCCAAATGGCAATTCCTCTCATATTTTATAAATTTCTAAAATATTTTAACTGTATAGGGAAAACAAATCTGGAGACACACTTCTTAATAAACTGAAATTTACCTACTTCATTATCAAATTCTATGGCATCTTTTCCATTGCAACATACGCCTGTGAGACCTGGACACTTACTAAACAAGCCGAAAAGTGATAAATGCCTTTGAATATAAATGTTATAGAAGGGTTTAAAAAATATCTTGGATACAGAAAAGAACAAATGCATCCATACGACAAGATCTGAATATTGAAGAATATACTAAAGACTATAAAACAAAGAAAATTGAAATATTTTGGTCACTTGAAATGTCATGAAAGTTTGGAGAGAACAGTAATGGTGGAGTATATATATATGACCAGGAAGAGAGGAAGAGGAAGGTCAAAGAGAAGATGGATGCAGGATGTGGCAGATGGGTCTCCACACGGGTGTATCGGATGCGGAACATCTTGCCTATGTCTGAGAAGTTTTCCCGAAAGGTTGTTATAGGAGCGAGGTTCTGCAAAGGACCTGCTACTGAATGAATGAATGAATGAATGAATGAATGAATGGCAGCTGGTTTCCAATATGTTGTTTTTTGTTTTTACAATTTACCTTACCTCTAAGCCATCCTTGACCCCTGACTCTACTTGATTCAATGTTTATGTAAATATACCAACAGTTAAACATGAAGATGCTAAACCTATAAACAAAACTGTAGCAGACAAGGGGGCTAGGGATGAAGGAATGTAGTTTAAATATGTACTAATTTCAGTTATTCTGTATTTACTATGTAGGTCGTGCAGGTGATCCAGGCCCACCTGGTCCAAGCATTACGGGTCCCAAAGGTGCACCAGGAATCACAGGACTTGGAGGTCCACCAGGCCTTCCTGGTCCGAAAGGCCGTGCAGGTAAGATTAAATACCAGTTTGTGCTTTGCCGAGTCTGTCTAATTTAAGAGTCCATGAATGTAACCAAATAAAAATTTAGGAAAGTGTAACCATGTTTCCTAGAGTCTGCCTCATGTAAGAGATATTGAATGTCTTTCCAAATGATGTGGATGATCATGCTACTCCACATCTTGCAATCTCCAACAAAATGTAATAGTTCATGTGCTGATATTTTTCCATGCCATGATCAGTCTGTCAAGACTCCTGTTTTATCTTTCTCTAACTCTTTTTCTCTAATCTTTCCAATTGTAACAATATGTTCAAGTTTTTCACTGACTCAGTAATGGCAAGAAAAGAGTAGCCATAAGAATTGACAATTGGGAACTTTTCTATGCATTAAACAGGGTGTTAGACAGGGCTGTGTACTGTCCCCAATTCTGTTTTAACTTGTACAGTGAAATAACAGTGAGATCTATACAAGACATGCCAGTAATACCAATTGGTGGACATAATGTAAACAACTTGTGTTTTGCTGACAAAATGGTTTTGGTCACTGACAATGAAACACACTTACAAGAAATGATAGACATTATTGCAATAAAAAGTGAAAACAAAGGAACAGAGACACAGAAGTAAATACACAGAAAAAAGTCTTTCTAATTGCAACATTAAAGTGAATGGAAGCCATCTGAAACAACTAAATATATTTGGATACTTTAATAACAGCAGATGAAATATGTATTACAGAAGTTAAATGTACAATAGCCCAAGCAAAAGCAGCATGTCACAGGATGAAGAATATTCTCTGCAATGTAACTTTGTTAACTGACGTGAGGAAATAAATTCTTAAAAGTTATACTGAGGCAATCATGATGTACGCAAGCAAGTCATGGACAGTTAGGAGGCAAATAGGGAATTATGGAGAAGCTGCAGAGATGTGATTTTATTTGTAGACAAATGGTGAGAACATAGTGGATGGATAGAAAGAGTAGTGAAAATATCTTGAAAGAACTGAACTCACAAAGAGGACTGGTTACCTGCATCAGAAAATGACAGTCCACATTCTGTGGGCATGTTAGGAGAAGGGGAAAGCTGGAGTATGTCATCGCAACAGGAAAGTTGGAGGGGAGGAGATGCAGGGTAAGACCAAGAGAGAGGACGCTGCACAGTTTGTCATCATGACATGGAGGAACATCAGTACCAGAAGTGATAGGTAGTATACAAGACAGAAGGCTGTGGATAAACTTGATCACCAACACAACATAGCAGGACTGTCAGAAGACAAGAAGAGGATTTCTTTCTGATGTTTGTGATAACTTGTTTTTGTGTCTTAACTCTTTAAGAACAAATAAATGATTAATATTGGCTGTGTAAGGCATTTTATATTTTTCTTTGTTGTTGTCTAATTATCCAAGATGCATAGCCTTCTATCTAACATGCAATAATTCTTTTTATCCAATGGCAAGGATCTGTCATTCATTTTGTAAAATACTTTTCTTAACTTGTCCTATTTTGTTCTTTATTTCTGTGAGGATGAATTTTATAAAGATTTGGAGAATGCCTTTAAGATATGCAAGTATTCAAAATTAAATGTCTTAATGGGTGACTTTAATGCTAATGTTGGAAATCAACAAGATGGATGCACAGTAGGCAAGTATGGACTAGAGGAACAGAATGAAAGAGGTTGCAGACTTGTACAGTGGGCAAAAGAGCATGATTTGATTATTGGAAACACCTAGTATCATCACCACCAAGGAGATTATGGACATGGAGGAGTCCTGACAATAAAATCAGAAACCAGACTGCTTACAACCTCATGAACAGAAGATTTTGAAATGCCTTAAAAGTTAAAAAAAAAGAAAAAAAGATACCAAATGCAGACTGCTACAGAGATCATAGATTCCCCGATCCCCCCCCCCCCCCCCCCCCGCATATCCTTTACAGGACATCACTGTCAAAATCAGCATCTTTCAGCTGATTGTTGATTTCTTGGCAAGATTACTCTCAGTAGTTTGCCATTGCTTTCTGAGCGACCGGCTCAATACTCCGTAAGTTACCGACGCGGAGAGAACCGGTACCAATTTTCACGCAACGTCACGTTACTTACGAGAGTATACAAGATTACGGAGAAAGTCGTGTAACCTCTAGACCAGAGAGACTGGCTGATCATAGATTAGTCATAAGAAATATACATATACAATTAAAGAAGGTCAAATATACACTAATAAATACAACATTTAATCTATGTGCACTAAAGAGTGAGGAGATAAAAGATAAATTCAATGTAGAGGTTATGAACAAATCTGATGCATTGTCCGATCTGGAAATTCTATTTCATGATGTCAGTGACTAGTGGGAAATATTAAAGAACTCAGCCAGCAAAGCTGCAGAAACAACTATCCCAAAAATGAAATAACAGGATATAAGAAATGGATAATGAAAGACATTTTATGGAAATAAGAAGAAATGACAAAAATAACAACGACAAATATGAAGAGATTCACAGGAAAATTAAGAAATTGTGCAAAGAGGCAAAAGAAGCATGGCCTGAAGAAAACTGCAGGGAAACTAAACCAACACAACACCTGAAATGCCAAATTAATGCACAGACAAATTAATGACATCACTAAAACAAATACATCAATGGGTTGCCTAAAAACCAAAGATGGCAAGATCATAATTAAACAAGATCAGGTTTTACATGCGTGGCCAGATTATGTGAAAGACCTTTATGATGATACAAGAGAGGAACAGTATGATTTTCTGAATTATAATGAAGGATCATCAATTTTTAGGATGGAGGTTGAAAATGCTCTTTACCATAAGGAAAAAAAAAACACTGACAAGACTCCCGACAACATCACAACATAAATGGTCAATGCCTTAGAAGAATATGGAATAGACCAAGTCACCAGACTGCTGAACACAATATATGATACTGGAGGTATTCCTCCTGAATTATGTAATTGTACATTTATTATTGTACATTTATTATTGGACATTGTAGTAACAGAGAGTGCAAACAGCGGACTCCTTGAATATCAAGAAAACGGTAACAATGGTGATATAAAAGAAAAAGGTAACATCAAAATGTGACATAGAAATAGAAGGGACAATTTTTAACCTAGGGGCATTTATAACATCAGGCCCATTTTACATTCGGCCCTTCCAATCACTCATCTTTTGTTCATAAATAGTACATGATACATTCACATAGGAAAAAAAAAACATTGTCAAATGAATATTGTAAACATAAACAATGCTTATTACCATGTTATGAGACATATCCCCACCCACCCACACATCCCCCACCCACCACACATCCCCCACACACCACACATCCCCCACACATCCCTCACACATCCCCCACATACACATCCCCTACCCACCCACACACACCCACAGGCACAAATGCACGCCCCCACCCATCCACTCACCCCAGACCCACACACATCCACCCACACCCCCCACCCACCCACACATACATAACCCAGGCACACATACATGCATCAACCCACCCATTCTCATCCCCCCACCTACACACATAACCCCACTTACACACATCTCCCACCCATCACATAACCCACATACACTCATCCACCCACATATCCTCCACCACTCACCCGCACACCCCCAACCACCCAGTCAAGCACACATCCCCCAATCACACATCCCCACCCACACACACATCTCCCTGCCAACCCACACATCCCACACCTACCCACAAACACTTGCCACACCCACCCACACATCCCCACTTACACACATTCCCCCACCCACACAATCTTGCCCACTCACTCATACATTCCACACCCCCACACACACACACATCCCACACACACATCCCTCCACCCATCCCAAACCTACACAACTCGCCCACCCACACACCCTCTACCCACCCCCAATCACCCACCCCCACCCCTCCCATACACACATCTCCCCACCCATACACATGTACCCCACCCACACACACATCTCCCCACCCACCAACACATCCCCCATCCACCCACCTCCAACCCACACACACCCCACCACCCACACATATTTCCCACCCACACACACTCCCTACCCATATACACATCTCCCACACACCAACCCACACATCCACACCAACCCACACCCACACATCCCACTACCCACCAACACCAACACACCCCCATCCAAACACATATCCCCACCCACATATCTCCACCCATACACACATCCCCCACCCACACTTCCCTGATCCACACACATCCCCACCCACCCATACATTTTGCTACCCACCCTCATATCCCCTCACACATCCTTCACACACACACACACACATCCTCCACTCACATACACACATCCCCCACCCACACACCCATTCCCCAACCCACACACACATCTTCCCACATCTCCACACATACCCCACCACACATATCCCCCACACACATCCCCCACACACACATCCTCACATCTAGACACACACATAATGCCTCACATAATCACTGAAACTAATATGAACAAACTTCCACACTTTACATACCTATACACTGATTACTATCGTGAGCATCATCACAAAAAAATTCAAAATTGGGGAAAAAATTGAAAAACATGGAAAAACTGGGGAAATTTGTGAAAATGACAAAAATATGTTATACATTGTGTAACGTAAAAAATGGTGATGCAATTCAATAAGATAATTCCTGGATTGACATAAACATTATCAGTGCATATAATATATGTTAAATTCAAGTGGCAGTAAAAATGCTAATATGGAAGATGAGGATACAGAATAAATATGGAATAGCATGTCACATGACATGCGTGCACTCAACTCTCGGCAGACCAAGAGAAATGACGCTGGATGGATTGAGACGCTGACATGGAAGAATATCATCAGTAGAGTTGATCCAAAAACCAAGGACCGAGATCTGTGGAGAGTCAAGAACGCCTACGCACTTGATGATAATTATGATGATAGTTATTGCAATCCTGAAGAAATCAGGAGCCTAGGACTGTAATCAACATCGAATAATTAGCATAATAAATGGGAATATTCTTAAACAAGTGAATCGGAACAATTATTTTGGAACAATCATAACATCTAATGGTAGATGCGTTGAAGAGATAAGAACAAGAATCCCTATGGCAAAGGTAACCTTTTGCAAGATGGTAAACATACTAACCAATAAAAAGATGTCAATTGCAACGAGAAAATAAGGTTAAAGTGCTACATAGAGCCTATACTTTTGTATGGATGTGAAACGTGGACAATGAGCAGACAAGCTGAAAAACATCTAATGGCAGTGAAAATGCAAAGAATACCATTGTCAGACAGAAAAACCAGTGAGCATGTCCTACAAGAAGCATCTGAAAACCATAAACTTAGACGCAGGCAGTCAAAATTGTGTGGGCACGTTATGAAAAGAAATTAGCTAGAAAACTTGGTGACAACTGGCAAGATTGAGGGGAAAAAGAACAAAGGGAAGGCAGAGAAGTAAATATCTGGATGGCTTGACCACATGGCATGGTTAAGACAAGAGCACAGAGCTGATCCACGACTCCGGTGATCGTGTAACATAGCAAACCATGGTCGCCCATGCTTATTGGCATGACACATGAGAATGATTTCTGTGATACATCTCCCGGCTGATGCATTCATGTACCTAAGTACATGAATTTCTGTACTTGCCCCAAATGAAACTATTAGTTAGTTTATGTATGAATAAAATTAATGGAACTGCAGTAAAGCTGTGAACATGTAAATAATATAAAATAACATAAAGTAATGCAGCTTTACAGATAAGAATTTAAAACAATACAGGATGTTGCAGCGACTAACAAATGGCAAGCAAACAAATACGTACATAAAACACACAATACAATTCAAGAGAATCCAGTGACTACATTAAGGCATAAGAACAAGATGGGAAGAATAAAAAAATGGAAAAGTGAGAACAATGAAGAGAAAATGAAATTCTGAAAAAAAAATGTTTTGTTGTTACTTATGTTAGAATCCCAGACTGTGATACTAACATGAATTTCACCTTGATACTCTTATATAGACAGCTGTGTTAGTCTGTGGTGTCATGGGGACCGGGGTAGGGGATGGTAACAGTTCAGTGAAGCTCTCCAGTAAATGAGTGGAAGTGGTACATGATAAAGAGGGAGAAAGGTAAGGTGGGAAGCAATGGATATGAGATGGTGGTCCATGAGTGAAAACTAAGAAGGATTGCACCGGTGGATGTCCATACAATGCATGAGTGGGTGCCAGTAAAAGGTTGGCCATGGAGTAGCAATGTTAAAGAGCAATGGTGTATGATGATGGTAATAATGAAATTCATTTTCTGTGCTCCTTTATGTGTGTACCAAAAGAATTCTAAAGTCTGGGTGGACTGATATATATGAGAACACATACATACATCTACACGCATCAACAAACATTCATACAACCATATACATACATATGTATATGACATATATGAGAAAGGAGAGAGAGATGGAGAGAGAGAGAAGAAGGGGGGGGGGGGGTTAGTATAGTACCTATGATATGCCACATGGAATATGTGGAATTAGAAAGTCTAAAAATATGAGGCTTCACTCATACTGTTCCATATGACATAGGGTCAGTAGGGCTGATTATTATAGCATGGTCGAAACATAGCAGCAGGCGATTTGGCAGTAGACTGCCTTGGGTTGGATTTTTCATAAAATAGTGTGCCTGCTGGTCGTTCAGAAAGTAAAGACAAACTACTGAGTGTAAACTTGCCAAGAAATTACAAACATCTAAAAAATGTTGTGGTTGACTGTGACGTCCTGTAAAGAATATGCAACTAACTTTTGTAGGATATACTTATGGTTTGCACCTATTTTAGTTTACTAAGGTTACTTATGTTTTTTTCTGCACATACACAGGTGCGTCTGGAATCCCAGGACTTCCTGGCGACAAAGGTATCCCTGGAGAACCTGGCTTAAAAGGCCTTCCAGGAGTAGATGGTGCTTCTGGAGAGCCTGGTCCATTAGGAAACCCAGGACCTCGTGGCCAGAAAGGCTTCCCTGGTTCACTTGGCTTGAATGGTAAGTTTTTGCTGTAGGATTGTATGCTGAGTTTTCTTGTGATGATTCTCAGTGAATTGTTGTAGGGCGATTCTCTCTTATCTGTTATATAATTTTGTTCTTTTTTTTTGTCAATTTGAGCTGATTCTCAAAGAACAGTTGTAGAATTAAGCTCCAGCAGTTGTAATATGATGCTCTAGTAATTGTAGAATGATACTTCAGTGGTTGTAGGATGATGCTTCAGTGGTTATAGGATGATACTTCAGTGGTCGTAGGATGATACTTCAGTGGTTATAGGATGATACTTCATCAGTTATAGGATGAAGTTCCAGCAATTATAGGATGATGCTCCATCAGTTGTATTATGATGCTCCATCAGTTGTAGGATGATGCTCCATCAGTTGTAGGATGATGCTCCATCAGTTGTAGGGTGATGCTCCATCAGTTGTAGGGTGATGCTCCATCAGTTGTAGGGTGATGCCCCATCAGTTGTATTATGATGCTCCATCAGTTGTAGGGTGATGCTCCATCAGTTGTAGGGTGATGCTCCATCAGTTGTAGGGTGATGCTCCATCAGTTGTAGGGTGATTCTCCATCAGTTGTAGAATGATGCTCCATCAGTTGTAGGATGATGCTCCATCAGTTGTAGAATGATGCTCAATCAGTTGTAGGGTGATGCTCCATCAGTTGTAGGGTGATGCTCCATCAGTTGTAGAATGATGCTCCATCAGTTGTAGAATGATGCTCCATCAGTTGTAGGATGATGCCCCAGTGGTTGTAGGATGATGCTCCATTAGTTGTAGGATGATGCTCCATCAGTTGTAGGATGATGCTCCATCAGTTGTAGGATGATGCTCCATCAGTTGTACGATGATGCTCCATCAGTTGTAGGGTGATGTTCCATCAGTTGTAGAATGATGCCCCAGTGGTTGTAGGATGATGCTCCATCAGTTGTAGGATGATGCTCCATCAGTTGTAGGATGATGCTCCATCAGTTGTAGGGTGATGCTCCATCAGTTGTAGGGTGATGCCCCATCAGTTGTATTATGATGCTCCATCAGTTGTAGGGTGATGCTCCATCAGTTGTAGGATGATGCTCCATCAGTTGTAGGGTGATGCTCCATCAGTTGTAGGGTGATTCTCCATCAGTTGTAGAATGATGCTCCATCAGTTGTAGGATGATGCTCCATCAGTTGTAGAATGATGCTCCATCAGTTGTAGGGTGATGCTCCATCAGTTGTAGGGTGATGCTCCATCAGTTGTAGAATGATGCTCCATCAGTTGTAGAATGATGCTCCATCAGTTGTAGGATGATGCTCCATCAGTTGTAGGATGATGCTTCATCAGTTGTAGAATGATGCTCCATCAGTTGTAGGATGATGCTCCATCAGTTGTAGGATGATGCTCCATCAGTTGTAGGATGATTTTCCATCAGTTGTAGGATGATGCTCCATCGGTTGTAGGATGATGCTCCATCAGTTGTAGGATGATGCTCCATCAGTTGTAGGATGATGCTCAATCAGTTGTAGCATGATGCCGCAGTGGTTGTAGGATGATGCTCCATCAGTTGTAGGATGATGCTCCATCAGTTGTAGGATGATGCTCCATCAGTTGTAGGATGATGCTCCATCAGTTGTAGGATGATGCTCCATCAGTTGTAGGATGATGCCCCAGTGGTTGTAGGATGATGCTCCATCAGTTGTAGGATGATGCTCCATCAGTTGTAGGGTGATGCTCCATCAGTTGTAGGGTGATGCTTCATCAGTTGTAGGATAATGCCCCAGTGACTGTAGGATGATGCTCCATCAGTTGTAGGATGATGCTCCATCAGTTGTAGGATGATGCTCCATCAGTTGTAGGATGATGCTCCATCAGTTGTACGATTATGCTCCATCAGTTGTAGGGTGATGTTCCATCAGTTGTAGAATGATGCCCCAGTGGTTGTAGGATGATGCTCCATCAGTTGTAGGATGATGCTCCATCAGTTGTAGGATGATGCTCCATCAGTTGTAGGATGATGCTCCATCAGTTGTAGGATGATGCTCCATCAGTTGTAGGATGATGCTCCATCAGTTGTAGGATGATGCTCCATCACTTGTAGGGTGATGCTCCATCAGTTGTAGGATGATGCTCCATCAGTTGTAGGATGATGCCCCAGTGGTTGTAGGGTGATGCTCCATCAGTTGTAGGATGATGCCCCAGTGGTTGTAGGGTGATGCTCCATCAGTTGTAGGATGATGCCCCAGTGGTTGTAGGATGATGCTCCATCAGTTGTAGGATGATGCTCCATCAGTTGTACGATGATGACCCAGTGGTTGTAGAATGATGCTCCATCAGTTGTAGGATGATGCTCCATCAGTTGTAGGATGATGCTCCATCAGTTGTAGGATGATGCCCCAGTAGTTGTAGGGTGATGCTCCATCAGTTGTAGGGTGATGCTCCATCAGTTGTAGGGTGATGCCCCAGTGGTTGTAGGGTGATGCCCCAGTGGTTGTAGGCTGATGCTCCATCAGTTGTAGGATGATGCTCCATCAGTTGTATGGTGATGCCCCAGTGGTTGTAGGGTGATGCTCCATCAGTTGTAGGATGATGCTCCATCAGTTGTGGGATGATGCTCCATCAGTTGTAGGATGATGCTCCATCAGTTGTAGGATGATGCTCCATCAGTTGTAGGATGATGCTCCATCAGTTGTTGGGTGTTGCCCCTGTGGTTGTAGGGTGATGCTCCATACATTGTAGGATGATGCGCCATCAGTTGTAGGGTGATGCTCCATCAGTTGTAGGATGATGCTCCATCAGTTGTAGGGTGATGATCCATCAGTTGTAGGGTAATGCTCCATAAGTTGTAGGATGATGCTCCATCAGTTGTAGGATGATGCTCCATCAGTTGTAGGATGATGCTCCATCAGTTGTAGGATGATGCTCCATCAGTTGTAGGATGATGCTCCATCAGTTGTAGGATGATGCTCCATCAGTTGTAGGATGATGCTCCATCAGTTGTAGGATGATGCTCCATCAGTTGTAGGATGATGCTCCATCAGTTGTAGGATGATGCTCCATCAGTTGTAGGATGATGCTCCATCAGTTGTAGGATGATGCTCCATCAGTTGTAGGATGATGCTCCATCAGTTGTAGGATGATGCTCCATCAGTTGTAGCATGATGCCCCAGTGGTTGTAGGATGATGCTCCATCAGTTGTAGGATGATGCTCCATCAGTTGTAGGATGATGCTCCATCAGTTGTAGGATGATGCCCCAGTGGTTGTAGGATGATGCTCCATCAGTTGTAGGATGATGCTCCATCAGTTGTAGGGTGATGCTCCATCAGTTGTAGGGTGATGCTCCATCAGTTGTAGGATGATGCCCCAGTGATTGTTGGATGATGCCCCAGTGGTTGTAGGATGATGCTCCATTAGTTGTAGGATGATGCTCCATCAGTTGTAGGATGATGCTCCATCAGTTGTAGGATGATGCTCCATCAGTTGTACGATGATGCTCCAGTGGTTGTAGGATGATGCTCCATCAGTTGTAGGATGATGCTCCATCAGTTGTAGGATGATGCTCCATCAGTTGTAGGATGATGCTCCATCAGTTGTAGAATGATGCTCCATCACTTGTAGGGTGATGCTCCATCAGTTGTAGGATGATGCTCCATCAGTTGTAGGATGATGCCCCAGTGGTTGTAGGGTGATGCTCCATCAGTTGTAGGATGATGCCCCAGTGGTTGTAGGATGATGCTCCGTCAGTTGTAGGATGATGCTCCATCAGTTGTAGGATGATGCTCCATCAGTTGTAGGATGATGCTCCATCAGTTGTAGGATGATGCTCCATCAGTTGTTGGGTATTGCCCCAGTGGTTGTAGGGTGATGCTCCATATGTTGTAGGATGATGCTCCATCAGTTGTAGGGTGATGCTACATCAGTTGTAGGATGATGTTACATCAGTTGTAGGGTGATGCTCCATCAGTTGTAGGATGATGCTCCATCAGTTGTAGGGTGATGCTCCATCAGTTGTAGGGTAATGCTTCATAAGTTGTAGGATGATGCTCCATCAGTTGTAGGATGATGCTCCATCAGTTGTAGGATGATGCTCCATCAGTTGTAGGATGATGCTCCATCAGTTGTAGGATGATGCTCCATAAATTGTAGGATGATGCTCCATCAGTTGTAGGATAATGCTCCATTAGTTGTAGGATGATGCTCCATCAGTTGTAGGATGATGCTCCATCAGTTGTAGGATGATGCTCCATCAGTTGTAGGATGATGCTCCATCAGTTGTAGGATGATGCTCCATCAGTTGTAGGATGATGCTCCATCAGTTGTAGCATGGTGCCCCAGTGGTTGTAGGATGATGCTCCATCAGTTGTAGGATGATGCTCCATCAGTTGTAGGGTGATGCTTTATCAGTTGTAGGATGATGCCCCAGTGGTTGTAGGATGATGCTCCATCAGTTGTAGGATGATGCTCCATCAGTTGTAGGATGATGCTCCATCAGTTGTAGGATGATGCTCCATCAGTTGTTGGGTGTTGCCCCAGTGGTTGTAGGGTGATGCTCCATATGTTGTAGGATGATGCTCCATCAGTTGTAGGGTGATGCTACATCAGTTGTAGGATGATGTTACATCAGTTGTAGGGTGATGCTCCATCAGTTGTAGGATGATGCTCCATCAGTTGTAGGGTGATGCTCCATCAGTTGTAGGGTAATGCTTCATAAGTTGTAGGATGATGCTCCATCAGTTGTAGGATGATGCTCCATCAGTTGTAGGATGATGCTCCATCAGTTGTAGGATGATGCTCCATCAGTTGTAGGATGATGATCCATAAGTTGTAGGATGATGCTCCATCAGTTGTAGGATAATGCTCCATCAGTTGTAGGATGATGCTCCATCAGTTGTAGGATGATGCTCCATCAGTTGTAGGATGATGCTCCATCAGTTGTAGGATGATGCTCCATCAGTTGTAGGATGATGCTCCATCAGTTGTAGGATGATGCTCCATCAGTTGTAGGATGATGCTCCATCAGTTGTAGGATGATGCTCCATCAGTTATAGGATAATGCCCCAGTGGTTGTAGGATGATGCTCCATCAGTTGTAGGATGATGCTCCATCAGTTGTAGGTTGATGCTCCATCAGTTGTAGGATGATGCTCCATCAGTTGAAGGATGATGCTCCATCAGTTGTAGGATGATGCTCCATCAGTTGTAGGATGATGTTCCATCAGTTGTAGGGTGATGCTCCATCAGTTGTAGGGTGATGCTCCATCAGTTGTAGGGTGATGCTCCATCAGTTGTAGGGTGATGCTACATCAGTTGTAGGGTGATGCTCCATCAGTTGTAGGGTGATGCTCCATCAGTTGTAGGATGATGCTCCATCAGTTGTAGGGTGATGCTCCATCAGTTGTAGGGTGATGCCCCAGTGGTTGTAGGGTGATGCTCCATCAGTTGCAGGATGATGCTCCATTAGTTGTAGGATGATGCTCCATCAGTTGTAGGATGATGCCCCAGTGGTTGTAGGGTGATGCTCCATCAGTTGTAGGATGATGCCCCAGTGGTTGTAGGGTGATGCTCCATCAGTTGTAGGATGATGCCCCAGTGGTTGTAGGATGATGCTCCATCAGTTGTAGGATGATGCTCCATCAGTTGTAGGATGATGCTCCATCAGTTGTAGTATGATGCCCCAGTAGTTGTAGGGTGATGCTCCATCAGTTGTAGTGTGATGCTCCATCAGTTGTAGGGTGATGCCCCAGTGGTTGTAGGGTGATGCCCCAGTGGTTGTAGGGTGATGCTCTATCAGTTGTAGGATGATGCTCCATCAGTTGTATTGTGATGCCCCAGTGGTTGTAGGGTGATGCTCCATCAGTTGTAGGATGATGCTCCATCAGTTGTAGGATGATGCTCCATCAGTTGTAGGATGATGCTCCATCAGTTGTAGGATGATGCTCCATCAGTTGTTGGGTGTTGCCCCAGTGGTTGTAGGGTGATGCTCCATACGTTGTAGGATGATGCTCCATCAGTTGTAGGGTGATGCTCCATCAGTTGTAGGATGATGCTACATCAGTTGTAGGGTGATGCTCCATCAGTTGTAGGATGATGCTCCATCAGTTGTAGGGTGATGCTCCATCAGTTGTAGGGTAATGCTCCATCAGTTGTAGGATGATGCTCCATCAGTTGTAGGGTGATGCTCCATCAGTTGTAGGATGATGCTCCATCAGTTGTAGGAGGATGCTCCATCAGTTGTAGGGTGATGCCCCAGTGGTTGTAGGGTGATGCTCCATCAGTTGTAGGGTGATGCTCCATCGGTTGTAGGATGACGCTCCATCAGTTGTAGGGTGATGCTCCATCAGTTGTAGGATGATGCTCCATCAGTTTTAGGATGATGCTCCATTAGTTGTAGGATGATGCTCCATCAGTTGTAGGATGATGCTCCATCAGTTGTAGGGTGATGCCCCATCAGTTGTAGGGTGATGCCCCATCAGTTGCAGGATGATGCCCCATCAGTTGTAGGGTGATACTCCATCAGTTGTAGGATGATGCTCCATCAGTTGTAGGATGATGCTCCATCAGTTGTAGGATGATGCTCCATCAGTTGTAGGGTGATGCTCCATCAGTTGTAGGATGATGCTCCATCAGTTGTAGGATGATGCTCCATCAGTTGTAGGATGATGCTCTATCAGTTGTAGGATGATACTCCATCAGTTGTAGGATGATGCTCCATCAGTTGTAGGATGATGCTCCATCAGTTGTAGGATGATGCTCCATCAGTTGTAGGATGATGCTCCATAAGTTGTAGGATGATGCTCCATAAGTTGTAGGATGATGCTCCATCAGTTGTAGGGTGATGCTCCATCAGTTGTAGGGTGATGCTCCATCAGTTGTAGGATGATGCTCCATCAGTTGTAGGATGATGCTCCATCAGTTGTAGGATGATGCTCCATCAGTTGTAGGATGATGCTCCATCAGTTGTAGGATGATGCTCCATCAGTTGTAGGATGATGCTCCATCAGTTGTAGGATGATGCCCCAGTGGGTGTAGGATGATGCTCCATCAGTTGTAGGATGATGCTCCATCAGTTGTAGGATGATGCTCCATCAGTTTTAGGATGATACTCCATCAGTTGTAGGATGATGCTCCATCAGTTGTAGGATGATGCTCCGTCAGTTGTAGATTATGCTCCATCAGTTGTAGGATGATGCTCCATCAGTTGTAGGATGATGCTCCATAAGTTGTAGGGTGATGCTCCATCAGTTGTAGGATGATGCTCCATCAGATGTAGTGTGATGCTCCATCAGTTGTAGGGTGATGCTCCATCAGTTGTAGGATGATGCTCCATCAGTTGTAGGATGATGCTCCATCAGTTGTAGTGTGATGCTCCATCAGTTGTAGGATGATGCTCCATCAGTTGTAGGTTGATGCTCCATCAGTTGTAGGATGATGCTCCATCAGTTGAAGGATGATGCTCCATCAGTTGTAGGATGATGCTCCATCAGTTGTAGGATGATGTTCCATCAGTTGTAGGGTGATGCTCCATCAGTTGTAGGGTGATGCTCCATCAGTTGTAGGGTGATGCTCCATCAGTTGTAGGGTGATGCTACATCAGTTGTAGGGTGATGCTCCATCAGTTGTAGGGTGATGCTCCATCAGTTGTAGGATGATGCTCCATCAGTTGTAGGGTGATGCTCCATCAGTTGTAGGGTGATGCCCCAGTGGTTGTAGGGTGATGCTCCATCAGTTGCAGGATGATGCTCCATTAGTTGTAGGATGATGCTCCATCAGTTGTAGGATGATGCTCCATGAGTTTTAGGGTGATGCCCCAGTGGTTGTAGGGTGATGCTCCATCAGTTGTAGGGTGATGCTCCATCAGTTGTAGGGTGATGCCCCAGTGGTTGTAGGGTGATGCTCCATCAGTTGTGGGGTGATGCTCCATCAGTTGTAGGGTGATGCTCCATCAGTTGTGGGGTGATGCCCCAGTGGTTGTAGGATGATGCTCCATCAGTTGTAGGGTGATGCTCCATCAGTTGTAGGGTGATGCTCCATCAGTTGTGGGATGATGCCCCAGTGGTTGTAGGATGATGCTCCATTAGTTGTAGGGTGATGCTCCATCAGTTGTAGGGTGATGCTCCATCAGTTGTAGGGTGATGCTCCATAAGTTGTAGGATGATGCTCCATCAGTTGTAGGATGATGCTCCATCAGTTGTAGGATGATGCCCCGGTGGTTGTAGGGTGATGCTCCATCAGTTGTAGGATGATGCCCCAGTGGTTGTAGGGTGATGCTCCATCAGTTGTAGGATGATGCCCCAGTGGTTGTAGGATGATGCTCCATCAGTTGTGGGGTGATGCTCCATCAGTTGTAGGGTGATGCTCCATCAGTTGTGGGGTGATGCCCCAGTGGTTGTAGGATGATGCTCCATCAGTTGTAGGGTGATGCTTCATCAGTTGTAGGGTGATGCTCCATGAGTTGTGGGATGATGCCCCAGTGGTTGTAGGATGATGCTCCATCAGTTGTAGGTTGATGCTCCATCAGTTGTAGGGTGATGCTCCATCAGTTGTAGGGTGATGCTCCATCAGTTGTAGGGTGATGCTCCATAAGTTGTAGGGTGATGCTCCATCAGTTGTAGGATGATGCTCCATCATTTGTAGGATGATGCCCCGGTGGTTGTAGGGTGATGCTCCATCAGTTGTAGGATGATGCCCCAGTGGTTGTAGGGTGATGCTCCATCAGTTGTAGGATGATGCTCCATCAGTTGTAGGATGATGCCCCAGTGGTTGTAGGATGATGCTCTATCAGTTGTACTGTGATGCTCCATCAGTTGTAGGATGATGCTCCATCAGTTGTAGGATGATGCCCCAGTGGTTGTAGGGTGATGCTCCATCAGTTGTAGGATGATGCTCCATCAGTTGTACGGTGATGCTCCATCAGTTGTAGGATGATGCTCCATCAGTTGTAGGGTGATGCCCCATCAGTTGTAGGGTGATGCTCCATCAGTTGTAGGGTGATGCTCCATCAGTTGTAGGATGATGCTCCATCAGTTGTAGGGTGATGCCCCATCAGTTGTAGGATGATGCTCCATCTGTTGTAGGATGATGCTCCATCAGTTGTATGATGATGCTCCATCAGTTGTAGGGTGATGCTCCATCAGTTGTAGGATGATGCTCCATCAGTTGTAGGGTGATGCCCCAGTGGTTGTAGTGTGATGCTCCATCAGTTGTAGGATGGTGCTCCATCAGTTGTAGGATGATGCTCCATCAGTTGTAGGATGATGCTCCATCAGTTGTAGAGTGATGCCCCAGTGGTTGTAGGATGATGCTCCATCAGTTGTAGGATGATGCTCCATCACTTGTAGGGTGATGCCCCAGTGGTTATAGTGTGATGCTTCATCAGTTGTAGGGTGATGCTCCATCAGTTGTAGGATGATGCTCCATCAGTTGTAGGGTGATGCTCCATCAGTTGTAGGAGGATGCTCCATTAGTTTAAGATGATGCTCCATCAGTTGTAGGATGATGCTTCAGTGGTTGTAGGATGATGCTTCATCAGTTGTGGGGTGATGCTCCATCAGTTGTAGGGTGATGCTCCATCAGTTTTGGGATGATGCTCCAGTGTTTGTAGGATGATGCTCCATCAGTTGTAGGGTGATGCTCCATCAGTTGTAGGGGGATGCTCCATCAGTTGTGGGATGATGCCCCAGTGGTTGTAGGATGATGCTCCATCAGTTGTAGGGTGATGCTCCATCAGTTGTAGGGTGATGCTCCATCAGTTGTAGTGTGATGCTCCATCAGTTGTAGGGTGATGCTCCATCAGTTGTAGGGTGATGCTCCATCAGTTGTAGGATGATGCTCCATCAGTTGTAGGATGATGCCCCAGTGGTTGTAGGGTGATTCTCCATCAGTTGTAGGGTGATGCCCCAGTGGTTGTAGGGTGATGCTCCATCAGTTGTAGGATGATGCCCCAGTGGTTGTAGGATGATTCTCCATCAGTTGTAGGGTGATGCTCCATCAGTTGTAGGATGATGCTCCATCAGTTGTAGGGTGATGCTCCATCAGTTGTAGGATGATGCTCCATCAGTTGTAGGGTGATGCTCCATCAGTTGTAGGATGATGCTCCATCAGTTGTAGGATGATGCTCCATCAGTTGTAGGGTGATGCTCCATCAGTTGTAGGGTGATGCCCCATCAGTTGTAGGATGATGCTCCATCAGTTGTAGGATGATGCCCCAGTGGTTTTAGGGTGATGCTCCATCAATTGTAGGATGATGCCCCAGTGGTTGTAGGATGATGCTCCATCAGTTGTAGGGTGATGCTCCATCAGTTGTAGGGTGATGCCCCATCAGTTGTAGGATGATGCCCCAGTGGTTGTAGGATGATGCTCCATCAGTTGTAGGATGATGCTCCATCAGTTGTAGGATGATGCTCCAGTGGTTGTAGGATGATGTTCCATCAGTTGTAGGGTGATGCTCCATCAGTTGTAGGATGATGCCCCATCAGTTGTAGGGTGATGCTCCATCAGTTGTAGGGTGATGCTCCATCAGTTGTAGGATGATGCTCCAGTGGTTGTAGGATGATGCTCCATCAGTTGTAGGATGTTGCCCCATTAGTTGTAGGGTGATGCTCCATCAGTTGTATGACGATGCTCCATCAGTTGTAGGATGATGCTCCATCAGTTGTAGGATGATACTCCATCAGTTGTAGGATGATGCTCCAGTGGTTGTAGGATGATGCTCCATCAGTTGTAGGATGATGCTCCAGTGGTTGTAGGATGATGCTCCATCAGTTGTAGGATGATGCTCCATCAGTTGTAGGATGATGCTCCATCAGTTGTAGGATGATGCTCCATCAGCTGTAGGATGATGCTCCATCAGTTGTAGGATGATGCTCCATCAGTTGTAGGATGATGCTCCATCAGTTGTAGGATGATGCCCCAGTGGTTGTAGGGTGATGCTCCATCAGTTGTAGGATGATGCTCCATCAGTTGTAGGGTGATGCTCCATCAGTTGTAGGATGATGCCCCATCAGTTGTAGGGTGATGCTCCATCAGTTGTAGGGTGATGCTCCATCAGTTGTAGGATGATGCTCCAGTGGTTGTAGGATGATGCTCCATCAGTTGTAGGATGTTGCCCCATTAGTTGTAGGGTGATGCTCCATCAGTTGTACGACGATGCTCCATCAGTTGTAGGATGATGCTCCATCAGTTGTAGGATGATACTCCATCAGTTGTAGGATGATGCTCCAGTGGTTGTAGGATGATGCTCCATCAGTTGTAGGATGATGCTCCATCAGTTGTAGGATGATGCTCCATCAGTTGTAGGATGATGCTCCATCAGTTGTAGGATGATGCTTCATCAGTTGTAGGATGATGCTCCATCAGCTGTAGGATGATGCTCCATCAGTTGTAGGATGATGCTCCATCAGTTGTAGGATGATGCTCCATCAGTTGTAGGATGATGCCCCAGTGGTTGTAGGGTGATGCTCCATCAGTTGTAGGATGATGCTCCATCAGTTGTAGGATGATGCTCCATCAGTTGTAGGATGATGCTCCATCAGTTGTAGGGTGATGCCCGATCAGTTGTAGGGTGATGCTCCATCAGTTGTAGGGTGATGCCCCATCAGTTGTAGGGTGATGCCCCATCAGTTGTAGGATGATGCTCCATCAGTTGTAGGATGATGCTCCATCAGTTGTAGGATGATGCTCCAGTGGTTGTATGATGATGCTCCATCAGTTGTAGGATGATGCTCCAGTGGTTGTAGGATGATGCTCCATCAGTTGTAGGATGATGCTCCATCAGTTGTAGGATGATGCTCCATCAGTTGTAGGATGATGCTCCATCAGTTGTAGGATGATGCTCCATCAGTTGTAGGATGATGCTCCATCAGTTGTAGGATGATGCCCCAGTGGTTGTAGGATGATGCTCCATCACTTGTAGGAGGATGCTCCATTAGTTTAAGATGATGCTGCAGTTGGTTGTAGGATCTTTCTTCTTCTTCTTTCATTCACTTGAAATATATCCATAACTTCAATGTTGTCTCTAACAGTCTTTTTTAGTTCACTCATTGGTCCATAGAGTTTATCTTTCACTGTTGTCTCTCTAGGCCAGAAGGTTCGCCTGGATATGTTGTAGTTTGGGCAGTCCTGGAGTATGTGCTCTGCTGTCTGCGACGTCAAACCACATGTGCATATGGCTGAGTCACCAATCTTGAATTTGTAAAAATGTGGTTGCATAATCTATTGACTGGCAAGAGAAGGTCAACCAGAGAGACGAATGGAGACGGACTGTATCTGCAGCAAAGAACCTCAATGGCTTGGAATGCTGAAGAAGAAGATAATCTATTGTGTCCTGTTCTGAGGCGCAGAATAATGACCTGTTCTGGTCTGTCCATAACTTGGTAGTCGTCTTGAGTAGGGTTTGGTGGCCTTCTGATTGATTTGATCATTCTTTTCTTTTGGTGGTATGTTGTTCTTCTTTTGCTTCTTCCTTAGCCAATTGATCAGCTCTGTCGTTTCCAGGTACTCCACAGTGGGATGGTGTCCACGGTATGGTGACCTTATGCTGACTGCTAAGTTCAGAAAGTAGTGTCCTTCATTCGTTCATTCAGTAGCATGTCCTTTGTAGAACCTCGCTCCCATAAACACATTTTGGAAAACCTCTCGATCATAAGCAAGATGTCCCGAGTCCGATACACCCATTTGGAGATCATCCGCCACATCCTGCACCCATCTTCTCCTTGGCCTTCCTCTTCCTCTCTTCTCATGCTTATACCCCTCCATTATTGTTCTCTCCAAACTTTCATGACATTTCAAGTAACCAAAATATTTAAATTTTCTTTGTTTTATCGTCTTTAATAGCCAACCTTCTTCAATATTCATTCAATATTGATTTTGCATCTATCAATATCTCCACAGGTTATGTACCATGGCTTGTATTTTGTAATTTCTCTGTTGCTATCTTGATAGCCTCAATTTCAGCATCACAGTTATGGCAGTACTTTCCTGTTGGAACTCTGGCCGTGTCCCTAGTATTATTTGGGTATTCTATGTACACTCCTGCCTGTCTCTCTGGCCGAGGGGTTACAATACTTTCTCCGTAATCCCGTTTATCCACGCTCTCGCAGTGCGCAGGAATTGGTTGCGGTTCTACCCGCGCTCGTGACTTGCGGGATAATGAGCCGGTTGCTCAGAAAGCAGTGGCAAACTACTGAGCGTAATCTTGCCAAAGAGATCAACAATCAGCTGAAAGATGCTGATGTTGACAGTGATGTCCTGTAAAGGATTTGCAAACATGTTTTTTTAATGTACACTCTCAAACAGCATTTTGTGCTGATCCATCTGTGTAGACTCGAATCCAGGTATCCTGTGTGTCCATCACTGGCCATTGTTCCTGCCTCCTGCACCCTCATGCCCAAGGTGTCTGCAGTGTTCTGTGTCCATCTCTGGCCATTGTTCCCGCTTCCTGTACCCTCATGCCCTAGGTGTCTGCAGTGTCCTATGTCCATCTCTGGCCATTGTTCCCGCCTCCTGCACCCTCATGCCCTAGGTGTCTGCAGTGTCCTATGTCCATCTCTGGCCATTGTTCCCGCCTCCTGTACCCTCATGCCCTAGGTGTCTGCAGTGTCCTATGTCTTTGTAATTTCCTTTAGTTCTGTTTTATATATGAGGGTTAGTCAGTGAGTCACAAAATGATGTAAGATGGCTGATGGTAATTTATAAAGGTTTCATTATCTGGCATATCCATATATCTTGATGTCTATGTATGACATAAGGCAATATATATATATATATATATATATATATATATATATATATATATATATATATATATATATATATATATATATATATATATATATATATGTGTGTGTGTGTGTGGGTGGGTGGGTGGGTGGAAGGAAGGAAGGAAGGATGGAAAACCATTTAACTTGCTGTCTTCTGACAAAATCTAGTGCTGCTATAACCCTCACTTTAGTCCTGATGTCTTCATTTTTGATGTGATCTCTTCCTGATGCATTGAGTATTCTTCTCAGGAATTACATTTCTGTTGTTTTATATGTAAGTGTGTGTGTGTACATAAGTATGTGCATACATATGCGTGTGCATACACATATAGGAAAATATGCATATGTACATATCTACATTATTTTTCTTTCTTTTAAAAAAAAGATATAGAGCAAGAAGACACCTTAAAGTAATGCAAAAGTGAAGGTTCTCTTGGCTAGACCACATTCTCAGTCATGAAGAAGCATCAAAGTGTACACAAAATAAAAGAAATACATAGCTAGAGGGCAACAAACAGATTTAAAAAAAAACATACATGATGAAGTAGACATACACAGAACTATGAATGCAAATATATGTAGAAGTGAAGGGTGTGACACAAGATCATGCCTATGAAATGGGATGATGAGGGAACCTCATGACCAGCCCAGGGACTGAAATACTTGAAGTCTTCAGGTTGAAGGCAATGATATCTTGCTATTCTATGTCTTATCACAGAAGGAGCATTTGTATATCAGTTATTATTGCCTTTCCAAAGGGGACGATGGACCACCAGGGGTACCAGGTCTAGATGGTATCCCTGGGTTATCTGGACCTAAAGGAGAGAAAGGTAAAGCTGGTCTGCCAGGAATGGATGGCCTTCCTGGAAGTGGTGGACCTCCAGGTTCTGATGGTACTCCTGGGCCTGCTGGTCTCTCTGGATTGCCAGGTAAGAGTAGTTTTTAAATAAATACTTTACTATTTATTTGTTTACAGCTAGGTCTGTCCCTACGTGACTACATTCTAGAAATGTTGAAAACTACAATGTACATAGACAATTAAAACCTTAATGAGACAATAAATATTATTTTCGCATGATTAACAAAATTCCTTGCTATAATATTTATTCGGAGCCATAATAGCTAGAAGCTGACCTGTTGGTCTGGTCATCATGGGTTTGAATTTGCATCGAGGTAGATTTTTCAAATTGATGGGTTCCCAGGCGTACCCAGTTTAAACATTAGTTCTAAGAAGTGTCTTGAGAACTAAAGGCAGATGGCATGATATTAACCCATGACCTTTCAGTTGCCAATCGGTCTATCAAATTATGGGCTAGTACTATATGCCCTTGCCAGTGTGTCACCAGGGCCTAGTGTCACCAGGGCCTAGTGTCACCAGGGTCTACAAGGGAGGCAAAGAATAGCAACACTGTAACCTTTCATACAAAACAGTTGCAAAATCCAGCCAATCATCAACAAGGTGACAACAGGCAGTTGGTTGAGGACTTATGCTTCGTTGGAAGAAAGAAGGCAGCAGCAGCAGAAGAAGACCATATTTCCAATACACCTAAATGTGTGTAGAAGGGACCTTTTTAATGTTTATATTAAGCTGACAGTTTGACATCAGCTTGTATTAATTTTTTTGCCATGACATACATTATATATCAGAGCAAGGCAGACTTTATACTAAATGTTTGATGAAGACTTTTTTTACATTGATTTGTCCTTGTTTATTTTACAGAGTGATCATTTCTCACTCATAGTTTGAATTGCTCGTTTACTTTTTTAGTTTCCTTTTTTTGCTTTTGTGGTGTTTCCTCTAATTTATAAGTCTTTCTGTGATTTGCATGTTGAACAGTATATTTGTTGATTGATTTATCCATGACATTTCTGGTTTTTGTAGACTTTATGAAAAAAAAGAAAGGCAGTATGAGAGAGTGTGAAAGATAAGAGGTATCTCACTCTTGAGTTACATAAGGAAAATGTACGTGGGAACAAAGAGCTAGACCTGTAGTCGAACAATAGTTAAGCAAAGTACTAGGCCTATCTGGCTTCAGGAAAGGTCAAAGTTGCAATGATGCACTATTTACACAATGGCAAATATATGAAAAAGCCATTGAATACAATGACCCGCAAAATATAGTGTTTTTGGACCATAAGCCAAGTGGCCAAACCATCCAGGTATTTACTTCTTGACCTTCCCCTTGGTCTCTTTCCCTCAATCTTGCCAGTTGTCACCAAGTTCTCCAATTAATTTCTTCTCATAACATGGCCAAAGATTTTGGCTGTCTACGTCCAGTGTTTCTAATCAGTTTATGATTTTCATTTCTTTCTTGAAGGACTTGTTCATTGGTTTTTCTGTCTGTCCATGGTATTCTTTACATTTTCCTCAGAAACCACATTTCCACAGCCATCAGATGTTTTTCAGCTTGACTGCTCATTGTCCATGCTTCAAAAAAATAATAATATAGGTTCTATGTAGCACCTCAACAGTTAGTTGCATATCCTTTAACAGGACGTCACAGTCAACCCCATCATTTATTAGCCGTTTGTGATTTCTAGGCAAGTTTACATTCAGTAGTTTGTCATTGCTTTCTGAACAACCAGCTGTCATACCTTTGTATGAAAACCAATGCAAGGAGGCCTGCTTCCAAATCACCCACAGCTGTGTTTCAACCGTGGAATGTGGGATTACAAATTGCATTCGTAACCCTGTCACCTCAGAGCTGACTTCAACAGATAGATAGATGTAAATGATGAAGAATACAGGATAGAAGGACAGTTACCAGGAAACATGACAGCCATATATTACTTGAACCAAAGTGCAATAAGAACACAAGAAGGGATATCATATATGTAGGACAGTCAATACAGGAGTGAGATGCACACTCCTACCCAACTTAATATCATAAACACAGTGACGTAATGACAGTTTAAAGATGGCCGTCCCACATTTGACATGCACCAAAGAGGAGCAGCATTCTGTTATCCGTTTTTTAGTCAGTGAAGGGGTGAAACCTATAGAAATTCATCTGCTAATGAAGGTCCAGTATGGTGATGCATGCCTGTCAGTCCAGCAAGTGTATGAGTGGAGTAGGAAGTTTAAAAATGGCATGACTTATGTGACAGACTGTTCATGGCTGGGTCAGACACACCAAGTAGTGACCCCTGAGTCGACTGCATCCATTGAAGGCCTCACACAGGAATACCGCTAATTGACTGTGAGTGACATTGCTACATATCTTCACTTCAGTCAAGGTTCAGCACACCACATCATCCATGATGTGCTACCGTACCGGAAAGTGTCTGCAAGGTGGGTTCCATGGCAGCTTACTCCAGAATTGAAACAATGACGCATTGATGCCTTTTGTGGTTTGATATCAAGCAAGAAGTCTGTCAAGGCTGTATGCTGTCCCCCTATTTGTTTAACCTGTATGCCGAAAATATAATGAAACATGTCAGAGATGATATAACCAATAAGCAATATGATGCTCTAAATATCAGTGGTCATGAAATACCAATGAATTGATATGCTGATGATACATAATGTTATAGAAAAACTAATAAGCTCAACCCAAAACAATAGTAAAATTCACAACTTGTATCTTAACTTATTTTAAAAAAAACAAAGATAATGCATACAGATAAAACTAATATGGAGAAAGAAATAATGATAATGAGGAAAAATTGGAGGTGATGAAAAATTTCAAATATCTTGGGTCAATAAATACCAACAATGGTGACACAATGACAAAAATTTAAAGACAAATATCTATTGCTCTTCACAAACTAAAACAACTGAATAAATTGTGGCGTGCGAGAGATAGGCCTACAAAAATTAGATTTTAAGAGCATGCATCTGTCCCATTGCAAGATACGCCTGTGAGACCCGGACACTTACTAAACAAGCTGAACAGCGCAAAAATGCCTTTGAATATAAATGTTAAAGACGGGTTCTAAGAATATCTTGGATACAGAAAAGAACAAATGCATCATACAGTAAGATTTGAATATTGAAGAAGGTTGGCTACTAAAGAAGATAAAACAAAGAAAATTAAATATTTTGCTCACTTGAAACATCATGAAAGTTTGGAGAGAACCATTGTGGAGGTGTTTATGCCTGGCAAGAGAGGAAGAGGAAGGCCAAAGAGAAGATGGGTGCACAATGTGGCAGATGATTTCCAGATGGGTGTATCGGCTGCGGGACATCATGCTTATGACCGAGAAGTTTTCAGGAAAGTTGTTATGGGGGCGTGGTTCTTCAAAGGACATGCTACTGAATGAATTAATGAAAGTTGCAGAACAGGTTAGGAAATGGTGGTTTTCTTCTAATTATTCAATGGCTTTTATTTACTTCTAATAATTTAACAGGGCCTAAGGGTGTTCCAGGTGATAATGGTTTCAATGGCGAGCCAGGTCGCCTTGGTGATGACGGAATTCCAGGTTTACCTGGCATGAAGGGAGTCAAGGGCAGCACAGGAACAACAGGCCAAACTGGCACACCTGGATCTAATGGTAAGTGGTGATTTGTTTGAAGGAGGCAAGTCTGACTACTTGGTGTTTGTTTCAATGTTCACTGTTTTGTCATCATAGATTGTCAACCAGCTCACCTGCATAATAGTTTAGCTTTGATGTCCACTTACAGCTGGCATTTGTCTGACTGTCTATTGTTCTAATATTAATGCATTTTGTTCTTCTGTTATTCTCTCTCTCTCACTCTCTCATACACACTCTCTCGCAGACAGCACACTCTCTCTCTCAGACAGCACACTCTCTCTCTCTCTCTCTCAGACATCATACACACACATTTATTCTCTCTCTCTCTCTCTCTCTCTCTCTCTCTCTCTCTCTCTCTCTCTCTCTCTCTCTCTCTCTCTCTCTCTCTCTCTCTCAGACAGTATACACACTCTCTCTCTCTCACTCAGGCAGTACACACTCTCTCTGATAGTATACACTCTCTCTCTCTCTCTCTCAGACAGAAAAAAAAACAACCACACACACGCACGCATGCACGCACACACAGACTCTCTCTCTCTCTATCAGGTTGCATGTACACACACCCTCTCTCTATCAGACAGCATGTATACACACACAATCTTTCTTTCTTAGACAGCAGACACGCACACACACACACACGCATGCTTGATCGCACACACACGCAGCACGTGTGCGCACACGCACACACACAGACAGAGAGAGAGAGAGTCTGTCTCAAATATCACACACACACTCTCTCAGACAGCACACACACACACTCTCTCAGACAGCACACACACACTCTCTCAGACAGCACACACACACACACTCTTTCAGACAGCACACACAATGCACACACACTCTTTCTCTCTCCCTCTCTCTCTCAGATAGCACACACACACACTCTTTATCCGACAGCACACACACACACACACACACACACACACACTTTCTCTCTCTCTCTCTCTCTCTCTCTCTCCCAGACAGCATACACACTCTGTCATACACACACTAGCTCTCTTTCTTATACACATTTGCGCACATACACATGCACACACACACACACTCTCTCATCTCTCTCACTGTCTCTCACTCACATTCTGTCTCACATACATACACACACTCTTTCTCTCACTCTGTATCTCACTCTGTCACACACACTTTCATTCTTTCTCTTGTCTCTCACACTTTCTCTCTCTATTTTCATCATTACTTTATACTTTTTTAGACAAGTAAATATGTTTTTAATGTATTTAATAAACATAGCAATAAGTAAGTAGACAATGATGTAGGTATTTTTTTATAGAATTAGCGAGTAATTAATAATGAATGTGTTTTCTTGAATATAGTAAATACAAAAATGAACAAGTAAACAATAATTTATGTGTATTGTTATGTGGATATAGAAATAAGCAAGTAGACTTATGATTGTTTGCGAGTATGTTTAGGGAATAACAAAATAATATACTGGACAATAATTTGTGTTTATTTGTTATAGTTAGTGACTTGAGAAATAAACAAGTAGACACATATTTGTGTATTTTGCTATATTTTTATATCTCGGGCATTATAATGGAAATATAAGTTGTAAACTATTACCAGAAGTTACAGAAATTATTTATTGGGAGCAAGAATCTGCCATCAGGAGGACTCGAGTTAGACAAGGATGTGTTTTATCACATGATCTCTATCACATTTACAGCTAGACATTACTCAGAAACACTGGGCATTTTGAAGGAGTGAAAGTTGGAGGCCAAAATATAAATATTTGAAGATATGAACATAACACAGTATAATAACAGACTCTTCAACTAGTCTGCAAACCAGATGATGACGGAGAGAAAAACTAGGGATTAACCAGACATTTTTGAAAATACTAGAGACAGAAGGCTGTAGACAAGCACGATGACAAGTGTTATATAATATGAACTATTGGAGAATCCCCTATTTAAATTTAATTGATACAACTTTGGAAAATAATGTCATGGTTAATGTTTGTTAATGGTTTATTAACAACTACCAATGTATTTGTACTATGGACACACACATATGTGGTCTGTGTCAGCAGATGTTGAAGTGTACACAATCTGTTTCAATAGTGAACTGATCATGTTTGCATCTCTTGTGTCCCTGCCATGATCATGCCTACTACTCAGTCAATCAAAATACTTTGCGACAGCTGCTGTACATAAGACTGAGCATGCATGGGAATGCCCATTGTGCAGTGACGTCATTTGACATAACATATTATGCCTACTACTGTCACAAGTGATGTCAGATGACAGAAGTTGTGGTCTGGGTGATTCATCAACCTTGTGTCAGCCTGTAGCAATCCATCATATGTGATATATATTCTATTATTCTATTCAGGACCAAAGGGTGCCTTAGGTCTGCCTGGAGCAAAAGGTGAAGTAGGAGCTAAAGGTGACCCTGGTTTTCCAGGTGATTCTGGTCCTAAAGGTGAACCAGGCTTCCAAGGATCACCTGGTCCAAAGGGAACCTCAGGTAATTATCTACTGCTCATTTATGTTTATAATTATGGGCCAATTATTTGGATATTTTAAATAATATTTATGGACAATGACACTAGTAGAAGAAAACATTGGTTGTGAGAATATCTTGAAGGAGAATTTATTGATTGAAGCAGATTTTAACTGAAGAAAATATATTGATGGATACCCATTTTATATTGAACCTTTGATGGTTCCTTCTCCCTGCTACTGAGTTGAGTGCATGGAGCGACACTGTGAGCCGTGAATTTCATGTAGAGTGCTTTTACATCTGTCCGCAGTTGTTTTTATTGTGAACTACATATTCAGAAAAATGGTGGGTGGCCGGTCGCTGAAATAATGGGTTGCCTTATGTAGTAATGTATGGCTGTTAGTTTTCTAGTGACTGCCGCTTCCATCGATGATGAACTGTATTTTTTGTGGCGGACATTTTGTGTTGGTATTCTGGCAAGCAGCATTATACATCTACACCTGTTAGTTTGTTGAGACTTCTGTCTCTTCCACTTTTCACATGGGGCAGTGAGGAGCATTTTGTATGATATTTATTGGCACAGGAACGGAGCATAATGGGGATAACCCATTGCTGTGATGTTGGAACCGTGACTGAGCTGAACTGAACTGAACTTTATCATGGAACTGTGTCTCTTTATGTTCCAAACCCACTTTGTGTGATATTTTGCTTTCTTATCTTGCTATGAATGTCTTGTTATTCATCTATATAAGAATGTTGCTCTTTGTGTGACCATTGCTGTACACAAGCAGCATCCATGGAGCCGTACAGTAGCTACATAGAGAGGGGAGACTCATTTTGGATTCTGACTATACTTAGAATATATGGCTGTTACCATGAAGAATTCTCTCTCTCTCTCTCTCTCTCTCTCTCTCTCTCTCTCTCTCTCTCTCTCTCTCTCTCTCTCTCTCTCTCTCTCTCTCTCTCTCTCTCTCTCTCTCTCTCTCTCTCCCCCCCTCCCCCCCCACCCTTCTCTCTCTCTTTCTTTCTCTCACAAAGGTAGGTTTTATCAATTTGAAATTTAGCCCAGTTAACAGCTGACACAAAAGCCATACATCTCCTAATTGTCACCCTCATCTGTGCAGCTGACACAAAGGCCATACATCTCCTTCTAATTGTCATCCTCATCTGTGCAGCTGGCACAAAGGCCATACATCTCCTTCTAATTGTCATCCTCATCTGCGCAGCTGACACAAAGGCCATACATCTCCTAATTGTCATCCTCATCTGTGCAGCTGGCACAAAGGCCATACATCTAATTGTCATCCTCATCTGTGCATCTGACACAAAGAACCATACATCTCTGTCTAATTGTCATCCTCATCTGTGCAGCTGACACAAAGGCCATACATCTCCTAATTGTCATCCTCATTTGTGCAGCTGACACAAAAGACCTGTAACATGTTTGTATATTTATATTATATTATATTATATTATATTATATTATATTATATTATATTATATTATATTATATTATATTTTGGCCTCCAACTTTCACTCCTTCAAAATGCCCAGTGTTTCTGAGTAATGTCTAGCTGTAAATGTTATAGAGATCATGTGATAAAACACATCCTTGTCTAACTCGAGGACAATACACCTCCATCTAATTGTCATCCTCATCCAAGGAGGCTTCTGTTCGATCCATGACCTTAGCATCAAAGGGAGATAAAACATTCTTATGTTTCTTATTTTGTACTACAGTATAGTGGGGATGTCGTGCTAGGTTCATATTTTCTGTGACCACATAACACAAGAAGTATGGCTGGTGAGGAGTTGTATAGGTAATATCGCTGCAGATCTCTGGTGCATATTTTACAAGTGTACTGATCACAACACTGCTGATGTTTGCATATCCTTTACAGGACATCGCTGTCAACATTAGCATCTTTCAGCTGATTGTTGATTTCTTGGCAAGATGTGCTCAGTAGTTTGCCATTGCTTTCTGAGTGGCCGGCTCACATGCCCCGTAAGTTACCGACGCGGTTTGAACCACTGCTGATTCTCACCATCGTCATGTTACTTAGGAGAGTATTTGACATTATGGAGAAAAGTGGCTAACCTCTAGGCCAGGAAGCCGGCACAACACTGCTACAGCTCCTATATTATAGTCAGCACATGTAACAATCAGTACAATATAGCCTTGCTCATCAAACATGTTACACATGTCACGATCAGTACAATATAGCCTTGCTCATCAAACATGTTACACATGTCACAATCAGTACAATATAGCCTTGCTCATCAAACATGTTACACATATGGCAATCAGTACAATATAGCGTTGCTCATCAAACATGTTACACATGTCACAATCAGTACAATATAGCCTTGCTCATCAAACATGTTACACATGTCACAATCAGTACAATATAGCCTTGCTCATCAAACATGTTACACATGTCACAATCAGTACAATATAGCCTTGCTCATCAAACATGTTACACATGTCACAATCAGTACAATATAGCCTTGCTCATCAAACATGTTACACATGTCACAATCAGTACAATATAGCCTTGCTCATCAAACATGTTACACATGTCACAATCAGTACAATATAGCCTTGCTCATCAAACATGTTACTCATGTCACAATCAGTACAATATAGCCTTGCTCATCAAACATGTTACACATGTCACAATCAGTACAATATAGCCTTGCTCATCAAACATGTTACACATATGGCAATCAGTACAATATAGCGTTGCTCATCAAACATGTTACACATGTCACAATCAGTACAATATAGCCTTGCTCATCAAACATGTTACACATGTCACAATCAGTACAATATAGCCTTGCTCATCAAACATGTTACACATGTCACAATCAGTACAATATAGCCTTGCTCATCAAACATGTTACACATGTCACAATCAGTACAATATAGCCTTGCTCATCAAACATGTTACACATGTCACAATCAGTACAATATAGCCTTGCTCATCAAACATGTTACACATGTCACAATCAGTACAATATAGCCTTGCTCATCAAACATGTTACACATGTCACAATCAGTACAATATAGCCTTGCTCATCAAACATGTTACACATGTCACAATCAGTACAATATAGCCTTGCTCATCAAACATGTCACAATCAGTACAATATAGCCTTGCTCATCAAACATGTTACACATGTCACAATCAGTACAATATAGCCTTGCTCATCAAACATGTTACACATGTCACAATCAGTACAATATAGCCTTGCTCATCAAACATGTTACACATGTCACAATCAGTACAATATAGCCTTGCTCATCAAACATGTTACACATGTCACAATCAGTACAATATAGCCTTGCTCATCAAACATGTTACACATGTCACAATCAGTACAATATAGCGTTGCTCATCAAACATGTTACACATGTCACAATCAGTACAATATAGCCTTGCTCATCAAACATGTTACACATGTCACAATCAGTACAATATAGCCTTGCTCATCAAACATGTTACACATATGGCAATCAGTACAATATAGCCTTGCTCATCAAACATGTTACACATGTCACAATCAGTACAATATAGCCTTGCTCATCAAACATGTTACACATGTCACAATCAGTACAATATAGCCTTGCTCATCAAACATGTTACACATGTCACAATCAGTACAATATAGCCTTGCTCATCAAACATGTTACACATGTCACAATCAGTACAATATAGCCTTGCTCATCAAACATGTTACACATGTCACAATCAGTACAATATAGCCTTGCTCATCAAACATGTTACACATGTCACAATCAGTACAATATAGCCTTGCTCATCAAACATGTTACACATGTCACAATCAGTACAATATAGCCTTGCTCATCAAACATGTTACACATGTCACAATCAGTACAATATAGCCTTGCTCATCAAACATGTTACACATGTCACAATCAGTACAATATAGCCTTGCTCATCAAACATGTTACATATGTCACAATCAGTACAATATAGCGTTGCTCATCAAACATGTTACACATGTCACAATCAGTACAATATAGCCTTGCTCATCAAACATGTTACACATGTCACAATCAGTACAATATAGCCTTGCTCATCAAACATGTTACACATATGGCAATCAGTACAATATAGCGTTGCTCATCAAACATGTTACACATGTCACAATCAGTACAATATAGCCTTGCTCATCAAACATGTTACACATGTCACAATCAGTACAATATAGCCTTGCTCATCAAACATGTTACACATGTCACAATCAGTACAATATAGCCTTGCTCATCAAACATGTTACACATGTCACAATCAGTACTATATAGCCTTGCTCATCAAACATGTTACACATGTCACAATCAGTACAATATAGCCTTGCTCATCAAACATGTTACACATGTCACAATCAGTACAATATAGCCTTGCTCATCAAACATGTTACACATGTCACAATCAGTACAATATAGCCTTACTCATCAAACATGTTACACATGTCACAATCAGTACAATATAGCCTTGCTCATCAAACATGTTACACATGTCACAATCAGTACAATATAGCCTTGCTCATCAAACATGTTACACATGTCACAATCAGTACAATATAGCCTTGCTCATCAAACATGTTTCACATGTCACAATCAGTACAATATAGCCTTGCTCATCAAACATGTTACACATGTCACAATCAGTACAATATAGCCTTGCTCATCAAACATGTTACACATGTCACAATCAGTACAATATAGCCTTGCTCATCAAACATGTTACACATGTCACAATCAGTACAATATAGCCTTGCTCATCAAACGTGTTACACATATGGCAATCAGTACAATATAGCCTTGCTCATCAAACATGTTACACATGTCACAATCAGTACAATATAGCCTTGCTCATCAAACATGTTACACATGTCACAATCAGTACAATATAGCCTTGCTCATCAAACATGTTACACATGTCACAATCAGTACAATATAGCCTTGCTCATCAAACATGTTACACATATGGCAATCAGTACAATATAGCCTTGCTCATCAAACATGTTAAACATGTCACAATCAGTACAATATAGCCTTGCTCATCAAACATGTTACACATGTCACAATCAGTACAATATAGCCTTGCTCATCAAACATGTTACACATGTCACAATCAGTACAATATAGCGTTGCTCATCAAACTTGTTACACATGTCACAATCAGTACAATATAGCCTTGCTCATCAAACATGTTACACATATGGCAATCAGTACAATATAGCCTTGCTCATCAAACATGTTACACATGTCACAATCAGTACAATATAGCCTTGCTCATCAAACATGTTTCACATGTCACAATCAGTACAATATAGCCTTGCTCATCAAACATGTTACACATGTCACAATCAGTACAATATAGCCTTCCTCATCAAACATGTTACACATGTCACAATCAGTACAATATAGCCTTGCTCATCAAACATGTTACACATGTCACAATCAGTACAATATAGCCTTGCTCATCAAACGTGTTACACATATGGCAATCAGTACAATATAGCCTTGCTCATCAAACATGTTACACATGTCACAATCAGTACAATATAGCCTTGCTCATCAAACATGTTACACATGTCACAATCAGTACAATATAGCCTTGCTCATCAAACATGTTACACATGTCACAATCAGTACAATATAGCCTTGCTCATCAAACATGTTACACATATGGCAATCAGTACAATATAGCCTTGCTCATCAAACATGTTAAACATGTCACAATCAGTACAATATAGCATTGCTCATCAAACATGTTACACATGTCACAATCAGTACAATATAGCCTTGCTCATCAAACATGTTACACATGTCACAATCAGTACAATATAGCGTTGCTCATCAAACTTGTTACACATGTCACAATCAGTACAATATAGCCTTGCTCATCAAACATGTTACACATATGGCAATCAGTACAATATAGCCTTGCTCATCAAACATGTTACACATGTCACAATCAGTACAATATAGCCTTGCTCATCAAACATGTTACACATGTCACAATCAGTACAATATAGCCTTGCTCATCAAACATGTTACACATGTCACAATCAGTACAATATAGCGTTGCTCATCAAACATGTTACACATGTCACAATCAGTACAATATAGCCTTGCTTATCAAACATGTTACACATATGGCAATCAGTACAATATAGCCTTGCTCATCAAACATGTTACACATGTCACAATCAGTACAATATAGCCTTGCTCATCAAACATGTTACACATGTCACAAGCAGTACAATATAGCCTTGCTCATCAAACATGTTACACATGTCACAATCAGTACAATATAGCCTTACTCATCAAACATGTTACACATGTCACAATCAGTACAATATAGCCTTGCTCATCAAACATGTTACACATGTCACAATCAGTACAATATAGCCTTGCTCATCAAACATGTTACACATGTCACAATCAGTACAATATAGCCTTGCTCATCAAACATGTTTCACATGTCACAATCAGTACAATATAGCCTTGCTCATCAAACATGTTACACATGTCACAATCAGTACAATATAGCCTTGCTCATCAAACATGTTACACATGTCACAATCAGTACAATATAGCCTTGCTCATCAAACGTGTTACACATATGGCAATCAGTACAATATAGCCTTGCTCATCAAACATGTTACACATGTCACAATCAGTACAATATAGCCTTGCTCATCAAACATGTTACACATGTCACAATCAGTACAATATAGCCTTGCTCATCAAACATGTTACACATGTCACAATCAGTACAATATAGCCTTGCTCATCAAACATGTTACACATATGGCAATCAGTACAATATAGCCTTGCTCATCAAACATGTTAAACATGTCACAATCAGTACAATATAGCCTTGCTCATCAAACATGTTACACATGTCACAATCAGTACAATATAGCCTTGCTCATCAAACATGTTACACATGTCACAATCAGTACAATATAGCGTTGCTCATCAAACTTGTTACACATGTCACAATCAGTACAATATAGCCTTGCTCATCAAACATGTTACACATATGGCAATCAGTACAATATAGCCTTGCTCATCAAACATGTTACACATGTCACAATCAGTACAATATAGCCTTGCTCATCAAACATGTTTCACATGTCACAATCAGTACAATATAGCCTTGCTCATCAAACATGTTACACATGTCACAATCAGTACAATATAGCCTTCCTCATCAAACATGTTACACATGTCACAATCAGTACAATATAGCCTTGCTCATCAAACATGTTACACATGTCACAATCAGTACAATATAGCCTTGCTCATCAAACGTGTTACACATATGGCAATCAGTACAATATAGCCTTGCTCATCAAACATGTTACACATGTCACAATCAGTACAATATAGCCTTGCTCATCAAACATGTTACACATGTCACAATCAGTACAATATAGCCTTGCTCATCAAACATGTTACACATGTCACAATCAGTACAATATAGCCTTGCTCATCAAACATGTTACACATATGGCAATCAGTACAATATAGCCTTGCTCATCAAACATGTTAAACATGTCACAATCAGTACAATATAGCATTGCTCATCAAACATGTTACACATGTCACAATCAGTACAATATAGCCTTGCTCATCAAACATGTTACACATGTCACAATCAGTACAATATAGCGTTGCTCATCAAACTTGTTACACATGTCACAATCAGTACAATATAGCCTTGCTCATCAAACATGTTACACATATGGCAATCAGTACAATATAGCCTTGCTCATCAAACATGTTACACATGTCACAATCAGTACAATATAGCCTTGCTCATCAAACATGTTACACATGTCACAATCAGTACAATATAGCCTTGCTCATCAAACATGTTACACATGTCACAATCAGTACAATATAGCGTTGCTCATCAAACATGTTACACATGTCACAATCAGTACAATATAGCCTTGCTTATCAAACATGTTACACATATGGCAATCAGTACAATATAGCCTTGCTCATCAAACATGTTACACATGTCACAATCAGTACAATATAGCCTTGCTCATCAAACATGTTACACATGTCACAAGCAGTACAATATAGCCTTGCTCATCAAACATGTTACACATGTCACAATCAGTACAATATAGCCTTGCTCATCAAACATGTTACACATGTCACAATCAGTACAATATAGCCTTGCTCATCAAACATGTTACACATATGGCAATCAGTACAATATAGCCTAGCTCATCAAACATGTTACACATGTCACAATCAGTACAATATAGCCTTGCTCATCAAACATGTTACACATATGGCAATCAGTACAATATAGCCTTGCTCATCAAACATGTTACACATGTCACAATCAGTACAATATAGCCTTGCTCATCAAACATGTTACACATGTCACAATCAGTACAATATAGCCTTGCTCATCAAACATGTTACACATGTCACAATCAGTACAATATAGCCTTGCTCATCAAACATGTTACACATGTCACAATCAGTACAATATAGCCTTGCTCATCAAACATGTTACACATGTCACAATCAGTACAATATAGCCTTGCTCATCAAACATGTTTCACATGTCACAATCAGTACAATATAGCCTTGCTCATCAAACATGTTACACATGTCACAATCAGTACAATATAGCCTTGCTCATCAAACATGTCACAATCAGTACAATATAGCCTTGCTCATCAAACATGTTACACATGTCACAATCAGTACAATATAGCCTTGCTCATCAAACATGTTACACATGTCACAATCAGTACAATATAGCCTTGCTCATCAAACATGTTATACATGTCACAATCAGTACAATATAGCCTTGCTCATCAAACATGTTACACATGTCACAATCAGTACAATATAGCCTTGCTCATCAAACATGTTACACATGTCACAATCAGTACAATATAGCCTTGCTCATCAAACATGTTACACATGTCACAATCAGTACAATATAGCCTTGCTCATCAAACATGTTACACATGTCACAATCAGTACAATATAGCCTTGCTCATCAAACATGTTACACATGTCACAATCAGTACAATATAGCCTTGCTCATCAAACATGTTACACATGTCACAATCAGTACAATATAGCCTTGCTCATCAAACATGTTACACATGTCACAATCAGTACAATATAGCCTTGCTCATCAAACATGTTACACATGTCACAATCAGTACAATATAGCCTTGCTCATCAAACATGTTACACATGTCACAATCAGTACTATATAGCCTTGCTCATTAAACATGTTACACATGTCACAATCAGTACAATATAGCCTTGCTCATCAAACATGTTACACATGTCACAATCAGTACAATATAGCCTTGCTCATCAAACATGTTACACATGTCACAATCAGTACAATATAGCCTTGCTCATCAAACATGTTACACATGTCACAATCAGTACAATATAGCCTTGCTCATCAAACATGTTACACATGTCACAATCAGTACAATATAGCCTTGCTCATCAAACATGTTACACATGTCACAATCAGTACAATATAGCCTTGCTCATCAAACATGTTACACATGTCACAATCAGTACAATATAGCCTTGCTCATCAAACATGTTACACATGTCACAATCAGTACAATATAGCCTTGCTCATCAAACATGTTACACATGTCACAATCAGTACAATATAGCCTTGCTCATCAAACATGTTACACATGTCACAATCAGTACAATATAGCCTTGCTCATCAAACATGTTACACATGTCACAATCAGTACAATATAGCCTTGCTCATCAAACATGTTACACATGTCACAATCAGTACAATATAGCGTTGCTCATGAAACATGTTACACATGTCACAATCAGTACAATATAGCCTTGCTCATCAAACATGTTACACATATGGCAATCAGTACAATATAGCCTTGCTCATCAAACATGTTACACATGTCACAATCAGTACAATATAGCCTTGCTCATCAAACATGTTACACATGTCACAATCAGTACAATATAGCCTTGCTCATCAAACATGTTACACATGTCACAATCAGTACAATATAGCCTTGCTCATCAAACATGTTACACATGTCACAATCAGTACAATATAGCCTTGCTCATCAAACATGTCACAATCAGTACAATATAGCCTTGCTCATCAAACATGTTACACATGTCACAATCAGTACAATATAGCCTTGCTCATCAAACATGTTACACATGTCACAATCAGTACAATATAGCCTTGCTCATCAAACATGTTATACATGTCACAATCAGTACAATATAGCCTTGCTCATCAAACATGTTACACATGTCACAATCAGTACAATATAGCCTTGCTCATCAAACATGTTACACATGTCACAATCAGTACAATATAGCCTTGCTCATCAAACATGTTACACATGTCACAATCAGTACAATATAGCCTTGCTCATCAAACATGTTACACATGTCACAATCAGTACAATATAGCCTTGCTCATCAAACATGTTACACATGTCACAATCAGTACAATATAGCCTTGCTCATCAAACATGTTACACATGTCACAATCAGTACAATATAGCCTTGCTCATCAAACATGTTACACATGTCACAATCAGTACAATATAGCCTTGCTCATCAAACATGTTACACATGTCACAATCAGTACAATATAGCCTTGCTCATCAAACATGTTACACATGTCACAATCAGTACTATATAGCCTTGCTCATCAAACATGTTACACATGTCACAATCAGTACAATATAGCCTTGCTCATCAAACATGTTACACATGTCACAATCAGTACAATATAGCCTTGCTCATCAAACATGTTACACATGTCACAATCAGTACAATATAGCCTTGCTCATCAAACATGTTACACATGTCACAATCAGTACAATATAGCCTTGCTCATCAAACATGTTACACATGTCACAATCAGTACAATATAGCCTTGCTCATCAAACATGTTACACATGTCACAATCAGTACAATATAGCCTTGCTCATCAAACATGTTACACATGTCACAATCAGTACAATATAGCCTTGCTCATCAAACATGTTACACATGTCACAATCAGTACAATATAGCCTTGCTCATCAAACATGTTACACATGTCACAATCAGTACAATATAGCCTTGCTCATCAAACATGTTACACATGTCACAATCAGTACAATATAGCCTTGCTCATCAAACATGTTACACATGTCACAATCAGTACAATATAGCCTTGCTCATCAAACATGTTACACATGTCACAATCAGTACAATATAGCGTTGCTCATGAAACATGTTACACATGTCACAATCAGTACAATATAGCCTTGCTCATCAAACATGTTACACATATGGCAATCAGTACAATATAGCCTTGCTCATCAAACATGTTACACATGTCACAATCAGTACAATATAGCCTTGCTCATCAAACATGTTACACATGTCACAATCAGTACAATATAGCCTTGCTCATCAAACATGTTACACATGTCACAATCAGTACAATATAGCCTTGCTCATCAAACATGTTACACATGTCACAATCAGTACAATATAGCCTTGCTCATCAAACATGTTACACATGTCACAATCAGTACAATATAGCCTTGCTCATCAAACATGTTACACATGTCACAATCAGTACAATATAGCCTTGCTCATCAAACATATTACACATGTCACAATCAGTACAATATAGCCTTGCTCATCAAACATGTTACACATGTCACAATCAGTACAATATAGCCTTGCTCATCAAACATGTTACACATGTCACAATCAGTACAATATAGCCTTGCTCATCAAACATGTTACACATGTCACAATCAGTACAATATAGCCTTGCTCATCAAACATGTTACACATGTCACAATCAGTACAATATAGCCTTGCTCATCAAACATGTTACACATGTCACAATCAGTACAATATAGCCTTGCTCATCAAACATGTTACACATATGGCAATCAGTACAATATAGCCTTGCTTATCAAACATGTTACACATATGGCAATCAGTACAATATAGCGTTGCTCATTAAACATGTTACACATGTCACAATCAGTACAATATAGCCTTGCTCATCAAACATGTTACACATGTCACAATCAGTACAATATAGCCTTGCTCATCAAACATGTTACACATGTCACAATCAGTACAATATAGCCTTGCTCATCAAACATGTTACACATGTCATAATCAGTACAATATAGCCTTGCTCATCAAACGTGTTACACATATGGCAATCAGTACAATATAGCCTTGCTCATCAAACATGTTACACATGTCACAATCAGTACAATATAGCCTTGCTCATCAAACATGTTACACATGTCACAATCAGTACAATATAGCCTTGCTCATCAAACATGTTACACATATGGCAATCAGTACAATATAGCCTTGCTCATCAAACATGTTAAACATGTCACAATCAGTACAATATAGCCTTGCTCATCAAACATGTTACACATGTCACAATCAGTACAATATAGCCTTGCTCATCAAACATGTTACACATGTCACAATCAGTACAATATAGCCTTGCTCATCAAACATGTTACACATGTCACAATCAGTACAATATAGCCTTGCTCATCAAACATGTTACACATGTCACAATCAGTACAATATAGCCTTGCTCATCAAACATGTTACACATGTCACAATCAGTACAATATAGCCTTGCTCATCAAACATGTTACACATGTCACAATCAGTACAATATAGCCTTGCTCATCAAACATGTTACACATGTCACAATCAGTACAATATAGCCTTGCTCATCAAACATGTTACACATGTCACAATCAGTACAATATAGCCTTGCTCATCAAACATGTTACACATGTCACAATCAGTACAATATAGCCTTGCTCATCAAACATGTTACACATGTCACAATCAGTACAATATAGCCTTGCTCATCAAACATATTACACATGTCACAATCAGTACAATATAGCCTTGCTCATCAAACATGTTACACATGTCACAATCAGTACAATATAGCCTTGCTCATCAAACATGTTACACATGTCACAATCAGTACAAAATAGCCTTGCTCATCAAACATGTTACACATGTCACAATCAGTACAATATAGCCTTGCTCATCAAACATGTTACACATGTCACAATCAGTACAATATAGCGTTGCTCATCAAACATGTTACACATGTCACAATCAGTACAATATAGCCTTGCTCATCAAACATGTTACACATATGGCAATCAGTACAATATAGCCTTGCTTATCAAACATGTTACACATATGGCAATCAGTACAATATAGCGTTGCTCATCAAACATGTTACACATGTCACAATCAGTACAATATAGCCTTGCTCATCAAACATGTTACACATGTCACAATCAGTACAATATAGCCTTGCTCATCAAACATGTTACACATGTCACAATCAGTACAATATAGCCTTGCTCATCAAACATGTTACACATGTCACAATCAGTACTATATAGCCTTGCTCATCAAACATGTTACATATGTCACAATCAATACAATATAGCCTTGCTCATCAAACATGTTACACATGTCACAATCAGTACAATATAGCCTTGCTCATCAAACATGTTACACATGTCACAATCAGTACAATATAGCCTTACTCATCAAACATGTTACACATGTCACAATCAGTACAATATAGCCTTGCTCATCAAACATGTTACACATGTCACAATCAGTACAATATAGCCTTGCTCATCAAACATGTTACACATGTCACAATCAGTACAATATAGCCTTGCTCATCAAACATGTTTCACATGTCACAATCAGTACAATATAGCCTTGCTCATCAAACATGTTACACATGTCACAATCAGTACAATATAGCCTTGCTCATCAAACATGTTACACATGTCACAATCAGTACAATATAGCCTTGCTCATCAAACATGTTACACATGTCATAATCAGTACAATATAGCCTTGCTCATCAAACGTGTTACACATATGGCAATCAGTACAATATAGCCTTGCTCATCAAACATGTTACACATGTCACAATCAGTACAATATAGCCTTGCTCATCAAACATGTTACACATGTCACAATCAGTACAATATAGCCTTGCTCATCAAACATGTTACACATATGGCAATCAGTACAATATAGCCTTGCTCATCAAACATGTTAAACATGTCACAATCAGTACAATATAGCCTTGCTCATCAAACATGTTACACATGTCACAATCAGTACAATATAGCCTTGCTCATCAAACATGTTACACATGTCACAATCAGTACAATATAGCGTTGCTCATCAAACTTGTTACACATGTCACAATCAGTACAATATAGCCTTGCTCATCAAACATGTTACACATATGGCAATCAGTACAATATAGCCTTGCTCATCAAACATGTTACACATGTCACAATCAGTACAATATAGCCTTGCTCATCAAACATGTTTCACATGTCACAATCAGTACAATATAGCCTTGCTCATCAAACATGTTACACATGTCACAATCAGTACAATATAGCCTTGCTCATCAAACATATTACACATGTCACAATCAGTACAATATAGCCTTGCTCATCAAACATGTTACACATGTCATAATCAGTACAATATAGCCTTGCTCATCAAACGTGTTACACATATGGCAATCAGTACAATATAGCCTTGCTCATCAAACATGTTACACATGTCACAATCAGTACAATATAGCCTTGCTCATCAAACATGTTACACATGTCACAATCAGTACAATATAGCCTTGCTCATCAAACATGTTACACATGTCACAATCAGTACAATATAGCCTTGCTCATCAAACATGTTACACATATGGCAATCAGTACAATATAGCCTTGCTCATCAAACATGTTAAACATGTCACAATCAGTACAATATAGCCTTGCTCATCAAACATGTTACACATATGGCAATCAGTACAATATAGCCTTGCTCATCAAACATGTTACACATGTCACAATCAGTACAATATAGCCTTGCTCATCAAACATGTTACACATGTCACAATCAGTACAATATAGCCTTGCTCATCAAACATGTTACACATGTCACAATAAGTACAATATAGCCTTGCTCATCAAACATGTTACACATGTCACAATCAGTACAATATAGCCTTGCTCATCAAACATGTTACACATGTCACAATCAGTACAATATAGCCTTGCTCATCAAACATGTTACACATGTCACAATCAGTACAATATAGCCTTGCTCATCAAACATGTTACACATGTCACAATCAGTACAATATAGCCTTGCTCATCAAACATGTTACACATGTCACAATCAGTACAATATAGCCTTGCTCATCAAACATGTTACACATGTCATAATCAGTACAATATAGCCTTGCTCATCAAACGTGTTACACATATGGCAATCAGTACAATATAGCCTTGCTCATCAAACATGTTACACATGTCACAATCAGTACAATATAGCCTTGCTCATCAAACATGTTACACATGTCACAATCAGTACAATATAGCCTTGCTCATCAAACATGTTACACATATGGCAATCAGTACAATATAGCCTTGCTCATCAAACATGTTAAACATGTCACAATCAGTACAATATAGCCTTGCTCATCAAACATGTTACACATGTCACAATCAGTACAATATAGCCTTGCTCATCAAACATGTTACACATGTCACAATCAGTACAATATAGCGTTGCTCATCAAACTTGTTACACATGTCACAATCAGTACAATATAGCCTTGCTCATCAAACATGTTACACATATGGCAATCAGTACAATATAGCCTTGCTCATCAAACATGTTACACATGTCACAATCAGTACAATATAGCCTTGCTCATCAAACATGTTTCACATGTCACAATCAGTACAATATAGCCTTGCTCATCAAACATGTTACACATGTCACAATCAGTACAATATAGCCTTGCTCATCAAACATGTTACACATGTCACAATCAGTACAATATAGCCTTGCTCATCAAACATGTTACACATGTCACAATCAGTACAATATAGCCTTGCTCATCAAACATGTTACACATGTCACAATCAGTACAATATAGCCTTGCTCATCAAACATGTTACACATGTCACAATCAGTACTATATAGCCTTGCTCATCAAACATGTTACATATGTCACAATCAGTACAATATAGCCTTGCTCATCAAACATGTTACACATGTCACAATCAGTACAATATAGCCTTGCTCATCAAACATGTTACACATGTCACAATCAGTACAATATAGCCTTGCTCATCAAACATGTTACACATGTCACAATCAGTACAATATAGCCTTGCTCATCAAACATGTTACACATGTCACAATCAGTACAATATAGCCTTGCTCATCAAACATGTTACACATGTCACAATCAGTACAATATAGCCTTGCTCATCAAACATGTTTCACATGTCACAATCAGTACAATATAGCCTTGCTCATCAAACATGTTACACATGTCACAATCAGTACAATATAGCCTTGCTCATCAAACATGTTACACATGTCACAATCAGTACAATATAGCCTTGCTCATCAAACATGTTACACATGTCATAATCAGTACAATATAGCCTTGCTCATCAAACGTGTTACACATATGGCAATCAGTACAATATAGCCTTGCTCATCAAACATGTTACACATGTCACAATCAGTACAATATAGCCTTGCTCATCAAACATGTTACACATGTCACAATCAGTACAATATAGCCTTGCTCATCAAACATGTTACACATATGGCAATCAGTACAATATAGCCTTGCTCATCAAACATGTTAAACATGTCACAATCAGTACAATATAGCCTTGCTCATCAAACATGTTACACATGTCACAATCAGTACAATATAGCCTTGCTCATCAAACATGTTACACATGTCACAATCAGTACAATATAGCGTTGCTCATCAAACTTGTTACACATGTCACAATCAGTACAATATAGCCTTGCTCATCAAACATGTTACACATATGGCAATCAGTACAATATAGCCTTGCTCATCAAACATGTTACACATGTCACAATCAGTACAATATAGCCTTGCTCATCAAACATGTTTCACATGTCACAATCAGTACAATATAGCCTTGCTCATCAAACATGTTACACATGTCACAATCAGTACCATATAGCCTTGCTCATCAAACATATTACACATGTCACAATCAGTACAATATAGCCTTGCTCATCAAACATGTTACACATGTCATAATCAGTACAATATAGCCTTGCTCATCAAACGTGTTACACATATGGCAATCAGTACAATATAGCCTTGCTCATCAAACATGTTACACATGTCACAATCAGTACAATATAGCCTTGCTCATCAAACATGTTACACATGTCACAATCAGTACAATATAGCCTTGCTCATCAAACATGTTACACATGTCACAATCAGTACAATATAGCCTTGCTCATCAAACATGTTACACATATGGCAATCAGTACAATATAGCCTTGCTCATCAAACATGTTAAACATGTCACAATCAGTACAATATAGCCTTGCTCATCAAACATGTTACACATATGGCAATCAGTACAATATAGCCTTGCTCATCAAACATGTTACACATGTCACAATCAGTACAATATAGCCTTGCTCATCAAACATGTTACACATGTCACAATCAGTACAATATAGCCTTGCTCATCAAACATGTTACACATGTCACAATCAGTACAATATAGCCTTGCTCATCAAACATGTTACACATGTCACAATCAGTACAATATAGCCTTGCTCATCAAACATGTTACACATGTCACAATCAGTACAATATAGCCTTGCTCATCAAACATGTTACACATGTCACAATCAGTACAATATAGCCTTGCTCATCAAACATGTTACACATGTCACAATCAGTACAATATAGCCTTGCTCATCAAACATGTTACACATGTCACAATCAGTACAATATAGCCTTGCTCATCAAACATGTTACACATGTCATAATCAGTACAATATAGCCTTGCTCATCAAATGTGTTACACATATGGCAATCAGTACAATATAGCCTTGCTCATCAAACATGTTACACATGTCACAATCAGTACAATATAGCCTTGCTCATCAAACATGTTACACATGTCACAATCAGTACAATATAGCCTTGCTCATCAAACATGTTACACATATGGCAATCAGTACAATATAGCCTTGCTCATCAAACATGTTAAACATGTCACAATCAGTACAATATAGCCTTGCTCATCAAACATGTTACACATGTCACAATCAGTACAATATAGCCTTGCTCATCAAACATGTTACACATGTCACAATCAGTACAATATAGCGTTGCTCATCAAACTTGTTACACATGTCACAATCAGTACAATATAGCCTTGCTCATCAAACATGTTACACATATGGCAATCAGTACAATATAGCCTTGCTCATCATACATGTTACACATGTCACAATCAGTACAATATAGCCTTGCTCATCAAACATGTTTCACATGTCACAATCAGTACAATATAGCCTTGCTCATCAAACATGTTACACATGTCACAATCAGTACAATATAGCCTTGCTCATCAAACATGTTACACATGTCACAATCAGTACAATATAGCCTTGCTCATCAAACATGTTACACATGTCATAATCAGTACAATATAGCCTTGCTCATCAAACGTGTTACACATATGGCAATCAGTACAATATAGCCTTGCTCATCAAACATGTTAAACATGTCACAATCAGTACAATATAGCCTTGCTCATCAAACATGTTACACATGTCACAATCAGTACAATATAGCCTTGCTCATCAAACATGTTACACATGTCACAATCAGTACAATATAGCGTTGCTCATCAAACTTGTTACACATGTCACAATCAGTACAATATAGCCTTGCTCATCAAACATGTTACACATATGGCAATCAGTACAATATAGCCTTGCTCATCAAACATGTTACACATGTCACAATCAGTACAATATAGCCTTGCTCATCAAACATGTTTCACATGTCACAATCAGTACAATATAGCCTTGCTCATCAAACATGTTACACATGTCACAATCAGTACAATATAGCCTTGCTCATCAAACATGTTACACATGTCACAATCAGTACAATATAGCCTTGCTCATCAAACATGTTACACATGTCACAATCAGTACAATATAGCCTTGCTCATCAAACATGTTACACATGTCACAATCAGTACAATATAGCCTTGCTCATCAAACATGTTACACATGTCACAATCAGTACAATATAGCCTTGCTCATCAAACATGTTACACATATGGCAATCAGTACAATATAGCCTTGCTCATCAAACATGTTAAACATGTCACAATCAGTACAATATAGCCTTGCTCATCAAACATGTTACACATGTCACAATCAGTACAATATAGCCTTGCTCATCAAACATGTTACACATGTCACATTCAGTACAATATAGCGTTGCTCATCAAACTTGTTACACATGTCACAATCAGTACAATATAGCCTTGCTCATCAAACATGTTACACATATGGCAATCAGTACAATATAGCCTTGCTCATCAAACATGTTACACATGTCACAATCAGTACAATATAGCCTTGCTCATCAAACATGTTACACATGTCACAATCAGTACAATATAGCCTTGCTCATCAAACATGTTACACATGTCACAATCAGTACAATATAGCCTTGCTCATCAAACATGTTACACATGTCACAATCAGTACAATATAGCGTTGCTTATCAAACATGTTACACATGTCACAATCAGTACAATATAGCCTTGCTTATCAAACATGTTACACATATGGCAATCAGTACAATATAGCCTTGCTCATCAAACATGTTACACATGTCACAATCAGTACAATATAGCCTTGCTCATCAAACATGTTACACATGTCACAATCAGTACAATATAGCCTTGCTCATCAAACATGTTACACATGTCACAATCAGTACAATATAGCCTTGCTCATCAAACATGTTACACATGTCACAATCAGTACAATATAGCCTTGCTCATCAAACATGTTACACATGTCACAATCAGTACAATATAGCCTTGCTCATCAAACATGTTACACATGTCACAATCAGTACAATATAGCCTTGCTCATCAAACATGTTACACATGTCACAATCAGTACAATATAGCCTTGCTCATCAAACATGTTACACATGTCACAATCAGTACAATATAGCCTTGCTCATCAAACATGTTACACATGTCACAATCAGTACAATATAGCCTTGCTCATCAAACATGTTACACATGTCACAATCAGTACAATATAGCCTTGCTCATCAAACATGTTACACATGTCACAATCAGTACAATATAGCCTTGCTCATCAAACATGTTACACATGTCACAATCAGTACAATATAGCCTTGCTCATCAAACATGTTACACATGTCACAATCAGTACAATATAGCCTTGCTCATCAAACATGTTACACATGTCGCAATCAGTACAATATAGCCTTGCTCATCAAACATGTTACACATATGGCAATCAGTACAATATAGCCTTGCTCATCAAACATGTTACACATATGGCAATCAGTACAATATAGCCTTGCTCATCAAACATGTTACACATATGGCAATCAGTACAATATAGCCTTGCTCATCAAACATGTTACACATATGGCAATCAGTACAATATAGCCTTGCTCATCAAACATGTTACACATATGGCAATCAGTACAATATAGCCTTGCTCATCAAACATGTTACACATATGGAGAGTGGGTCTGGATGAAATGTGCCAAAGTGATATGCTAATACATGCTTAAATATTATATAACAATGAGTCATGTTTAATATGTGTTCAGGAATCAATGGTATAGATGGACTGAAGGGAGAAGCTGGGGAACCAGGAATAAGTATTCCTGGACCACCAGGCAGAGATGGAGACGATGGACAAGATGGTGAACCTGGAATACCTGGCCTAACTGGCCTGTCAGGAGAGAAAGGGCTTGTAGGTTTTGCTGGAATACCAGGTGAAAAGGTGAGTGTTTGCTATTGTCATGCACCTGATTCTTTAGTTTCTTGTCTTTGTTTTTCAGATCAGATCAGTTGCTGTCTTCTTGTTTAAGGTTGACTGTTATGCCTTTTTGACCCGTGGTAGTGCAGTAGCTTTTACACTTGCTTATCAGCTTGGTGGTCAGTTATTTGAATCCCTACTTAGTGCCAACATGTTAGTCGTCCTTTCTTCAGTGTAAAACCATGGTAATTAGATCGACCAACGATTTGGCACGTGGCTCGTAACATGAAACAGTGAAATAAACTTAGAACATGACTGGCGAACGGGAACGAAAGTACAATGCAGATTGCTGGTGAAAAGTTAATATCCTTTTTAATCGGAGATTTTCCAAGACAGTCATATATCCCGTTAGAAGATAATTAGTATCTCTTTACACAGAAAAGGGCCTAATTTCTACGCTCAACTAACCTTGATATTCTGTCTTGCCTTTTCTCTACCAACCCTCAATATAACCTTCATTTTCTCTGAGGTTCTTCCAGTTCATCCTTTCTGTCATTTTCATCCGAATCTGTCGTCTAGCGGTTTTCCCGGTCTTTACCAATCCAGATATGTCATCGGCTATTCATAACCTTGAGTGATTCTACCGCCAGCCTTGCATCATTCCAGAATCCGCCTTCTTCCTTCTCAAACTTAGAAGCACAACCGATCTGTTCGGTGAAAGTCACAGCCTCCGTTGTTTACTGATGTCAGAGTCACAATTCCCCGTTTATCTCCTAGATATCCGTAAGCTTTTGGCTTCAGGATTCTCTACCTATTATTAATGACGTCAACCGCGGGTATCTGCCTTATGGCACTTAGGCAAGGATTTAAAAATACATGTATAATGGCTTCCATGTCGACCCAGTCAAAAGTGAGTACCCGGAAATGTTCAGGTCTGATAGAAGTGTTGACTGGTCTATAAAAATGTGGGGCAAGCACGACATGCCTAACACATCTCAAGACATAGGCAAGGGTCCTTTACATAATTGTGCATTATGTCTGTATGTGCTCAAGATATTTCATTGTCAAACCTTGCTCATGTTTAGTGACTCCCTTCATTCCTAGTTTGTTTAGGACATTTGTAATTTTATTTTTCCATGATGTTTGTCTCATTTGTTTGTATGTTCACTTTTCAAAGGCATTACTTCCTTCTTCCTACTGTTTATTCATTGTTCATGTCTTTGCATCATATACAAATGGAGAGTACACATAGTATTGCCTTCAATGGGTACTATGACATTTTCTGGGTGCTAAAGGTGACTGGCGTGATACTGATCACAACATGTATTGATTGAAACAATGTTTTCCCGTGATGAATTTGAATAACGAAGACACAAACAATAGATTGCACGATTTATTGCCTGGCATATTTCGCTGCATCTCGTCAGGTACATACTGCAGAAATCACACAACTTACGTGAATTAATTAGATAAATCCTTCAAACTGAAATATGCACATGTTCGCACAGTAATGTCGATTGTCTACCACGGTAATTTTAAACTGACTAACATGTCTTTCTGCTTACACAAGGACGGCTTACGAAGGTTGATTAGTATAGCTTCAGCAAACTTTAACAATCGACTACTTTGTGTGTTGAACAACACACGGAAGGCACTGCACTGTATTGATTGGTCTATACATGTATATCCATTATGCCTCATGGCATCGGCAAATCGCAGGTTGTATATATTGCGCGTACTGCCTAATTTTCTTGACATTCCTTGTATAGATATAATAATTTTGTTGCTGAACAAACTAAACACATCGGGTGATAATACACAAAACTGTCAAGCACTTTGTCTTAATTTTGGAAAAGTTGTCCAGTTGATTCTCAATTCTTATGGCTTCTTTTTGTTGCCAATAAATGTTTGATTAAAAATTTTTCTCAGATCATTACCATCTATATTTGCATTCTCTAACATTATAATAGTTTATTCCAGTTTCATATTATCGCATGCATTAGTGATTTTAATAAAGCATCAGTATTATTATTGACTGACAGGTACCTTGTCGTCTTGACAGATGATAGTTTGTAACATGGAGTTATAACTCTCCATAACACAAAGCCTGAGCTGAATTTAGAGCCCATGTGTTGTCCATGTAGCATGATCCCTCTCTCGGCCCTCCTAGTTTACTCCAGAAGAAAGGTAACACCAATATGTCTGGAACAAGGCAAGCTGCAGAAGCTGCCAGATCAGCAAAGCAGTACTCAAACTGTCCGCCTGTTGGAACTTCCATCCTAGACCAGTTGCCGACCAAGGCTTAGGACCTGGTCTGCCCAGCCATGACATTTAGTCTTTAGGTTGCATTTCCTCACATTAGGGTAAGGCGTGTACCCTCCCAATTGCCCTCCTCCGCCCAAAGCTGTTGGCACAATGTGGGGTGTCTGGTTTGGTGAGAACTGCCCAACATTCGGCGCTAACAGAAAGCAGGTAGTACCGTCTATTGTGATACGGTAGCTCAGTCATATCTAAGTCAGTCCTGTTGATTAGTATTATTATTACTTAGTATTAATAATACTATTAACTGCAATAATTATTTCTGTCAATGTTCTCAGGATATGTGGTGTTGTTTGTGCCTTTACTTTCTACAAATTCACACTGCTGTCCCCAATTTCTGGTTTTGTTTTACTTGTTACTCTTTGATAGTTATAATTCTCATCAAAATTATAGTCACATGACTCATTAAACTAATTGTATGATGTTCTTTACAATCTATTGGACCAGATTTCGTTTGTAGGCCTATGACAATAGATTTCAAGAGATCACCAGGTTATATATTCATTGTTATAGACCATTTTTCAATTACCTTCTTTTCCCCATTAGTATTTCACCACTGTTTTTAAAAAAAAATCAACTAGTTGCTCTCTGCTTTCTGCCTGACAGTTTCTGTACACAGACTTTGTGTCTTCTTGTTGCTCCTCAGGCTCCTTGCACTGATTTTTTAGCCATACTTATTTTGCTGTGTTAAATATTTTTTTGAAATATTTCTTTGCATATTCCTTTATGCAAAGTGGTTCATCTTAAATTTGTTAAATTTTTTAAATGTCCATCAGTTGTAGAATTTTCTGTGTCATCAATTTCTTTTTCACTTTCTTCTTTATATCTGGTATTATTTTTGTTGTTGCCAATCTTAGGTATGCTGACGATTCTGTGTTACTAGCAGAAAGTGAGCAAGAGTTACAAGACCTAGTGGAACAAGTAAACAGGCACAGTGCAGAATGTGGCTTAGATATTAACATCCAAAAAACAAAAACTATGATAATTAGCAATGAAAAGGAAAGGTCATCAAAGAACATCACAGTAAACGGGCAGATACTAGAACAAGTAACAAGTTTCTCCTATCTTGGACATATAATAACAGATGATGGCAGAAGTGAAATAGAAATAATCAAAAAGAGAATAGGAATGGCCAAAAAAGCTTTCAACGGCATGAAATCAGTATTAACATCTAGAGAGATTAATAACACATTAAAAATGAGAATTGTCAAATGCTATGTATATTCAAAGCTACTGTATGGCGCAGAAGCCTGGACATTGAACAAGCAACTAGAAAGTCACATAGAAACCCTGGAGATGTGGATATACAGACGAATATGTCGTATTTCATGGAAACAAAAACAAATGCAGAGGTTCTAGAAAAACTGGGAATTGAGAGAGAGTTGATGAAAGAAATGAGGAGGCAAGTGAAATATTTTGGCCACGTTAAAAGGCACTCTTATAAAAACCATACTGGAAGGCAAGGTTGAGGGCAAGCAAGCAAGAGGTAGACAACGATACAAGTGGGAAGATAACATCAAGAGATGGACGAACATCAGCCTGACAGAATGTACAGTCAAGGCGAGAGACAGACAGTATTGAAGATCCATTGCAGCCAACCTTCATTGTGGAGATGACACCTGATTGATTGATTGTTGTTGCCTGTTGTATTGGCTCCTTTAGCACTTGCCATTGTTAATTTCTACAGCATTGTACCCATTCTGTACAGTAATGGTGAATTTCTCACTCTTGTTCTGATTTATTCAAATATCACCACATGCAACCTGGTATTTCTTGTATTTGTTTTTAATTTCTTTAATTTTATTCTTAGTTTTCTAACTACTGGCACATGATCACTATCTGCCATCTGCTCTAGGTTTGTTTATAATTACGCAATTTCCTTCCCAGGTAGTACCAGTCTAGTTATTTCTGTCTGTAGTAAAATTATGTTAATTATGCAATTGTGATATAACTTCCTTCCCAGGGAGTACCAGTCATGTTGTCTCTGTCTGTAGTAAAATTATGTTAATTATACAATTGTGACACAATTTCCTTCCCAGGGAGTACCAGTCTAGTTGTCTCTGTCTGTAGTAAAATTATGTTAATTATGCAATTGTGATATAACTACCTTCCCAGGGAGTACCAGTCATGTTGTCTCTGTCTGTAGTAAAATTATGTTAATTATGCAATTGTGATATAACTACCTTCCCAGGGAGTACCAGTTATGTTGTCTCTGTCTGTAGTAAAATTATGTTAATTATGCAATTGTGACACAATTTCCTTCTCAGGGAGTACCAGTCTAGTTGTCTCTGTCTGTAGTAACATTATGTTAATTATGCAATTGTGATATAACTTCCTTCCCAGGGAGTACCAGTTATGTTGTCTCTGTCTGTAGTAAAATTATGTTAATTATGCAATTGTGACACAATTTCCTTCACAGGGAGTACCAGTCTAGTTGTCTCTGTAGTAACATTATGTTAATTATGCAATTGTGATATAACTTCCTTCCCAGGGAGTACCAGTTATGTTGTCTCTGTCTGTAGTAAAATTATGTTAATTATGCAATTGTGACACAATTTCCTTCTCAGGGAGTACCAGTCTAGTTGTCTCTGTCTGTAGTAAAATTATGTTAATTATGCAATTGTGATATAACTTCCTTCCCAGGGAGTACCAGTCATGTTGTCTCTGTCTGTAGTAAAATTATGTTAATTATGCAATTGTGACACAATTTTCCTTCCCAGGGAGCACTTGGGGAACCTGGACGACCAGGAATTCCCGGTCTTGATGGAATGGCTGGGGTAGTTGGTATGTTTGATATGTGTCATTGTTTCTTGCATTCATTGCAAATGTAACCCATTCAATCATAACATCTATTAAGAGATAGTCAGGTTTATCCATACACAGTTTGTTAACTCTTAACAGTTTCCCATTTGGTGTGGAATTATTCTCTCTAAGTGTTCATACACTCTTGAAATTAAATGCCATTTGTGTTATACTTGTTTAGTGAGTTGAAAATTATAATCAGGAAAAGAGGGAAACAAAGAAGTTTAGCAACATCAATAATGGCCTCCCATCACAAACTTTTAGAAATATCAATCCCAAATAGCGGTTCACTGGCCAGGAAGATGAAAAAGTATTGTTATAAATGATATTATTGTCAATTGATCAGGATTTTCTTTTAAAAACCCAATATTCTGATGATTTTACAATGTTAAATTCAACACAGTCAACTTCAGTGACCACTAAGAGAATCCAGGAAGCTGTAAACAACTATAAAATGGGCTGCAAACTAGTGTGTCATCATCAACTCTTGCAAGACTTTCTTCTCTCTCTCTCTCTCTCTCTCTCTCTCTCTCTCTCTCTCTCTCTCTCTCTCTCTCTCTCTCTCTCTCTCTCTCTCTCTCTCTCTCTCTCTCTCTCTCTCTCTCTCTCTCTCCCTCCCTCTCTCCCTCCCTCCCTCCCACCAGCACCAAGCAAACAAAGAATAGCATAGACAGATGTATGTACCTCCATGTCAGGTTGGCAAATCTAACAAAAGGTTCACATGCTGCCCACACATCCACGAAGCAGAAAGAATAACCTTCAGATGATGGTATAAATACTGAACAAATAAACTGCGACTAACTGGAAAGCCAACTCTGACATCTGGAAAGAAATGTAAAATAATATGGAGCAAATATTTTCTTGCTGTTGCCAGCAAAAATAATACAAAAAAGCAGGTATGTTAATTATCACTGGAGGCCTTAAGACAACTCTTATGCCAACCATAGAAGCTACTATAGGTAAAAAACAGGAAGAGAAAATGCATCATTCACCATGCCAAACTACAAAAGAAAAGCCATTCCTTCTAGCACACCAGCAGCTCCAAGAAAGTAACAAAAATTCCTAAGGGAAAGAGACTCAACAGGGAAAACTTCAACCACTTATCCAGTCAGTTGGCAAGATCCATGGCAGATTAACATATGCACTCCTAAATGTCCCAGAAAATAATGAGTACCTAGACATTTAGGAAAAATGAAAAGTTTCAACCCAATGACATAGTGTACTCTACAGAAGTCCCAGGAATAACAAACCAAACACATTCTTAAATCCCTCATGTAGGAAATGCTGGACTAGAACTAAGACATCGAATGTACATTAGCCCATTTCAATGGATCCTCAGACAAAGCCAGTCAAAATGGCGGCAGTATTATCTATATTCACTATCCAGATGACTACACCACTTTTCTCTATATACTTTTTTTTCCTTCACACCCAACTATCGAAACAAGCTCATTGCCCTTCATGAGTTGCCAGACTGGTTACTACAACTATCAAGACATCCACATAAACTTCGGTGTACAGTAGATATAATCAGAAAACAGATGTTGAAGTTTAAGGCTACAAACCAGATAATACAGAGAGCAACAAAAATGATGTTCAAGTTCAAGGATGTGTATTATGAAACATGATTTCTGGATGTGGTCCAGGTGTTTCTACTGAGAGTCCAACACAGTATATTAGTAAAACTAAATCGTGTTGGTGCAAAATGTTGGAAGCTTATATGATCATTTTAAGATCTATAAATTATTAGATATAAAATAAATTAATGCATTAGTAAATATACATCCCCGAATATTGTAGAATTCTGTCAATATTTTGCCCAGTCTGTCATGTTAGTTTTCACATGTTGTTGTTTTTGCTGCTGATCATCAGCATCATAATCATCTTCTTCTTGATCTTTTTCTGGTTTTTTTTCACCCTTTATTCCCCATTGGGCCATAGGCCCTCAAGAAACTCATTCCAAGATGTCCCTTCCTTAGACATCTCATGCAGCTCCATCCAGGTCCTCCTCATATATTTCATTTGTTTCTCTGCTTCTTGTCTCAATGTGTTGTTAGCTTTTCCTATATTTTGTTTGCCTTGTGGATTCCAGTCAAACGACTTTCTAATTATACTATTCTTAGGGTTTCTCAATGTTCGTCCTATTCATCACCAGTATCTTTTCTTCACCTCTTGATCCACTGACATTTGTTTAATTCCCTCCATGAGCTCCACATTTGGGGCTTTCTATGCATCACTGCCAGGGAGCGCCTGGAGCTCTTCTCCTGGCATTATTGCTTTGTTAGTCAGTGGTGTCCGTTGGAAGACCACGGTGTGGGCCCTGTGCAATAATACAACTTCACACAGCCTGGACAGCAATCTCATCTTGACGTGCCACCAGTGTACTGTTTCAGGGGCGCTTCATTGATATCTCTGGAGATGCTTATTCTGTATTTGATAGACATCTCTACTCCTACTTCTGATGACCATTGAGCCTTTTTATCTTGTACAGGCTAGAGTCGTTAACTACTGGAACTGAACTTGCACAACATGACACGAAGATGGTTTTTTCCACACTCTATTTTACTAAGACTCTACTCTTGACATATTGATAACACAATCAGTTGCTCCACAGAAAAGTCGCAGGTCTACATAATAGTACCTAAACATTTTATTATAAAAGAGCGGCGTAATGTTAGCCATGCTCTGTTAACTCAGAACTAGGTCTGACTCTGACACTAGCTCTCGTTCAACTGTCCGCTTGGCGGAGAGCTGTCCCCTGCCCAGCGATATACCTCACTATTTCCATGCAAAGTGTGTCTTACAATCCTCTCGATTTTCACTTCTTGTCACAGGACTGCAAGACTCTACCTGTACTCAATAACCCATGGCCTGACCCAGGTCCATGGCAATCACATCATCTAGAAAAGCCTCCTGTCCTCTTGGATATTTTTGTTCCCTTAACTTGAGACTTGTTCATGGTTGGTTGCATTTTCTATGAGGGGTGGGAAGGGGGGAGACCAGCCCCAAGCCCAACACTCCTTCGTGACTTCTTGCAACATGTAAGGCAGTTTTCAGTGTGTTACTGTTCTGTGCTTTCCTTAAAGGTCCCAGTAACACACAGGCAGAAACCTCCTTCTTGATCTCTTGCAACAAGTAAGGCAAAGCAAGTTTCAGTGTGTTACTGTTCTGTGCTCTCCTTAAAGGTCCCAGTAACACACGGGCAGAAACATCCTTCTTGGTCTCTTGCAACAAGTAAGGCAGGTTTCAGCGTGTTACTGTTCTGTGCTTTCTGTAAAGGTCCTGGTAACACACGGGCAGTAACACATGGGCAGAATCCTCCTTCATGGCCTATTGCAACATGTAAGGCAGGTTTCAGTGTGTTACTGTTCTGTGCTCTTGCAACATGTAAGGCAGGTTTCAGTGTGTTACTGTTCTGTGCTCTTGCAACATGTAAGGCAGGTTTCAGTGTGTTACTGTTCTGTGCTCTTGCAACATGTAAGGCAGGTTTCAGTGTGTTACTGTTCTGTGCTCTTGCAACATGTAAGGCAGGTTTCAGTGTGTTACTTTCCTTTCCTTCACTAAAGGTTCCAAGAACATAGGACAGAAACTATAGAGCTAAAGGAAGACAAACAATCAGCTGGATAGATGCTATGGAAGATATACTGAACAAACACACATGCAGTACTGTTCAGGCATTTGACTGTTTACTGAAGCTCTGTGACTATGACATTAGACATGTACTGACGAGGCTGACCCAGTCATATAAACATTCATTAAACATAGCTAAGTATGTATAGATGTTCTTTACCTGACTCCAACCACTCCAACTAGGAGTGTCTAGTTGGTCGTGCGTCGAAGTACACTTGTTCCTACAGCGAGGCGCCATCGTCATTTGGAGGCGACAGGTTTGATCCCGGTCGGTAACTATAGCTTTCAAATTTTATGTTGTCTAGTACGTCTGCTAATCTCTATTTCCTTCTTCTTCTTCTATGAGCGCCAAATAATACTATGTGTGTCTATTTTATGTAATCATACTGTAGAAGTGTGACATTTGCATCAAGAACAGAAACTTCAAGTCTCACCCTGTTCTCATGCTTAACAGCAAATGTAGACCAAACCTCGTTGTCCATATAGAGATAGATAATAAATAGATAGTAGATAGACACAGCCGTGCAGCCTGCTGACCCAGTGGTCATGTGGTTGAATTCCCCTACAGGCGGGGATTTTATAAATAGATAGTAGATAGACACAGCCGTGCAGCCTGCTGACCCAGTGGTCATGTGGTTGAATTCCCCTACAGGCGGGGATTTTATAAATAGATAGTAGATAGACACAGCCGTGCAGCCTGCTGATCCCGTGGTCATGTGGTTGAATTCCCCTACAGGCGGGGATTTTATAAATAGATAGTAGATAGACACAGCCGTGCAGCCTGCTGACCCCGTGGTCATGTGGTTGAATTCCCCTACAGGCGGGGATTTTATAAATCAAATTAACCTGGGCTCCAAGGTCGACACAAGCCTGAAATGAGTGCCAGGAAATGTTGTGGGAAGTAAAGGCAGCTAGTATGACACTGGCCTCATCACTCATCCAGTACTGTTCTATCAGAATATGACACTAACCTTATCACTCATTGAGCACTGGTATATAAGAATATGACACTAACCTTATCACTCATTGAGCACTGGTATATAAGAATATGACACTAACCCTATCACTCATTGAGCACTGGTATATAAGAATATGACACTAACCTTATCACTCATCCAGTACTAGTCTTTAAGAATATGACACTAACTTCATCACGTATCCAGTACTGGTCTATAAGAATATGACACTAACCTTATCACTCATCAAGAACTAGTCTATCAGAATATGACACTAACCTAATCACTCATCGAGTTCTGGTCTATCAGAATATGACACTAACCTAATCACTCATCAAGAACTAGTCTATCAGAATATGACACTAACCTAATCACTCATCGAGTACTGGTCTATCAGAATATGACACTAACCTTATCACTCATCGAGTACTGGTCTATCAGAATATGACATCAACCTCATCACTCATTGAGTACTGGTCTATCAGAATATGACACTAACACTATATACCTATTATAACTCAAGATGTGGAAAAGAGTCCTTTTTTAAATAGAATGTTGGGATATCAAAGAAAATTATCATTAAGACTCTTATATTTACATAGAAACAAGTGAATATTTTACAGCACGTATGTGTCCTTGAATAATGTTGAATTCTCTGTGTTGTCTTTTATCTATCTCCAGGCTTAGTTGGTTTTCGTGGACCAGATGGCTACCCTGGTCCAAAAGGCCAACGTGGACTTGATGGTCAAGATGGATTCCCTGGAGAACCTGGTCCTAAAGGTGAAAAGGGTAATGAAGGTTTCTCAGGCTCTCCAGGTTACAAAGGAGAGAGAGGGCTTCTAGGGAGGCAAGGTCAAAAAGGTGAGTTTGAGCTGTAGTTGAGCATGCGCTGACTGAATATGTCAAACAGTTACAACATGTGACAAACAGTAGCAGCACAGTCAATCATAACTGAGTGGAGAAACTGTAATAAAACAATATCATGAAAGTAAATAATATTACATGTGATTAACTATGAAAAACAAGATAATAAATTATAAACATGAAAATAAATTATAGTTGAATATGGTAAGCTATAGAAGAAAATGTACGACTGTCTTCAAATGAAAACCTTAAAAGTATGATAGAAATTACAATAATCATGTCATTGTCTTGTAACCTGTCAGTATTGTTGTTAAGATATCAAGAGTGTTAAGCAGGTGAAATGACAATGCAGTCGAACATAGTGACGTCATAAGGACAGTTTAAAGATGGCCACCCCATTTTTGACATGCACCAAAGAGGAGCAGCATTCTGTTGCCCATTTTTTTTATCAGTGAAGGGGTAAATTCTCTAGATATTCATCAACAAATGAAAGTCAAGTACTGTGGTGCATGCCTGTCAGTCCAGCAAGTATATGAGTGGAGTAGGAAGTTTCAAAACTGTTCTGTCCAATGAAGAGGAACAGTAGGTTGTTCATGAGTTGTTACACATACAATCAAGAGAATTTTTTTCCACAGAAATCCAAGCACTATATCTTATGTGCATTGAACGCAGGGGTGACTACATCAAAACATGATACATTTGTTCTTTAATTTTTCAGAATATATTCACACACACAAAAACATTTAAGGTTTTCATTTGAAGCCCCCTGGTATGTTAACTGATCATGACAGAGAATTACAAGATATATAGAATAAAAGTGTGCTGTAATAGGTCTCTGTTTACATCATAATTATAAAAAAAAAAATATAGCCACATGCTTTTTTACATGTTACTAGTTGTTCCCATGAACATAAACACAAATGATAATTGCACATAATACTTGGCATGCAGTTCACCCCAAAAGTACTGGTATTGTATTTCATTTATTTATGTTATTCTGATTTATATTCTCCATGGCCAAAGCCGGTCTCCGTGGCCAAAGGCTTGTGAATACGGTTCGTGAGCCGCTTACCGGGCATTCAAAATGCAGCCGTGACCAATTTGTGCATCAGACCGTGCCACGTTCCGTTATAACGTATTGGTTTGGGAGCCAATCGTTCAGAAAGCAATGGCAAACTACTGAACGTAAAAACTTGCCAAGTACATCAACAGCAGCTGAAAAATGCTGGTGTTGACTGCAACGTCCTGCAAGAGATATGCAACATCCTGCTGGTTTAATAATAGTACATTAATAGTACATGTTGGGATGATCAAATGTATGTAGGCCTCAGTGCATCGAGGAGTTGCTGGCCATTCCTTCCCTCCTGTAGGGAACGATGAGAGCTGGCATGAAACCCTTGCCTGGCCCAGCTGTTACATGAACACCCAACACAAGACAGTAACAGTTGTAGATCTTAGTTGAGAGATTGCTTGGTTTTGGTATTAGTTTCCCTGCAGTTACAGATAGGAAAGCTAACCATATTACTGTAGAGACTTGTCCAACTCCAGGTTCCATTTGTTCCATATCCAGCCTTTTCAGTTGCTTCACTAAGTTGAAACTGTGCCCGCATCTTACCAGTTTTCTTATGTCCTTCTGTTTGAGCACATCATACACAGAGCTGTTTGAGCACATCATACACAGAACTGTTTGATCACATCTTACACAGAGCTGTTGAGCACATCATAAACAGAGCTGACAGCACATCATACACAGAGCTGTTTGAGGACATCATGCACAGCTGTTTGAGCACATCTTACACAGAGCTGTGTGAGCACATCATACACAGAGCTGTTTGAGCACATCATACACAGAGCTGTTTGAGCACATCATACACAGAGCTGTTTGAGCACATCTTACACAGAGCTGTGTGAGCACATCATACACAGAACTGTTTGAGCACATCATACACAGAGCTGTTTGAGCACATAATACACAGAGCTGGAAATTGACCTCTTATGCCTACCTTTTATGGCAAATGGACTGATAGTGTAGCCTTCCTGTCTCAGACTTGCGACCATGTCACTGTACTTCTCCTTCTTGTACATGTGCTGCTCCTCAATTCTGGACTTGTATGGAATGGTCTGTTCAATGAGCATTAGCTGCTGAAGCAACAAGGAGTGAAGTACAATGTCAAGTCACAGTTAGATCACTGCTGAATATGCACCATGGACCTTCAGGCTTCAGCTCCTAGTCATCAGCGCCATTGAGGCTGGATGCTAAGTCAGCAGTGTTGTCTTCCTGTCTCTACAGTGCTGTCCAGCGCTAACTAAGTAAATCGGCATTGATCCGGCTCTGTTCGCCCGCATCCTGGCTTCATCTACTATAGCTGGCAGCTCAGTCAGCACTTTACTGTGGAGCCATGTGAATCGACCTTGGTAAATGGCTAATTTGCATACTGTCAGCACATGCTCCACTGTCTGGAGTTTCTCTTTACAGATGGGACATGATGGGTCAATGGATCAATGATTTACCCCCACTTGACCCTGATGGCAGGACAGCATAGATAGATCAGACGACAAAACTTAGGCGTAGTGGTGCCATGCACCCAATCTCGTTCCATGTTAGGGACTTCTATAGTATCCTCTCCCATGACATCCACTGGCCCTGCTGTGACTGCTGGGTAGCCATCTGTGCTCTCTTTTCGTCCTCTGCCTCGAAGATTTCCTGAACTACCATGTCTCTGCATCCCTTGGCTATCACCTTTGACCATATCTGAGCTCTGTCATGTTCTTAAAAAACTGCTGACTGCCGATTAGTAAGGACGTTTTGATTGAAGTTACAAACTATTAATAATTTACTTAGCTTTATTACATACTCATTTCAAATGAGCATTATTTGAACACTATTTGAACAATACACTGTGGAGTACCCGGAAACGACAGAGCTGATCAATTGGCTAAGGAAGGAGCAAAAGAAGAACAGCCTGATGTGCCCATTACATACCACCAAAAGAAAAGGATGATCAAATCAGTCAGAAGACCACCAAAACCTGCTGTTATGGACAGTCCAGAACAAGTCATTATTCTGCGCCTTAGAACAGGGCACAACAGACTACGCAACCACGTGTATACAAAATTCAAGATTGGTGATTCAGCCATGTGCACATGTGGTTTGATTCCGCAGACAGCAGAGCACATACTCCAAAACTGCCCAAACTACAACATACCCATGCATACCTTCTGGCCTAGAGAGACAACAGTGGAAGATAAGCTCTATGGACCACTGAGTGAACTAAAAAAGACTGTTAGATTCATACAGAAGACAACATTGCAGTTATAGATGTATTTCAAGCGAACGAAAGAAGAAGAAGAACAATACTTGAACAATATTTGAGCACTACTAGAGCATTACTTGAGCACTACTTGAACACTACTTGAGTACTACTTTAATACTAGTTGAGCACTACTATAACACTACTTGAGTACTACTTTAATACTAGTTGAGCACTACTATAACACTACTTGAGTACTACTTTAATACTAGTTGAGCACTACTATAACACTACTTGAGTACTACTTTAATACTAGTTGAGCACTACTATAACACTACTTGAGTACTACTTTAATACTAGTTGAGCACTACTATAACACTATTTGAGCACTATTTTAATACTAGTTGAGCACGACTATAACACTATTTGAGCACTACTATAACACTAGTTGAGCACTACTTTAGTACTAGTTGAGCACTACTATAACACTATTTGAGCACTACTATAACACTATTTGAGCACTACTATAACACTATTTGAGCACTACTTGAACACTACTTGAGTACTACTTTAATACTAGTTGAGCACTACTATAACACTACTTGAGTACTACTTTAATACTAGTTGAGCACTACTATAACACTACTTGAGTACTACTTTAATACTAGTTGAGCACTACTATAACACTACTTGAGTACTACTTTAATACTAGTTGAGCACTACTATAACACTACTTGAGTACTACTTTAATACTAGTTGAGCAGTACTATAACACTATTTGAGCACTATTTTAATACTAGTTATGAGAAGAAATGGATTGAAGAATTTGGTGACAACTGGTAAGATCGAGGGGAACAGACCAAGGGGAAGACCTAGAAGCAAGTACATGGATGGCTTGGCCTTGTGGCATGGTCGAGACAGAAACACGGAGCTGATCCACGACTCTGGTGATCGAGTGAGATGGCAGAACATGACCGCCCACGCTTACCGGCATGGCACATGATGGATGGATAACACTATTTGAGCACTACTATAACACTATTTGAGCACTACTATAACACTAGTTGAGCACTACTATAACACTATTTGAGCACTACTATAACACTATTTGAGCACTACTATAACACTATTTGAGCACTACTATAACACTATTTGAGCACTACTATAGCACTATTTGAGCACTACTATAACACTAGTTGAGCACTACTATAACACTATTTGAGCACTACTATAACACTATTTGAGCACTACTATAACACTAGTTGAGCACTACTATAACACTATTTGAGCACTACTATAACACTATTTGAGCACTACTATAACACTATTTGAGCACTACTATAACACTATTTGAGCACTACTATAACACTATTTGAGCACTACTATAACACTATTTGAGCACTACTATAACACTATTTGAGCACTACTATAACACTAGTTGAGCACTACTTTAGTACTAGTTGAGCACTACTATAACACTATTTGAGCACTACTATAACACTATTTGAGCACTACTATAACACTAGTTGAGCACTACTTTAGTACTAGTTGAGCACTACTATAACACTAGTTGAGCACTACTATAACACTAGTTGAGCACTACTTTAGTACTAGTTGAGCACTATTATAACACTATTTGAGCACTACTATAACACTATTTGAGCACTACTATAACACTAGTTGAGCACTACTATAACACTAGTTGAGCACTACTATAACACTAGTTGAGCACTACTATAACACTAGTTGAGCACTACTTTAGTACTAGTTGAGCACTACTATAACACTATTTGAGCACTACTATAACACAATTTGAGCACTACTATAACACTAGTTGAGCACTACTATAACACTATTTGAGCACTACTATAACACTATTTGAGCATTACTATAACACTAGTTGAGTACTACTATAACACTAGTTGAGGACTACTTTAGTACTAGTTGAGCACTACTATAACACTAGTTGAGCACTACTTTAGTACTAGTTGAACACTACTATAACACTATTTGAGCACTACTTTAGTACTATTTGAGCACTACTATAACACTATTTGAGCACTACTATAACACTAGTTGAGCACTACTTTAGTACTAGTTGAGCACTACTATACACTAGTTGAGCACTACTTTAGTACTAGTTGAGCACTACTATAACACTATTTGAGCACTACTGTAGTACTATTTGAGCACTACTATAACACTATTTGAGCACTACTATAACACTAGTTGAGCACTACTTTAGTACTAGTTGAGCACTACTATAACACTAGTTGAGCACTACTTTAGTACTATTTGAGCACTACTATAACACTATTTGAGCACTACTTTAATACTAGTTGAGCACTACTATAACACTATTTGAGCACTACTTTAATACTAGTTGAGCACTACTATAACACTATTTGAGCACTACTTTAATACTAGTTGAGCACTACTATAACACTATTTGAGCACTACTTTAATACTAGTTGAGCACTACTATAACACTATTTGAGCACTACTATAACACTATTTGAGCACTACTATAACACTATTTGAGCACTACTATAACACTATTTGAGCACTACTATAACACTATTTGAGCACTACTATAACACTATTTGAGCACTACTATAACACTATTTGAGCACTACTTTAATACTAGTTGAGCACTACTATAACACTATTTGAGCACTACTTTAATACTAGTTGAGCACTACTATACCACTATTTGAGCACTACTTTAGTACTAGTTGAGCACTACTATAACACTATGTGAGCACTACTTTAGTACTAGTTGAGCACTACTATAACACTAGTTGAGCACTACTTTAATACTAGTTGAGCAATACTATAACACTATTTGAGCACTACTTTAGTACTAGTTGAGCACTACTATAACACTATTTGAGCACTACTTTAATACTAGTTGAGCACTACTTTAATACTAGTTGAGCACTACTATAACATTATTTGAGCACTACTATAACACTATTTGAGCACTACTATAACACTATTTGAGCACTACTATAACACTATTTGAGCACTACTATAACACTATTTGAGCACTACTATAACACTATTTGAGCACTACTTGAACACTACTTGAGTACTACTATAACACTATTTGAGCACTACTTTAGTACTAGTTGAGCACTACTATAACACCATTTGAGCACTACTATAACACTATTTGAGCACTACTATAACACTATTTGAGTACTACTATAACACTAGTTGAGCACTCTTTTAACACTACTTGAACACTACATTAACACTACTTCCTCATCTTGTTTCGTTCACTTTAAATGTGTCTATAACTGCGATGTTGTCTGTTGTATGAATTTAATGAACATTACTTTAACATAACTTGAGCACTACTATGACACTACTTGAGCACTCAGACTTCCAGTCACCAACATGGTGGTTAGGCGTTGAACCTGTTAGGCCTGTGACGTGTTTATGCTTGCAGCTATTATTTGCAATCGCATTTTCCTCATGTTGGACTGGTAGTACACGGTTCCATCGCCCTGCTACTGAGTGAGTGCGTGGGCGACACTGTGAGCTGTGAAATTTGCGGGGAATGCTTTTACATCTCTCCTGTACAGTGACCTGCATGTTCGGAACAATGGCTACCGGCTGTTGCTGAATAGACTAATTTGATTGCCGTTTTGGTTCACGGGTACATTTTTCAAGAGACTCCCAGGAGTCGGTGCTGAAGCTGTGGAGTTCGTGCTTTAAGCGACACTTTCGGCGGGTCTCCCTGCGGTAAAAGACCAAACCATGTAAGAAAACCCGAGTCAATGAGGTCTTTCTGGTGACTGCCGAGTCCATCGATGATGAACTGTGGTTTTTGTGGATTAATTTTGTGTTAGCATTCTGGCATTATGCACAGTGTACCTGTGCGGGCTGTTGGATTGCCGAGACTCCTGCCTATTCCACTTTTCACATTGTACAGTGGGGAGCATTTTGTGTGATATTCACTGGCACAGGAACAGAGTATAATGAGGATGACCCGTTGCCGTGAAGTTGGAACCGCAACTAACTAACTAACTAACTAACTAACTACTTGAGCACTACTTTAACATTACTTGAGCACTACTTTAACACTACTTGAGCACTACTTTAACACTACTTGAGCACTACTTTAACACTACTTGAACACTACTTTAACACTACTTGAGCACTACTCGAATACTGTACTTTAAAACTACTTAAACACTACTTAAACACTACTTTAACACTACTTGAGCACTACTTTAACACTACTTGAGCACTACTTTAACACTACTTAAACACTACTTTAACACTACTTAAACACTACTTGAGCACTACTTTAACACTACTTGAGCACTACTTTAACACTACTTGAGCACTACTTTAACACTACTTAAACACTACTTGAGCACTACTCGAATACTGTACTTTAACACTACTTGAGCACTACTCGAATACTGTACTTTAACACTACTTGAGCACTACTTTAACACTACTTGAGCACTACTTTAACACTACTTGAGCACTACACGAATACTGTACTTTAACACTACTTTAACACTACTTAAGCACTACTTTAACACTACTTGAGCACTACTCGAATACTGTACTTTAACTCTACTTGAGCACTACTTTAACACTACTTGAGCACTACTTTAACACTACTTTAACACTACTTGAGCACTACTCGAATACTGTACTTTAACACTACTTGAGCACTACTTGAATACTGTACTTTAACACTACTTGAGCACTACTCGAATACTGTACTTTAACACTACCTGAGCACTACTCGAATACTGTACTTTAACACTACTTAAACACTACTTTAACACTACTTGAGGACTACTTTAACACTACTTGAGCACTACTTTAACACTACTTAAACACTACTTTAACACTACTTGAGCACTACTCGAATACTGTACTTTAACACTACTTGAGCACTACTCGAATACTGTACTTTAACACTACTTGAGCACTACTTTAACACTACTTGAGCACTACTTTAACACTACTTGAGCACTACACGAATACTGTACTTTAACACTACTTTAACACTACTTAAGCACTACTTTAACACTACTTGAGCACTACTCGAATACTGTACATTAACTCTACTTGAGCACTACTTTAACACTACTTGAGCACTACTTTAACACTACTTGAGCACTACTCGAATACTGTACTTTAACACTACTTGAGCACTACTCGAATACTGTACTTTAACACTACTTGAGCACTACTCGAATACTGTACTTTAACACTACCTGAGCACTACTCGAATACTGTACTTTAACACTACTTAAACACTACTTTAACACTACTTGAGGACTACTTTAACACTACTTGAGCACTACTTTAACACTACTTAAACACTACTTTAACACTACTTGAGCACTACTCGAATACTGTACTTTAACACTACTTGAGCACTACTCGAATACTGTACTTTAACACTACCTGAGCACTACTCAAATACTGTACTTTAACACTACTTAAACACTACTTTAACACTACTTGAGCACTACTTTAACACTACTTGAGCACTACTCGAATACTGTACTTTAACACTACTTAAACACTACTTTAACACTACTTGAGCACTACTCGAATACTGTACTTTAACACTACTTGAGCACTACTTTAACACTACTTGAGCACTACTTTAACACTACTTTAACACTACTTAAACACTACTTTAACACTACTTGAGCACTACTCGAATACTGTACTTTAACACTACTTGAGCACTACTCGAATACTGTACTTTAACACTACTTTAACACTACTTGAGCACTACTTTAACACTACTTGAGCAATACTTAAACACTACTTTAACACTACTTAAGCACTACTTTAACACTACTTGAGCACTACTCAAATACTGTACTTTAACACTACTTAAACACTACTTTAACACTACTTGAGCACTACTTTAACACTACTTGAGCACTACTCGAATACTGTACTTTAACACTACTTAAACACTACTTTAACACTACTTGAGCACTACTCGAATACTGTACTTTAACACTACTTGAGCACTACTTTAACACTACTTAAGCACTACTTTAACACTACTTGAGCACTACTCGAATACTGTACTTTAACACTACTTGAGCACTACTTTAACACTACTTGAGCACTACTCGAATACTGTACTTTAACACTACTTAAACACTACTTTAACACTACTTGAGCACTACTTTAACACTACTTGAGCACTACTTTAACACTACTTGAGCACTACTTTAACACTACTTGAGCACTACTTTAACACTACTTAAACACTACTTTAACACTACTTGAGCACTGTACTTTAACACTACTTAAACATTACTTTAACACTACTTAAACACTACTTAAACACTACTTGAACACTACTCGAATACTGTACTTTAACACTACTTAAGCACTACTTTAACACTACTTAAACACTACTTGAGCACTACTCGAATACTGTACTTTAACACTACTTAGGCACTACTTTAACACTACTTAAACACTACTTGAGCACTACTCGAATACTGTACTTTAACACTACTTAAACACTATTTTAACACTACTTGAGCACTACTTTAACACTACTTGAGCACTACTTTAACACTACTTGAGCACTACTTTACCACTACTTAAACACTACTTTAACACTACTTGAGCACTACTCGTATACTGTACTTTAACACTACTTAAATACTACTTTAACACTACTTAAACACTACTTTAACACTACTTAAACACTACTTTAACACTACTTGAGCACTGTACTTTAACACTACTTAAACATTACTTTAACACTACTTAAGCACTACTTTAACACTACTTAAACACTACTTTAACACTACTTAAACACTACTTGAGCACTACTCGAATACTGTACTTTAACACTACTTAAGCACTACTTTAACACTACTTAAACACTACTTGAGCACTACTTGAGCACTACTTGAATACTGTACTTTAACACTACTTAAACACTACTTGAGCACTACTCGAATACTGTACTTTAACACTACTTAAGCACTACTTTAACACTACTTAAACACTACTTTAACACTACTTTAACACTACTTCAGCACTACTTTAACACTACTTAAACACTACTTTAACACTACTTGAGCACTACTTAACACTACTTCAGCACTACTTGAATACTGTACTTTAACACTACTTAAACACTACTTTAACACTACTTGAGCACTACTCTAACACTACTTGAGCACTACTTTAACAATACTTGAGCACTACATTAGCACTAGTTTAAAACTACTTGAGCACTACTTAACACTACTTGAGCACTACTTGAATACTGTAGTTTAACACTACTTAAACACTACTTTAACACTACTTGAGCAATACTCTAACAATACTTGAGCACTACATTAGCTCTAATTTAACACTACTTGAGCACTATACACTATACTTTAACATTACTTAAACACTACTTTAACACTACTTGAATATTACTTGAACACTAAATAAATAGAACAGTATGAATTAAATAATAGAGAGAAGATTCTGCACCAAACTTGGAGAAACTCTCGTGTCCTTCCAATGTTCCTTTCTGTACACCTAAGAGTAGAAGAGGAAACAAAAGATGGCTTAATGGCTTCTTCCACAACAACATCGTACTTGCATGTTTCAGGCATGGACGGTGCCAAGGGAGAGCCAGGCGAAAGTGGCTTTCCTGGTATGCCAGGTCTGGATGGAGTTAAAGGCAGTCCCGGTTTGCCTGGAGAAAATGGCTTTCCTGGTAAGTGTGGGTAGTTTGTACCTCTATTTTTTTTTTAAATGATCTATCTGATTTGAGACAAATGCAAAACTTGAAGTATCTTCATACAATTAGAAAACGTGCAACAGAAATGCACAAAATACGTCGGAGTAAGTTTGAAGAGGCATGACTTCCCATGTCAGACAGCAATATAAGTGTCAAAACCACTTTAGTTGCGATAATTTAATATCTTGGACAAAGTTAGCAGTTCAGTGAATCATCTTTTCTGTTCTTTCTCATTGTCCCCACTTACAAAGCTCTTTGCAGGCATAATTTATTGCCATATAACTAGAGATATATCTCATCACATGTGAAAACACTGCATGAAAAAAGCTGCCCTTTACTAGAGAAGATTTTAACTGGAAATAAAGAAATTTGAAATATAGGCCATCGTTATACAATTTATGGGGAGACAACAAATACAGCTTTCACACATCTTGTTACAAGGAAGCCTGATCAGCTAGTCTTTGTGCCTGCAGCTGAAAATGTTCTGAATAAAGAGCCAGGGTTGGACAAAGACAGATGGGTTGATGCTCATTCAGTTATACTACACAAATACAAACTCAGCGTACTCCAGGATACACGTCTGGTGCAAGGTTGAAAACTTCAATTCCCCTCCATAATTAATGGCAAATATGTCAGTGTTCAGATGGGGATATATTATAGACAGACAGGCAGATAAACACGCAGGCAGGTAGGTTGAACAGACAGACAGATTACACAGAAACAGAAAATATAAACAGACAGAAAATGTGTTCTCATCTCTTTCTGTGTCTGTATGTTGCTGTGGTTCATGATATTCTGTTCTATTATATCATCACTATAATTCTTGGATATCTCATTGGTCATGTAACTTAAATTTGTGTCATTTGGACTTGATCAATCAAGTCTGATTGGTCTTTACAATTGTGGGTCTAGCAGCATAATGATTCGGAAGGTCGATGCAGGATCTGTATGTAGACAGTGGACTGATTTGCTTCGGAAGTCCTTTGTCCATAAGGTCACCTTCATCTTCATCCTGGGACATGCAGGAGTTGCGAGAAATGAACAAGCTGATAAACTGCCTGGCTCTGCATCCCCTGCAGATTGCCAGCCCATGGATTGTGCCAATGTTATTAACATCCTTAAAGAAATGTTGAGAACAGAGGACTTTGACATCAGCGAATCCACATCATTGTTCAGGTTGAGAGACTTGTAAGTAAGAATTGGCACGGCCAGAAAAGAGAGGTACATCGGGAAAACGAGGGGCCTCGTCAACCAACACAGAACTGGCACTATTAGCCACCGAACGCTGATGCATATGCTGGGGGGGGAGGATCCGAGCACCTATGGACCTGTCCGGAGTGCAATGACGATACCCCAACTGATAACTGATAACTGATATCCAATATGCCTCATGGCATTTGCAAGTGTCTTTCCATCCATCATGTGCCATGCCGATAAGTGTGGGCGGTCATGTTTTGCCATCTCACTCTATCACCAGAGTCGTGGATCGGCTCCGTGTTTCTGTCTTGACCATACAACATGGACAAGCCATCCAGGTATTTAATTTTTGGTCTTTCCTTTGGTCTCCTCTCTTTGATCTTGCCAGTTGTCACCAAGTTCTCAAATTCATTTCTTCTCATAACATGCCCAAAACATTGTGACTGTCTATGTCTAATGTCTCTAATCAGTTTACGATCTTCATTTGTTTCTTGTAGGACTTGTTCATTGGTTTTTCTGTCTGTCCACGGTATTCTTTGCATTTTCCTCAGAAACCACATTTCTGCAGCCATCAGATGTTTTTCAGCTTGTCTGCTCCTGTCTACGCTTCACATCCATACAAAATTACAGGCTCTGTGTAGCACTTCAACACTCTTTTTCTCATTTTAATTGATATCTTTTTTATTGGTCAGTATGTTTTTCATCTTGCAAAAGGCTACCTTCGCCATGGCAATTCTTGTTCTAATCTCTTCAAGGCATCTCCCTCAGATGTTATGATTGTTCCAAGATAGCTGTGCCGATTCACTTGTTTAAGAAAATGCCCATTTACTTGTATATTACATTGTGGTATTTCTTCCTTCCTAGTGTTTTCTCACAATTCATTTCTAACCCTAGTTGTTCACTGTGTGCAACAACCGCATCTACTAAATTTTGCAGGTCCTGTTCATTGTCTGCAATCAAGACTGTATAATCTGCATATCTAATGTTATTGATGTATCGTCCTGCAATGTTGATTCCTTACATATCTTCTATATTTCTGAAAATATTTTCACTGTATAGGGAAAAAAGATCTGGAGACATTATACGTCCCTGTCTCACACCTCTCTTAATAGGCTGATATTGACCTACTTCATTATCAATTCTTATGGCAGCTTTTTGTTTCCATTATTTGTTATTTTACAAGTCTAAGGTCTTTTCCATCAATTTGTAGATTTTCAAGCATCCTTATCATGTTGACATGTCTCACTTTATCTAAAGCCTTTGTGTAGTCAATAAAGCAGAAGTGTAGATCTTTGTTTACTTCTATAGAACGTTCAATTACTGTTCTCATTATGTACACAGCATTTACTGCACCTTGCCTTCTACAAACCCACATTGTTCCTCTCCTATTTCAGGATGTATTTTCTTCCTAACTCTTTGCATCATAATGCTTAGCAAAATCTTCATGATGTGACTCATTATACTAATTGTTCGATGTTGATCACATTCCAAGGTTCCTGATTTCTTTGGGATTGTAATAAATACAGAATTACATAATTCATGAGGTATATCTCCAGTATCATATATGGTATTCAGGAGTCTGGTAACTTTATCTGTTCTGTATTCTTCTAAAGCATTAATCATTTCTGTTGTGATGCTGTCTGAACCGGGGGTATTGCCAAGTTTTCATATGGTTAAGAGCATTCTGAACCTCCATCTTCAAAATTGATGGTCATTAATTATTATTTTAAATATCAAAATGTTCTTCTCTGTTATCATCATAATGTTATTTCACATAATTTGACCATACGTGTAAAATCTGATCAGTTATCAGTTGGGGTATCTTCATTGCACTCTGGACAGGTCCATAGGTGCTAAGTTCATCCCCCCAGCATATGCATCAGCGTCCGGTGGCTAATAGTGCCAGTTCTATTTTGGTTGACGAGGCACCTTGTTTTCCCGATGTACCTCTCGCGTCTGGCCGTGCCGATTCTGACTCCCAAGACTTTCATCCTGTACAGTGATGTGGATTCACTGACATCAAAGTCCTCTGTTATCGCCATATCTTTAAGGACGTTAATAACATCGGCACGATCCATGGGATGGCCATCTACAGGGGGTGCAGAGCCAGCCAGTTTATTAGCTCGTTCATTTCCCTCAACTCCCGCATGTCCTGGGACGAAGATGAAGGTGACTTTACGGACAACAGACTTCCGCAGCGACTCAGTCCACTGTCTATGTAAAGATCCAGCTTCGACCTTCTGAATCATGCTCATTGAATCACTTAGTACACACACGTTGGTATAATGCTGATCTTTTTCTATTATGTTTCAATTATTATTTATATTATTATATATTTAGATTATATATTATATTATTCGATTATGTTATGGGGTCTCTGTGGCGAAGTGGTCAAGCCGTTTGATGTTTGACTCGTGAGCCGAAGGTTGTGGGTTCGATTCCGGGCCGCGTCCTTCGGTTTACGAGTTAAATGTTTCGGAGACTCCCATGGGTCGTCGCTAAAAGCTACGGAGTTCGTGCTTTGTGCGACGCTTTCCGTACTGCGGAAAGAGACCGAGCCATATGGGATAAAAACCCGGTGCAATGAAGTCGACCCTGTCGACTTTTAAACGACTTTGTTTTTTCTATTATGATTTTTCCATCTTTTGTCTTTAGGCAGTCTGCTGATGTATGTGTTCTTTGATTAGTAAGCTCCTGAATTCTTTTGTGCATTAGTTTGGTATTTTTACTGTTGTGTTGCTTTTCAATTTCTATGCAATTTTTCTCGAGCCATGCTTCTTTTGCCTCCTTACATAATGTTTTGACTTTTCTGTGAATTTCTTTATATTTGGCAGGATTATTTTTGTTCTGTCTTCTTGTTTCCATTAGCTGTAAAAATTTCTTCAGTCATCCATGTCTGATGACCCACTTTCTTTAATTTTGGAATAGTTTTTTCTGCAGCTAAACTGATTGAATTCTTCAACATTTCCCGTTGATCATCCATATCTTGAAATAGGATCTCTAGATTAGGCAATATATCTAATTTGTTCTTTACTTCTATGTTAAAATTATCTTGTATTTCTTTGTCAGTTATCAATTTGTACAAATCATATTTAGTGTTTCCGGTTGTATACTTGACTTTCTTTAACTTTACCCTCAGGGTGCCTGTAATTAATCTGTGATCACTGTAACAGTCTGCATTGGGAACTGTTTTTATGACTGTAAGCGCATTTTGAAACCTTCTGCTAATCAGGATGTAATCTATCTGGTTTTTAATCCTGCTGTCTGGACTCCTCCATGTCCATAATCGTCTAGGATGTTGTTTAAACCAGGTGTTTCCTACAACCATTTCTTGTTCTTTTGCCCATTTTACAAGTCTGTATCCTCTTTCATTTCGCTCTCCCAAACCATGGTTGCCTACACTGCATCCATCGCCTTGATTTCCCACTTTTGCATTGAAATCACCAATTGTAATATTTATTTCTGATTATTTACATTTCTTCAAAGCACGTTCCATGTCATTATAAAATTCCTCTATACTTTCTTCACTGCATTCACTTGTTGGAGCATATATTTGAATGACATTTATTTTACAAGGTCTTCCGTTTAATTTTACTAATAGAACTCTGTCTGACACAGCCCAATAACCTTTAATAGAAATTGATGTTTGCCAATCCAACATAATGGCTACACCTCTTTGCCGTTCTTCTCCTCCAGAATAAATAATCTTACAATCCTCTCCTGTACTGATACCTGTCCCTCTCCATCTATTTTCACACATTCCTAATATATTAATATTCTCTCTTCCCATTTCTTGTTTTATGTTATTCAATTTTCCATCTGCACTCATTGTTCTGACATTCCAGGTTCCTACCTTTATTGATAATAATCTTTTGCACCTAGTAGCCTGCTGATGGTCTGGAGTCACCTGCTGCACATGATTATCCCTACCGGGCGAGGTTGCTCCTATGGAGCACCCATTTACACCGTTTCTCTGAGTGTCGTGATATCGCAAAACATAATGTTCTTGGCATCTGTGAAGAAGGTAGTTTGCCATTGCTTTCCTTCTTAGCAGTGACCATACTGGTTAATGACCATAGCCATTGTCTCCTACAAAAAAAAAGTGTCTTTCACTTTTGTCTAAGTCTACTTTCTATGTCTCTGTGTCTGCATCCAGGTTTTTCACATAACCAAACTGTTTACTGCCGCATAATCAAGAACTGAAATAAACAGTTTATGAAGTTTACTGTGATATTTTACAGGTGAGGTTGGTCCCCTAGGTGAGAGAGGAGAAGATGGACTGCCAGGCCTTCCTGGGTTGAAAGGAGAAAGAGGTTTGTTCATCAGACATCTTAATTTAGCTTAACTCCTGTTATGCCACAAGCCATATAATGGAGCACAAATTTTCATCCGCAAATACCAGAAGCCACTTTAGAAATGCCACACATGTTACAGCCTCCATGGTTAAAGATGATGCACAAGTACAACTCCTGTAGCTTTAGACAGGCCACACATGCTACAGCCTCCATGTTTAAAGATGATGCACAAGTACAAGTGGAAGCTGCTGTGATATGTGTAGGCCTGAGAAGGAATAGGTGGCCAGCCTTTCCTTTTCACTGAGAATAATGAGAGCTGGCATCAAACTTTTGTCTTCCCACAGAGAATAATGAGAGCTGGCATCAAACTCTTGTCTTCCCACAGAGAACAATGAGAGCTGGCATCAAACTCTAGTCTTCCCACAGAGAACAATGAGAGCGGGCATCAAACTCTTGTCTTCCCACAGAGAACAATGAGAGCTGGCATCAAACTCTTGTCTTCCCACAGAGAACAATGAGAGCGGGCATCAAACTCTTGTCTTCCCACAGAGAACAATGAGAGCTGGCATCAAACTCTTGTCTTCCCACAGAGAACAATGAGAGCTGAACTCTTGTTCAGATATGCTCCTGCTATTGTCAGCATATTGTCCTTATCAATGTGCACTCAACTTTAAAGATTAAACATAACTTAACAGTGCTCTGTGTTCAATCCAATACTTTTCTGTTGTTCTAAAATGCCCATCAGTAAATATGTATTTCACAAAAAGAGCATAATAAACTTCTTGATTTCCAACATGCAAACCAAGAGATTAGCAACTATGTATCATAAGTAGGCAACTAAGTTTCTTTATCAGAAGTTTGGCTGTGTATTTGTTTTATACTTTCTTGTATATCCATTATCCATATATCCATTTTAGGGAGTCTCTGTGGTGAAGTGGTCAAGCCGTTTGACTCGTGCACCGAAGGTCGTGGGTTCGATTCTGGGCCGCGTCCTTCGGTTTACGAGTTAAATGTTTCGGAGACGGAGACTCCCGTGGGTCGTCGCTAAAAGCTACGGAGTTTGTGCTTTGTGCGACGCTTTCCGTGCTGCGGAAAGAGACCGAGCCATCTGGGATAAAACCCGGTGCAATGAAGTCAACCCTGTCGACTTTTAAGCGACTTTTTTGTATATCCATTAAAACTTTTTTTTCTTGGTTAATTCATGCCCAGTTTGCATTAGTTTTTATCAGCTTGCAGTGCCCAGTTTGCTATTCTATTTTATCAAGTAATATTAATGTCATATTATTGTTTTCAAGTAGACTTTTACTAAGTATCTATTGTGTGTTGTTAAAAAAATACTTTTCTCAACCATTTAAATCCCATCTAGTATAGACACATTTGGTTAGTTTTATTGATTGATTGATTGATTTAGGAATCGACATCACAGCATTCGGGGCATTCCCATAAGTGCTCCGTCCCCATCCTCAGCAGCCAGCAAAGAGTTCCAACACTAATAGTACCAGTAGCAATCTGATTATAAGTCTGTCTCGCCTTTCCTCTGAGCGTTGAGCGTCGGCCAGATCCCTTCGTCACTCCTCGTTGTCTCATTCTTGCCAGACCATGGTAATCCATTTGCTCCTCCAAGGTGTGCACGTGCTCCCACAAGGCCGCAACCACGTCTGCCTTGTCATGTATCAATACTCCACCAAGTTCTGCAGAGCCAGCCAATCTGTCCGCCTGTTCATTTCCCAGCACACCGGCATGCCCCGGAGAAAAGATCCAGGCGATGCTTGTCACCCGTGACCTCCGAAGCGAAGCAAGCCACTCCGCACGAAGTCTGCCCGTCCTCACCCTCGTCAGCATGCTTTCTGAGTCAGTTACAATCACAATGTGTGTGTGTGTCGTATTCTCCATCCAGCGGAGAGCCGCAGTGACTGCCTCCACCTCCATTCTTAAGCTGGATGTTGTTGTATCATATGCCAGGCTCTCCTGCCCCAAACATCGACCATTAGCTTTGGTTATGAACCCCCAGCCACTTCTCTCACCTCTTGACATCGAACCATCTGTGTAGATAATCACATCACTCGAGTGAGCATTGTCCTGAATTAGTTGCTGGATTTCCACTTCCGTGGCCCCTGCTGGCCACTCCCTGCACTCCCGGCTTAATGTGATTATAACTCTGCACAAGTCTGACTGCCCCGCTGGCACTCTGACCCACTCTTCTCCACGCCTAATGTTCTCCAAGGGGCACACCTGTCTGATCGTATCCTCCGCCTGAGCCATCCATGATTTCCCTCTTATCAGTCGCTGACCCTTGACTGCGTCCAGCGCCTCATGCAGTGGGTGGTCTGTGTCTGCAGCTATTCTGAGGTATGCCTTCGCCTGCATCACCTTGAGCCTACCAGCAACAGTCGGCAGACCAAGGATGTAACGCATACACACTACTGGGGTGTCTCTAGTGCATCCCAGAATGACCCGCATAGCTTCGTTCTGTATGCGCTCTAACTTCACCAGTTGACTCTCTGAGACAGTGAGCAGACCTAATCCATAATCAATTACTGAGAGAATCAAGTGCTGGTATAGTGTGAAAAGCATTCTCTGCTCTATGTCCATTGCAGCCATAGTTTTATGTGCATTGAGTCCCTTTTGAGATCTTGTCACGACCTTCTCCACATGGTCCTTGAAGGATAGGCTCCTGTCAAATGTGATCCCCAGATACTTCAGTTTGTTCTCTCTGCTGACATTTCTACCATCTATCGCGAGGCTTGGGACATCAGCTCTTACAATCCTGTCTTCCAGAGAGCACCACAAAACAGCCGCCTTTTCCGGGTGGATGACAGCACTCATTTCTGTGCACCAGTCAATCACTTTATCTACTGTCGCCTGTAGCTCCTGGGCTGTTTGCTCCCTATCTCTCCTCTGCTTATATGCAAGAATATCATCTGCAAATGTTACTATTCTTCCAACCCCTGGTGCTTCTAGGTTTGCATTTGGTTAGTTTTGTTTAAGGGCATTTGGTCAGTTTAATTGTTGGCGTGTTGGCTTTTCATGGCAATGTAATTTGGTTGGGGGTGAGGGGGAATAGGAGTTGGCTAAACTAAGTCATAGATCTAACTATACAAAAGGATTGATGCTACTTAAGTGTCTGAACATGTAACCATTTTGTCTTTGTCACCACTGTTGAACTGCATGATTATCTTAAACAGTGCATTTGAAATGCCAACTATAAGAATTTATTAAAACCTCCTGTGTGATATGAGTTTAGTTTTTGAAGATAACCCTTATCTTAAATTTCTGAAGGTTTACCCGGACCACAAGGTCAATCTGGTCAGCCTGGACTGTCAACACTGGGGTTGAAAGGTGAACCTGGTCGTGATGGGGAACCTGGCAGGAATGGACTACCTGGACTTAAGGGAGAACCAGGTCATGTCAAAAGCAGGTTTTAATATAATTGTGTGCTGCAGCTGACTAGAAGGACAATAAGTGTATTTTGATTTTCAATAGAATTACATCAATGAGAATAACATTTTACAATTATCAGTGAAGTTACTGCAGTGAGATTACTTTGTTATATTCACCGGTGTTAAGCATGTAATAATATTATAAATATATACTGCAATTGACTACAAGGAGAATATTACAATTATCAGTGAAGTTACTGCAGTGAGATTACTTTGTTATATTCACCGGTGTTAAGCATGTAATAATATTATAAATATATACTGCAATTGACTACAAGGAGAATATTACAATTGTCAGTGGAGTTGCTGCAGTGAGATTACTTTGTTATATTCACCGGTGTTAAGCATGTAAAAATATTATAAATATATACTGCAGTTGACTACAAGAATAATAATAACATATGACAATTGTCAGTGAAGTTACTGCAGTGAGATTACTTTGTTATATTCACCAGCAGGTTCATTGTGGTAAGAATAATCTGTTTGTAGAAAGCTACTAGGTAACACTGAAGATTATGATGCATAATGACTGAGGCTTTGGACTTATCCTAAGTCAGTGACACTGATTATGTCATGACAGTGACAGTTTATGATGCATAATCAGTGTCACTGACTTAGGATAAGTCCTAAGCCTCAGTCTCTTGCAGCAGAAGTTGAAAGCAAAGTTGCTAATTGTACTTATTGCCAGATTGTTAGCTACATATCAGAATCATCCTCATCTGTGTTCATGGTCAACAGTCTATACTCATTTCTCCACTGCAGCGGCTGTAATCAAGAGGATTCTTCAAGAGTTGTGTACATACCAAGCTGTCATTTATTGTCCATAGTTTATCCCCTCTGTTCATCTTCAGTGTACCAGTGACAGGTGCTTTTGAAGCCAGCATATCAGCCATATAGTTTCCACACACTATCATGTCCTCAAAAATAGATCCACACAAATTCTTGAAGAGGCAGCCACGCATACCATCGCTATCCATTCTGAATTTTCCAAAGTGTGACCTGAGAGTAAGAGACACTAATCACCTTTGTAAGTGAAGTGTTGGAGAGCAACTTCAGTGGCACAGTGGCGGCAGCAATCTACAGTCCTGCAGATATTGGTAGACAGATATAGAAGATACTTCTGGAGGAAAATGAAAAGATAATCATTGTGACATGTTAGATCTAGACAGTTTAATGAGAATACTGGACAGAGGACTAGCAATAGAATATGGTTTAAGTAATGTAGGAAGATGGCATTAAAAGTAAATTACATTTTAATTGTATTGTAACTTGGTGGTATAGAGAAGAAGACAAATGATAGACTGAGAAATGCACACACCAAGGTGAAGGCTTCCTGGGAGATATTGCCATCAAATAAGAAACAGTTTTGATTAAAGAAATGGAGAAGAAGGATGCACTCCCTTCTGAAAATGGTTGCAAAGATTGTCTACGATGCCGCACATTATTGTTTTTTTTAAACCAAGTTTATTATAAGTGGTATCTGCCTAATTGAAATGTGTGGCAGTAGAGTCTGGAGTTAATGAACAAACTGCTCATCTATTATTGAGATCACGAAGTGCATGTCTAATAAGTTGAAGTAGATAGCACTCAGACAGGCTCTGTGTAATGGTGGTCATTGTGTAAGTAGAATAAAGCAATTACACATTTGCAAGTTATTCAAAGATAGAAAGAAGAAGTGGATCAACCACAAAAGAAAACATAAAATAATTAATCTCTCCTATGCACCAAGACAGCTTTCTTCGGTCATGTGATGAGAAGAGAGGCATTAGAGAACATCGTGACAACTGGAAAAATTGAGGGGAAGAGAGGGAGAGGCAGAGGCAGACCAAGAGAAATGATGCTGGATGGATTGAGACGGTGGCATGGAGGAACATTAGCAGAGTTGATCCAGAACACCAAAGACCGAGATCTGTGGAGAGCCATGAACACCTACACCAGCTGTCAGGGCACTTGATGATTATGATGTTGCATCAAGGAGGAGAAATTATAATGGGTTGGATTGTTTTAGCCTAAATCTTCCACTTTTGCTATCAAGTGCCATGGGGAGGAATAGTTTATATTCTAGTGTCCTATGAATGGAACTGGATAGTGTCATTCCGTGTGATTGTACAATGTCTTTGATGTCTTCAATTCATTTTGTATTCTCAGGTCTCCTCTTGCTCACATATCAGATCTTCTTTGATGTAGCGCCAGTACTGGTAGTTGATGGTGTTACATTATAATATTATAAAGAAATGACCACACCTGTTGATCTTCTGCCTTACAATATGTGTGGCATAAGTTGTTGACGCCACTGTCCGTCTGATAGCATCATTTCTTAACTTTCATCATAACATAGACAATGTCAGTATTGAATTAACATTCTGTTTGAGATTAGGAGATATGGAGAAGCATGATCACCCATGCCAGTTGAAAATATTTCTGATAATGATGAAGAAGTTTAAATGAGTTGCTAATACTGAAAAGGAGTCAGACCTGATTTGTTTAATTGAAGAAATTCAGCAGATAATATTTACATTTGGGATCTAGGTGACTGAGGTACAAGAGAGAAAGAAGAACCACACAGCATCGATCAGAGATTTTAAAGTGCATGTAACAAAATGAATATATTTTTGTGTTAGGTCTGCATGTAAAAAAGTGAATATATTTACATCTTAGGTCTGCATGTAAAAAAGTGAATATATTTACATGTTAGGTCTGGATGTAACAAAATGAATATATTTACGTATTAGGTCTGGATGTAACAAAGTGAATATATTTACGTATTAGGTCTGGATGTAACAAAGTGAATATATTTACGTATTAGATCTGGATGTAACAAAGTGAATATATTTACGTATTAGATCTGGATGTAACAAAATGAATATATTTACGTATTAGGTCTGGAAGGCTTAGATGGGATACCAGGTGATAAAGGAGACCCAGGAGATGTAGCTCAGCCAGGAGCAAAAGGTCAGAAAGGTGAAATTGGACCCGCTGGTCGACCTGGTAAGTGACTGCTAGTAAATTTGAGTTCTTCTTGCATTCGTTCTGTCATGTTTACACAGAAGACAAGTTCTCTTGATGTAGTCAACAGATTTGTGGAGCTCCTCTTTTGTTTGTGTGTTTTGAATGCAGTGCCAACTCACTAGGCCAGTATTCCCTTCTTGGGTGGCTGTAGTGGGTGGTTGGGGGGGGGGGGGGGAGGAAATCCTGGAGGACGTGCTATGCAGTTTGATCCAAGTTGACTTGCAAATTAAACAATTCACAGTCTCATTTCTAACTAAATAGTGTATATTATCTTTATCACAGTCTCATTTCTAACTCATCATCATCAAGTGCTGTGCTGGCTGGCATAGGCGTTCATGGCTCTCCACAGATCTCGGTCCCTGGTTTTCTGGATCAACTCTGCTGCTGATATTCCTCCGTGCCACCGTCTCAATCCATCCAGCATCATTTCTCTTGGTCTGCCTCTGCCTCTCTTCCCCTCGATCTTTCCAGTTGTCATGATGTTCTCCAATGCCTCTCTTCTCATTACATGACCAAAGAAAGCTGTTTGTCTCTTTCTTATTGTTGTATATAGTGTTCTAGTTTCATTAGCCTGTTTCAGGCAGTCGTCGTTAGTTACTCTGGCAGTCCAAGGAATTCTCAACATTCGTCTCAGGAACCACATCTCTGTTGCTTCTGATTTCTTCTTAATTTGTTCATTTACATTCCAAGATTCACTTCCATACAGCAAAACTGGTTTTACATAGCATTTCAGCACTCTCTTACATTCAGTGATAGTGACTTATTGCACAAGATACTATTCATTTTCTGAAATGCGGCCTTTGCCTGCCCTATTCTGCTCTTAATCTCTGTTGTACATCTTCCATCTGATGTTATAAATGTCCCTAGGTATCTAAAATTATCCACTTGGTTAAGAATTTTTCCTTCTATTTCTATGTCACATTTTGGTGTCACCATTTTCTTTGATATCACCATTGTTACTGTTTTCTTGATATTCAAGGAGAGTCCTTTCCTTGCACTCTCTGTTACTACAGTGTCCAACAATTGTTGTAGGTCTGTTGATTTATCTGCCACCAATACTGTGTCATCTGCATAGCGTATATTATTTATATTATAACCTCCAACTAGTATTCCTGGCATCTCTTTGATCTCTCTCATTATTACTTCGCTATATAGGGAGAAGAGATCTGGTGACAAGGCACATCCCTGTCATACTCCTAGCTTTATGTGTTCGTAACTACCCTCTTTATTTCCAATTTTAATTGCTGCTACTTGGTTCCAGTAAATATTCTTTATTATTCTTAAATCTTTCCCATCAATGTTGATATCTTCCAACATTTTAATCAGCTCATCATATATGGTTTATGAGGTTAATTGTGCGAAAATCTTCACATTCAATTGCTCCTGGTCTTTTTGGTATAGCTATAAATACAGATTTCAGCATATCACTGGGTAGATATCTACTGCTGTAAATATTGTAGCAGAATGAATATCATATCAGTATTAGCTTAGGGATGCAAGACTACAGCACGCTTGAGCATCGATATAGAACAGTAAGAAAGATGCTCAAGTCGTGACGTAGCTGGTTGTTGGGTAGTGACCACCAAGAACGAGGGAAGAGAAGACAACATCATAATTGATTCTGTACTTGGATTTTGTATCGACCATCATGTATAAATAAAGCCTGTTTTGAAACAACACAGCAGAACTTGTTGATCCTCTGTATACGCATTGTTACAATATCATTTAACATTTTAGTTAATATATCTACTCCAAATTCTCCCAATACTTCTAATTCTTCTATTGTGATTTCATCTGGTCCAGCTGTTTTTCCTTTCTTCATATATTTCATTGCGTCAGCGACTTCTTCTTTTAGAATAGGTGGACCTTCTAAGTTACTTTCTTCTGTTAATTCTTCCCTTTCCCCATCATATAATTCTTTTATATACTCATTCCACCTCTTCATTATATCATCTTCCTCCAATAATATCTTTCCTGTTTTTGATTTCAAACACCCTGTATTTATTCTTATTTTTCTTCCCGTGAGCTCACTGATTTGTCTGTGCATATTTTTTGTATCTTTAATGGCATTTAATTCAATTTTTTTGCACTGCTAATTTAACCAACTTTCTTTTGCCTTCCAACATTTATCTTTTATTTCTTTATTTATCTTAGCATATTCTTGTTTGTCATTTTTACTCTGTTTTGTTTTGTCCATCAGCATTAAGATTTCTTCATTCATTCATTTTTTCTTAGCTATTTGACTTCTCTCCGGTAATATTTCTTTGCTAGTTTGATGAATGGAGTCCCTTAACATTTCCCATTGTTCATTTATACTTTGTATTTTAGCTATTGCATTGTACCTATTTTTCACAGTCACTATGTATTGTTCTTGAATTTCTTTATCTACTTTCAGAACCTCTTTATTAAGTCTCATGTTCTTAACCATATGTTTCCCTCTCTTTAATCTTACTTTTATTTGTCCACATAGTGGTACATGATCACTATTACAGTCGACGCCAGGCATTGTTTTTACATTAATTAGAGCATTTCTAAATCTTTTATTAATTAGTATGTAGTCAATTTGGTTGCGTATTTTCTGATCAGGGCTTTTCCATGTGTACAGTCGTCTTTTATGGTGTTTAAACCACGTGTTTCCAATTATCATATCATTGATATTTGCCCATTCTATTAGCTTTTCCCCTCTTTCATTTCTTGTACCTAAACCATAATTCCCCACTAAATCCTCCATTTTCTCATTTCCTACTGTTGCATTAAAATCTCCAAGTATTATTTTTATTTCCTGTGATCCAGTTTGAGCCATCACCATTTCTATTTCATCGTAAAAGTGTTGTATTTCTTCATCACTACTGCTTGTTGTTGGTGCATATACTTGTATATTTATATCTATTGGTTTGCCTTTGATTTTTACCAAAATAACTCTATCTGAAATACACCAGTATCCAATAAGTGACTTGGCTGTTTCTTCGTCAAGTATTATTCCTACACCTTTTTCATGTGTATCCCCTCCAGAATAAATTATTGTGTGGTTGTCAGCTATAATTTTGCCTGATCCCTTCCATCTCATCTCACTTACGCCTAGTATATTCATATTCATGCTATCCATTTCTCTTAGAACATTGTTCAACTTTTCTAGCTCATTTAATGTCCTAACATTCCATGTTCCTACTCTAAATTTATTTATTTTAGTTATGATTTTGCCATCAGTAGCTGGATGACGGTCTGGTGTCACCTGTGGCTCATGACTGTCCCTACCGGACGAGGATGTCCTAAGACAGCCATTAATGTCGTTCACTAACTCTGATATGTGTTTTGCCATGAAGTCTTGGAAAGATAATGTGGTGGTTTCCCCTTGCCTTCCACATCCACATGGTGGTCTTTTACCTCTACCTTTAACAGCCATTTCCGACTGTAAGGACAAGTGAGTGCCCTGCTCTGCTCAGCTGCAGAGTTGTCCACTTATTCCGGTGGATACTCGGTCCCCAGAGCTGTGTTAGCCTCACCGTAGTGTGTTTCCATCCTCTACCACAGGGAGGTGCAGTCATTTCTAACTAAACACTGTAAATTGGCTTTATCACAATCTTATTTCTAACTAAAACCTATATCAACTTTATTTGTGTCTAATTTCTAACTAAACTCTGTGTATTGGCTTTATCACTGTCTCATTTCTAACTATACACTGTATATTGGCTTTATCACTGTCTCATTTCTAACTATACACTGTGTATTGGCTTTATCACTGTCTCATTTCTAACTATACACTGTATATTGGCTTTATCACTATCTTATTTCTAACTATACACTGTATATTGGCTTTATCACTATCTTATTTCTAACTATACACTGTATATTGGCTTTATCACTATCTTATTTCTAACTAAACACTGTATATCAACTTTATTAGTGTCTAATTTCTAACTATACACTGTATATTGGCTTTATCACTATCTTATTTCTAACTATACACTGTATATTGGCTTTATCACTGTCTCATTTCTAACTATACACAGTGTATTGGCTTTATCACTGTCTCATTTCTAACTATACACTGTGTATTGGCTTTATCACTGTCTCATTTCTAACTATACACTGTATATTGGCTTTATCACTATCTTATTTCTAACTAAACACTGTATATCAACTTTATTAGTGTCTAATTTCTAACTAAACATGAGATAAGTGCACTCCTGCCATGATTTAACACATTCTCTGTGATGACATCTAGTGCCCATATTTTGCTCAATGTCTTCACAACAGTAGACACACATTGCCATCAGCTGGATGCTTAACGTTTGTTTGGGCTATTTATCTCATATAGTCTTGTAACCTTCTGGTTGTGCCTGCAAGACTGCTGGTTAGTAATGTTAATGAACTCTCCTTACCCATGACTATAACATCTTGTAGCTGTTTTCATAAGTTCCTCTATCATAGGGTATGTTGGATACTTCTTTAGCAATAGCAGTGCTTCCACTTAATCAACAACACCACTTTCTAGCAGGGATCTGACTACATTTATGGGTGTGTTCTTTTAGTTAACCACACCTTCACTTCCACAGAGAGATTGAACTATAGTTATGGGTGTGTTGATGCAGTTAATCCACACCTTTACTTTAATTATTAGAGGGATCTGACTATAGTTAAAAGTGTGTTCTTTAAGTTTACCCATGCCTCCACTTACTTAGAGGGATTTGACTATAGTTATGGGTGTGTTCTTTAATTTTACCCACACTTTTACTTTAATTATTAGAGGGATCTGACTATAGTTATGGGTCTGTTCTTTCAGTTTCCCACACCTTTACTTTAATTATTAAAGGGATGTGACTATAGTTATTTGTGTGTTCTTTCAGCTAACCACACCTTCACTTTTTCAGAGGGATCTGATTATAGTTATGGGTATGTTCTTTCAGTTTACTCACACCTTCACTTTAATTATTAGAGGGATCTGACTATAGTTGTGGGTGTGTTCTTTCAGTTTACTCACACCTTCACTTTAATTATTAGAGGGATCTGATTATAGTTATGGGTGTGTTCTTTCAGTTTACTCACACCTTCACTTTAATTATTAGAGGGATCTGACTATAGTTGTGGGTGTGTTCTTTCATTGTACCCACACCTCCACTTTAATTATTAGAGGGATCTTACTATAGTTATGGGTGTGTTCTTTCAGTTTACTCACACCTTCACTTTAATTATTAGAGGGATCTGACTATAGTTGTGGGTGTGTTCTGTCATTGTACCCACACCTCCACTTTAATTATTAGAGGGATCTGACTATAGTTATGGGTGTGTTATTTCAGTTTACTCACACCTTTACTTTAATTATTAGAGGGATCTGACTATAGTTGTGGGTGTGTTCTGTCATTGTACCCACATCTCCACTTTAATTATTAGAGGGATCTGACTATAGTTATGGGTGTGTTATTTCAGTTTACTCACACCTTCACTTTAATTATTAGAGGGATCTGACTATAGTTGTGGGTGTGTTCTGTCATTGTACCCACACCTCCACTTTAATTATTAGAGGGATCTGACTATAGTTATGGGTGTGTTATTTCAGTTTACTCACACCTTCACTTTAATTATTAGAGGGATCTGACTATAGTTGTGGGTGTGTTCTGTCATTTTACCCACATCTCCACTTTAATTATTAGAGGGATCTGACTATAGTTATGGATGTGTTATTTCAGTTTACTCACACCTTCACTTTAATTATTAGAGGGATCTGACTATAGTTGTGGGTGTGTTCTGTCATTGTACCCACACCTCCACTTTAATTATTAGAGGGATCTGACTATAGTTATGGGTGTGTTCTTTCAGTTTACTCACACCTTCACTTTAATTATTAGAGGGATCTGACTATAGTTATGGGTGTGTTCTTTCATTTTACCTAAACCTCCACTTTAAATATTAGAGGGATCTGACTATAGTTATGGGTGTTCATTTTACCCACACCTCCACTTTAATTAGAGGGATCTGACTATAGTTATGGATGTGTTCTTTCATTTTACCAACACCTCCACTTACTTAGAGGAATCTGTCAATAGTTATGGGTGTGTTCTTTCAGTTAACCCACTCCTCCACTTTAGAGGGAACTTTAATGATAATGGGAACCACTGAAGTGTGATTAGTAACATGTTTGATTGATCTCTTTCCACAGGACGTGATGGCTCCAAGGGTGATCCTGGTGAACCTGGTCTCTCAGGACTTCCTGGTGAGAAAGGAGAAAGAGGTCTTACTGGAGAATATGGGCTTCCAGGTGTACCTGGATCACAAGGCCCTCAAGGACCTAAAGGTGAGGAAAACATGAATCCAGGTGCAGAAGCAAAGTACTGATGAGTCAGCATTCTGGATGAAGCCATTGTATCATGACAAGACATTCAGTTCTCCAGATCTGGCTCCAACCTGTGTATGATTTCTTTCATTTCTTTTTGCTTTAATCCTTTAATTGCCGAACAACTTTAGTACAGGGTGGCAGAATGGTAAAACACTTTCTTGTCAAAACAGTGGTCCAAATTCAATCCATAACGGGCAGAATTATTATTTTCTGATAAGTATGGCTCTAGAGTCAATCCAGCCACTTTAAAATGGGTACCAGAAGTTATACTGCATTGTTTGGGAACTGTCTGAAGGAAAAGACAACAAGGAATGGAACTGGCACCCCACCATGTATGCCATAGCCTAGAATATGCAAATGGCTTACACTTTGCATTACAATTGTAGTATTTTCTTGCTGATCTGCCTGTACCATCATAAAGCTATATTACTTCTCTGTTCTTATTTTCCATTCATTAATGTAAACATATTTAACAGTAACACTAGTACTTCTTAGTATTCTGTTGTGTAAGTGTAAACAAATGCAAGCACACAGTGTGTAGAAAATCAGCTTTACAAGAATATCACCACATAAAATAGGGTGTTGCTGCCACAAACCTTCATCACAAACAGCTTTACCACAATTAAACACAATTCAAATTATGTAAATGTCATATTGACATGTATTCCAAATATCTTACTTGTATACTATGATTGGTGCTAATGTTTTCTACATGTTCTCATACACTGAATGAGCTATGATCTGTGACTCACATCTATTTTGTGGTAACTGATATTCAAGATGAGTGATGATGACAACAGCAACAGTAAACATAGTAACTGTAATAATGATAATAATTTGGAAAAGGAGGATAAATTACTAGTAAGAAAAGGGAATGAAAAGAGAAATGAGAAAATTAAAACAGGGAAAAAAATGAAGTTCCTGAAATGTGTAATAAAATTAATAAAACATTAAAATGAATTATTTTCAAACCACATGCCACGTCAAGTTTCTCACAGAAGGAAGTCTGTATATGTGAATATAGAAATAAATAATACTTTATTAAACAGTGTTTGTTATAGCTGTTTGCTTATTTGTTATTTATGTTTTTAAATAGAAAGCTTGCAATTAGCCATCAAGTTGTGTAGAAACATGATTTTTTTTATTTCATCTCCCAATATTTTATGTGAAAACTTTGCCTACAACTGGGTTTGGACATAGCACTTTTCAGGCTAGAGGCAGGTGCAGTACTTCAGTGTAACGATGCTCAGATAAATGGCTGCTGGCTTGGCAATATGTAATAGTTAAACAGCAACAAACCACACTATAATATTTATAGTATACTAGCTGACCCTGCCCGGCTTCGCCCAGACCCTGGTGGGGAGCATCTCATTTAATTCATATAAGTAGTCATATAAGTTCTCGTTCCCGTTACCGACTGACTGTCTGTCTGTCTGTCTGTCTGTCTGTCTGTCTGTCTGTCTGTCTGTCTGTCTGTCTGACCCGGCCCGGCATTGCCCAGCTCCTGGTGTGGAGCATCTCATTTAATTCATATAAGTAGTCATATAAGTTCCCGTTCCCGACTGTCTATCTGTCTGTCTATCTGTCTGTCTATCTGTCTGCCTGACCCTGCCCGGCTTCGCCCAGTCCCTGGTGGGAAGCATCTCATTTAATTCATATAAGTAGTCATATAAGTTCCCGTTCCCGTTACCGACTATCTGTCTGTCTGTCTGTCTGTCTGTCTGTCTGTCTGTCTGTCTGTCTGTCTGTCTGTCTGTCTGTCTGTCTGTCTGTCTGTCTGTCTGTCTGTCTGTCTGTCTGTCTGTCTGTCTGTCTGTCTGACCCGGCCCGGCATCGCCCAGCTCCTGGTGTGAAGCATCTCATTTAATTTATATAAGTAGTCATATAAGTTCCTGTTCCCGACTGTCTATCTGTCTGCCTGACCCTATCCGGCTTCATTAAATTCATACAACAAAAAAAGTAACTTAAAAGAACGTTCTTCCACACACCATCCATTATTTTTAATGAAAACTCTTTCTAATCACCTGCATGACTACAGTAACTTCTTAAGCAAAAAAAGATGAGTTACAATGTTATGCATTGTGCATTATTTTTATGAAAACTTTGAAAATGCCTTACAGATTGTATCATTATTTATTATAACTCATATGCCGGTATATAACTATGGACAAAGAGTTTATAAATCTTTGAAAACGATGCCACAATATGACTATAAGTTATACAGAAAAGTTATGCCCCTTGAAATAACATTTACAGAGTTAGGTCCCCTGAGATATATAAAATTATGATGAAAAATGAAAAATGAAATAATACTGAGTAAGCAGGCGATTTCACACTAACAAAATATCACAGTTGGCAGCTCTGGATTGAAAGGAAGGCGTGTAGAAAATTTCATCTCAATCGGATGGGCCGTTCGCGAACGTATAAAGGACATACATAGATACATAAATACGGACGAAGATCGCCTTTTATATATAAGAAGATGTGATTTTTCTATACATATATTGATATCATCAATGTTACAGAGTTTGTGAACTGAGCTGAGACTATCCAAATTTGATCTTCTTCTTCTTGCGACATCTATGTTGGTTACAGAGTATGTGACCTGAAAAAACAACAACCAAAAAACAACCTCTTAAAAAGTATTAGAAGTAGAGAAGATCGACTTCATTGCACCAGGTTTTATCACATATAACTCGGTCTCTTTCTGCAGGACGGCCCGTCGAAAGTGTCGCACAAAGCATGAACTCCGTAGCTCTAGCGACAACCCCCAGAAGTCTCAGAGAAAAATGCACTCTTGAACTGAAAGACATAGCCCGGAATTGAACCCACAAACTTCGGATCATGAGGCAGATGGCTTGATCACTTCACCACGGAGACTCCCTATCTATATTGGTTACACCATCAGGGAAATTATGATGATAAACTCGACCACTTTTCTTGAGTTCCATTATAGCTTGGAATTTAATGTTGATTTTTTGTACCAGTAAATCTTTCTGTACAGAGGACCATCCAGGAGAAGATGTTCAGCTGTTTGCTTGTTTAGTCCACATTTTAATAATGAAGCAAAGAGATGAAGCTTATGCATGTGTTTATTATGCCAGTGATGCCTTGTTCTGAGGTGAATAATAGTGATCTGTATCTGTCTGGTAGTTGTTGTTGTGTTGATTCTATACTTTTCTGATAGTCTGGATAGCTCCCCTTTTCTCAGAGTATCAGACGTTTATTTCTCTGCTCACATTCTCTTGTTCTTTTTGCAAATGCATCTGCTTTTTCATGTCCAGCCACTCCACAGTGGGATGGTACACCTGCTGTATCATGTTCACCCACTCCACAGTGGGATGGTACACCTGCTGTATCATGTTCACCCACTCCACAGTGGGATGGTACACCTGCTGTATCATGTCCAGCCACTCCACAGTGGGATGGTACACCTGCTGTATCATGTCCACCCACTCCACAGTGGGATGGTACACCTGCTGTATCATGTCCACCCACTCCACAGTGGGATGGTACACCTGCTGTATGGTTCACTCCACAGTGGGATGGTACACCTGCTGTATCATGTCCACCCACTCCACAGTGGGATGGTACACCTGTTGTATCATGTTCACCCACTCCACAGTGGGATGGTACACCTGCTGTATCATGTCCAGCCACTCCACAGTGGGATGGTACACCTGCTGTATCATGTCCAGCCACTCCACAGTGGGATGGTACACCTGCTGTATCATGTCCACCCACTCCACAGTGGGATGGTACACCTGCTGTATCATGTCCAGCCACTCCACAGTGGGATGGTACACCTGCTGTATCATGTCCACCCACTCCACAGTGGGATGGTACACCTGCTGTATCATGTCCAGCCACTCCACAGTGGGATGGTACACCTGCTGTATCATGTCCAGCCACTCCACAGTGGGATGGTACACCTGCTGTATCATGTTCACCCACTCCACAGTGGGATGGTACACCTGCTGTATCATGTCCAGCCACTCCACAGTGGGATGGTACACCTGCTGTATCATGTCCACCCACTCCACAGTGGGATGGTACACCTGCTGTATGGTTCACTCCACAGTGGGATGGTACACCTGCTGTATGGTTCACTTTCCAGGCTTGATTAGTTGTGGGAGCTTACCACTGTTGAGAGTTTGTAATACAGTAGTTCATCAGAAAAGATGACTACCAAGAGGCAGTCAGAGTTGGTGTTATAAATAATGTGTTGTCTTTGTTCTATAACTTGAACCTCATCTGTATAGTTGGAGCAATATTTGCTAGTGGAAATGTACCTCGTCTCATGGTGGTTGTGAGGTTATAAGATATAGATGCCTGCATCTACATTCTTATTAGCATTTGTTGCTGAATGATGGTTGTAGGCTTGCTCTTTACAGATCCATGATCATTCAGGATAGCTTTCTTAGACCATACTCAACTGATGTATTGACTTTTAGAGTATCACTAACCTATTCCCATGGTGCTGGGTATAGTGTGGACATCAGCAGTTTTGTCCTAATAGATAAGTTTACTTGATGCTTTCTTTTAAGTCTATTTTTTCATGTGAACAAAGCTGCTATATTTTAGTGGTTGTGTGCCAGATGAACCATTCTTGCCTTCATTAGATGAAGTTGGTGTACTGTTGTGATTTTTCATTTAGATCATGCTGTTGTGTGACTCATCTGTGAAACTGTATCTCTAGTTTATAAGCTTTCTATACCTCATGTTTTAGCATAGTTTTCATGGCTCCCATAACAAACCCAAGAGCTTGATTGTTGCATCTTGTCCAGTGACTGCAACTGTATGTTAGTAGCAGATGACCTAGCTGCTGTGTTAAACTCCAAGATCTTTTTGAGTCACGAGTGCATTTTTCAGGAGACTCCTGGGGGTCATCACTGAAGCTACAGAGTTTGTGCTTTGTGCGGCGCTTTCGGTGGGTCGCCTCTGCGGAAAGAGACCGAGCCATGTGGGATGAAACTCAGGTCAATGAAGTCTTTCTGGTAACTGCCGATTCCACCGACGATGAACTGTCTTTTTTATGGAGGGATTTTTGTGTTAGAACTGTGACTAACTAACAAACTAACTCCAAGATCTTGTTTAACCTTATAAACAATGAACTTAATAAATCTTCTTCTTCAGCGTTCCGAGCCATTGAGGTTCTTTGCTGCAGATACAATCCGTCTCCATTCGTCTCTCTGGTTGACCTTCTCTTGCAAGTCGTTGATTCTAAGTGCTTGTGGGTCTGTGTATATATTATCTCTCCACCGTCTTCTTGGTCTACCTCGGGGTCTGCGGTCATTTATTTCCTGAGTGTAAGCAAGTTTTGTTTCCCTATTGTCTTCCTTCTTTCTATATGCCCCAGACATTGTAGTCTATTAGCCTTCATGATACCAGTGATTAGCGGGGACTTAAACAGATCATAAATGTCTTTGTTACTTCTTCTTTTCCACTCTCCACTTTGTGTATCCCTAATGGGTCCAAAGATATGTCTTAAAACTTTGTTCTCAAAGGTTTGTAACAAGGCTTCATCTCCTTTCGTTTTACTCCAGGTTTCAGAGCCATACAGCACAACTGGTCTGATCAGTGTTTTGTATATTGTGATTTTGGTGTTACGAGATAGCCTATTTGATTTTAGTAGATGTTGTAGTGCATAGTATATCTTATTTCCAGAATTGATTCTAGTTTGTATTTCTTCCCTTATGATGTTGGAGCAGTTGAAGATTGTACCAGGTATTTGTATGTTTCCGTTCTTTTAATGGTCATATTATCTATTTGTATGTGGCCATAGTTTTTAGCCATTCCTTCTCTTGAAATTACCATATATTCTGTCTTTATAGGATTGGATGGGCCTGAAGGGGCACGAGGATTACCTGGAATTAAAGGACCTCCTGGTTTATCAGGTCTGGGAGGACCAATGGGTCCTAAAGGTGAAAGAGGCTTTCAAGGCAGGCCAGGAGATCGTGGCCCACCAGGTTAGTTGTTTTTGGATTCATTCCACCTTCTTTCCACTGGATGAAAACTTGTTTTAAAAACTAATGCTTTTCCATGTTTTGTGAATGACAGTTTAGACATTAAAATTGTAGCAAATTCCAGATTTCGACAATTCTCAAAAAGTCATGTTAGTTGGTGACCCTCACACTGCACAGAATAGATGCACAGTGTATAGGTTAGTGGGTGTCTCTCACATTGCACAGAATAGATGCACATTGTATAGGTTAGTGGGTGAATCTCACACTGCACAGAATAGATGCACAGTGTATAGGTTAGTGGGTGAATCTCACACTGCACAGAATAGATGCACAGTGTATAGGTTAGTGGGTGCATCTCACACTGCACAGAATAGATGTACAGTGTATTATAGGTTAGTGGGTGTCTTTCACACTGCACAGATTAGATGCACTGTGTATGGGTTAGTGGAGTTTCTCACACTGCACAGATTAGATGCACTGTGTCATGTCAGTGGGTGGTGTCTCTAACACTGCACATATTAGATGCACAGTGTATAGGTTAGTGGGTGTCTCTCACACTGCACAGATTAGATGCACGGTGTATAGGTTAGTTTGTTCTCTCACACTGCACAGATTAGATGCACTGTGTCATGTTAGTGGGTGGTGTCTCTCACACTGCACAGATTAGATGCACTGTGTCATGTTAGTGGGTGTCTCTCACATTGCACAGATTAGATGCACTGTGTCATGTTAGTGGGTGGTGTCTCTCACACTGCACAGATTAGATACACTGTGTCATGTTAGTGGGTGTCTCTCACACTGCACAGATTAGATGCACAGTGTATAGGTTAGTGGGGTCTCTCACACTGCACAGATTAGATGCACTGTGTCATGTTAGTGGGTGTCTCTCACACTGCACAGATTAGATGCACAGTGTCATGTTAGTGGGTGGTGTCTCTCACACTGCACAGATTAGATGCACTGTGTATAGGTTAGTGGGTGTCTCTCACACTGCACAGATTAGATGCACAGTGTCATGTTAGTGGGTGTCTCTCACACTGCACAGATTAGATGCACTGTGTATAGGTTAGTGGGTGTCTCTCACACTACACAGATTAGATGCACTGTGTATAGGTTAGTGGGTGTCTCTCACACTGCACAGATTAGATGCACTGTTTATAGGTTAGTGGGTGTCTCTCACACTGCACAGATTAGATGCACAGTGTCATGTTAGTGGGTGTCTCTCACACTGCACAGATTAGATGCACTGTGTATAGGTTAGTGGGTGTCTCTCACACTACACAGATTAGATGCACTGTGTATAGGTTAGTGGGTGTCTCTCACACTACACAGATTAGATGCACTGTGTATAGGTTAGTGGGTGTCTCTCACACTGCACAGATTAGATGCACTGTGTCATGTTAGTGGGTGTCTCTCACACTGCACAGATTAGATGCACTGTGTATAGGTTAGTGGGTGTCTCTCACACTGCACAGATTAGATGCACTGTGTATAGGTTAGTGGGTGTCTCTCACACTGCACAGATTAGATGCACTGTGTCATGTTAGTGGGGGACTCTCACACTGCACAGATTAGATGCACTGTGTCATGTTAGTGGGTGTCTCTCACACTGCACAGATTAGATGCACTGTGTCATGTTAGTGGGGGACTCTCACACTGCACAGATTAGATGCACTGTGTCATGTTAGTGGGGGACTCTCACACTGCACAGATTAGATGCACTGTGTCATGTTAGTGGGTGTCTCTCACACTGCACAGATTAGATGCACTGTGTATAGGTTAGTGGGTGTCTCTCACACTGCACAGATTAGATGCACTGTGTATAGGTTAGTGGGTGTCTCTCACACTGCACAGATTAGATGCACTGTGTCATGTTAGTGGGTGTCGCTCACACTGCACAGATTAGATGCACTGTGTATAGGTTAGTGGGTGTCTCTCACACTGCACAGATTAGATGCACTGTGTATAGGTTAGTGGGTGTCTCTCACACTGCACAGATTAGATGCACTGTGTATAGGTTAGTGGGTGTCTCTCACACTGCACAGATTAGATGCACTGTGTATAGGTTAGTGGGTGTCTCTCACACTACACAGATTAGATGCACAGTGTATAGGTTAGTTTGTTCTCTCACATTGCACAGATTAGATGCACTGTGTCATGTTAGTGGGTGGTGTCTCTCACACTGCACAGATTAGATGCACTGTGTATAGGTTAGTGGGTGTCTCTCACACTACACAGATTAGATGCACTGTGTATAGGTTAGTGGGTGTGTCTCACACTGCACAGATTAGATGCACTGTGTATAGGTTAGTGGGTGTCTCTCACACTGCACAGATTAGATGCACTGTGTCATGTTAGTGGGTGTCTCTCACACTACACAGATTAGATGCACTGTGTATAGGTTAGTGGGTGTCTCTCACACTGCACAGATTAGATGCACTGTGTATAGGTTAGTGGGTGTCTCTCACACTGCACAGATTAGATGCACTGTGTCATGTTAGTGGGTGTCTCTCACACTACACAGATTAGATGCACTGTGTATAGGTTAGTGGGTGTCTCTCACACTGCACAGATTAGATGCACTGTGTATAGGTTAGTGGGTGTCTCTCACACTGCACAGATTAGATGCACTGTGTCATGTTAGTGGGGGACTCTCACACTGCACAGATTAGATGCACTGTGTCATGTTAGTGGGTGTCTCTCACACTGCACAGATTAGATGCACTGTGTCATGTTAGTGGGTGTCTCTCACACTGCACAGATTAGATGCACTGTGTCATGTTAGTGGGTGTCTCTCACACTGCACAGATTAGATGCACTGTGTCATGTTAGTGGGTGGTGTCTCTCACACTGCACAGATTAGATGCACTGTGTATAGGTTAGTGGGTGTCTCTCACACTGCACAGATTAGATGCACTGTGTCATGTTAGTGGGTGTCTCTCACACTACACAGATTAGATGCACTGTGTATAGGTTAGTGGGTGTCTCTCACACTGCACAGATTAGATGCACTGTATCATGTTAGTGGGTGTCTCTCACACTGCACAGAATAGATGCACTGTGTCATGTTAATGGGTGGTGTCTCTCACACTGCACAGATTAGATGCACAGTGCATAGGTTAGTGGGTGTCTCTCACACTGCACAGATTAGATGCACTGTGTCATGTTAGTGGGTGTCTCTCACACTGCACAGATTAGATGCACTGTGTCATGTTAGTGGGTGTCTCTCACACTGCACAGAATAGATGCACTGTGTCATATTAGTGGGTGTCTCTCACACTACACAGAACAGATGCACAGTGTCATGATAGTGGGTTCTCTCACACTGCACAGATTAGATGCACTGTGTCATGATAGTGGGTGTCTCTCACACTACACAGAACAGATGCACAGTGTCATGATAGTGGGTGTCTCTCACACTGCACAGAATAAATGCACAGTGCATAGTTTTGTGCAGGGCTCTCACACTGCACAGAATAGATGCACAGTGCATATGTTAGTGGGTTCTCTCACACTGCACAGATTAGATGCACTGTGTATAGGTTAGTGGGTGTCTCTCACACTGCACAGATTAGATGCACTGTGTATAGTTCAGTGCGGGGCTCTCACACTGCACAGATTAGATGCACTGTGTATAGTTCAGTGCGGGGCTCTCACACTGCACAGATTAGATGCACTGTGTATAGTTCAGTGCGGGGCTCTCACACTGCACAGATTAGATGCACTGTGTCATGTTAGTGCCTGCCCTTAAAGTGTATTTAGCTTGTATTTCAATGTTAAAGATAATTGCTTTACTTTTAAAAATGCTAAGTTAACAATTCCTCCTCACCATTCTTCCTACACATCTTATTCCTCTTCTTCATGTTCTTGTCTTTTCACTGCAGCATACATCTTCATTTATCATCATCATGTGCCTTACTGATAATCATGGACGATCATGTTTCGACATCTCACTCAATCAACAGAGTTGTGGATCAGCTCAATGTTCCTGTCTTGACCATGCCATGTGGCCATGCTATCCAGGTATTTCCCTCTCTACCTTGCCCTTGCTCTCTTCCCCTCGATCTTGCCAGTTGTCACCAGTTCTCCAGTCCATTTCTTCTCATAACATGATCAAAAGATGTTGACTGTCTACATCTAATTTCTCTAATCAGTTTACGATTTTCATTTGATTCTTGTATGACTTGGTCATACCCGTGTGTTGCCGGGGCCCATAAGGGAAGCAAAGAATAGCAACACTGTAGCCTACCACGCATGTCGTAAGAGGCGACTAAGGAGGCTTGATGGTTCCGTCGCCCTGCTACTGAGTGAGTGCGTGGCGTGACACTGTGAGCTGTGAGTTTCGTGTGAAGTGCTTTTGAATCTGCCCAAGTTTTTTTTGTTTTTTTTGTTGAACGTGACTGCTTGTTTGGAGCGATGGCAGGTGGCTATGTCCCAGAGTTGACCGGTTTTTGCCTTATGCAGAAATGTGTGGCTGCTGCGCGTCTGGTTGACTGCCACTGCCGTAGGTGGTGAACTGTAATTTTGTGGACTGTGTGGGTGAACATCTAGGAAACATCCAGATAGGAAAATGACTTCCAATTCCATCAGAGATGAATTGGGTGTTTCGTGGGGGACTGGCGTGTTGACATTCTGGCGGCAGCATTATGCACAGTGTATCTGTGCTGGCTGTTGTTTGTCGAGACTCCTGCCTTTTCCACTTTTCACATTGGGCAGTGGGGAGCGTTTTGTGTGATATTCACTGGCACAGGAACGGAGCATAATGGGGTTGACCCGTTGCTGTGAAGTTGGAACTGCGACTAACTAACTAATGACTTGGTCATTGGTTTTTCTGTCTGTCCATGGTATTCTTTGCATTTTTCTCAGAAACCACATTTCCACAGCCATCAAATGTTTCTCAGCCTGTTTGCTCATTAGTCTCATGCTAACTCATCCTATACTTTTTAGTTTCTTCCATTTCTTTCCAGATGTACCCATGTGCATCCAGTTCTCTCTCTGGTGTCTATAACTCTCTTCTTTGATGTCAATATGCCTAACCCTATAATTAATTAGTATGTGATTATTTTATTAATCCCTAGGTTGAAATCCATATAATAGTATTGATTTGACTTCTAAGGTTTGTATCACATGACCAATTTAACTTCAACTTCACAGATTTAAACCAGCACACCTTAGTGAATGTATGATGGACGCAAAGTTACATCTAGAAAATCTGCATGCAACTAATTTAGCACTATTATTAGACTACGATAACAACATTTGTGCCAATGCTCGTGTCTGTACAATAGGTTTTCTGGGCTGAGGGATAAAGATTGCTTCCCTTGGCAGTCACCACGCAGTGTACAGGCTAGAATTGTTATTCCAATGGGCAAAACAAATGAAAACTGTAAATTGATTAGAGGAAGTACATAGAGACAGTAAACATTTTTGTACTCATTATGAACGAACGAATGAACAAACTTTATTTTCAAAGGGGTAAAAATTGGGCACGCAGGCCTGTCTAACATTCTGCCCTTCTATCTCTCTCTTTCATACATTATTTCATCCACACATCAATCGAGGCTAACAGAGAACAACAACAATATAACTTATATGCATTATAAAGGCATGGGAGAAATACAAACATCGCTACTACATGACTCACTAACATTAATGAATGATGTGGAAGTTGTTATTTGCTTTGGGGAACATACTGGTCTATCAAAGAGGGACTGACTGTTATACTTGGGTTTTATTATTCTTATTATTATTTATATTATTATTAAGAGGGAAGGTAATCTGTACTGAGATAGTGTTTGAATAATTTGCGATTATATGTGTCGGGATTGGTGATGTCTTTGATTTCTTGTGGAAGATTTTTCCACAGCTGTGCTGCTGAGTACGCTAGGCTTGTTCTGTATAAGTTTATTCTAGGCTTCAGGATCTGTAATATATTTAGTCATTTACTGTGTCTTGAATTATATCTAAACAATGGCCAAAGGTAATTCGGACCATTCCGATGTAGGATTTTGTTAATTAGTTTGGCCTTGCTGAAAAGTAGGCGTTTGCGGAGTGGTAGTAACTGAAGGCGATTGTGTAGGCTTGGATTATCAGTTACATGTTTACTATAAATTAAACTCATAGACCGTTTGTGGAGTGAATAAAGTCTCTTGTGATTGATTTGAAACAATCGTCCCAGATTGTAGATCAGTAGTCAGAATGTAACTGTATGTGAGAAATATATAATCTTCCTTGTGTCTTCATCAAGGAAATTTTTAATTTTTGCCAGTTAGTAAACATTTTTCGCTGTTTGTTTAACGAGCGCTTGAACATTGTGGCAAAATTGATGGGAAAGGAGAAAAGGGAAGATAGTCTGATAAGTATCTGGATGGATTGGACACATCACATGCGTGGGACAAGAGAATCACATAGAGCCGAGACTCTAGTGATCGTGTGAGATGGCAAACCATGACCTCCCACATTAACTGACATGGTACATGATGATGATGATCATTATAGACAAAATGCCTCTACTTTATCTAGGAATATTTGAGCTCAAAATATTGCACATTCAAAATATGCTAGAGTTTGTGTTTGTGAAACGGACCCTTGATACAGAGCTGTTCATTTGTCTCTTGGTCTGCCTCGAGTTCTCTAGCCATTACTTTTTCTGTGATAAGCACAAAGCTATAGCTATCTAGATTTCTCACGTCACTGTATTTAATTTGTGTGTGTAAATTCAGTATTGAGAGTGATCAGTGAAGACAGTAAAGCACCCATTTACACGTCTTCATGCTCACTGGCCATATGGTGTTAGAACTATTTTTTTTTAGACCAGTTGGCACTCGCTGGGTGATGTGGTCAGTATCCGACTGACCCCTGGACCTTCCAGACATTTCCTGGTAGCCATTTTAGGCTGGGTCAATCTGGGAGCCAGGTCAATATTAAAAATCCACATCACTGCGGATTCGAGCCATTAACCACCAGGTATATGAAACCCATACACGGGCACTCTCCCGCTATTTATGCTTCACTACAACACCACAAGGTACAAGAGGAACATGATGAGATGAGATGAGAACCACCAGGCTAGCAGGCGAGCATCTGTAGGAAGTGGTGTCTGTAGATATTTCTAGTGTCATCATGTTTAATTCTGTCTTTTCTAATGAAGTATTTGTTGCTGTCTGTTCCCTCCCTGCAGCAGTAGGAATTATTGTTGTCATGTTTCATTAACTTTAAAAAAATGCCTTTTGCAGGACCAGTAGGTTTACCTGGAGATGAAGGCATACCTGGAGATCCAGGCTTTTGCAACTATGCCCAAGTTCCGCCAGGCCCTCAAGGCCTACCTGGGGATAAAGGAGAACGTGGTTTGCAAGGTTCTAAAGGAGAGCCTGGACTGGAAGGCTTGCCAGGTAATGAAAACATTTCTCTCTTTGTCAGTCTGGTGACAATCTGTGAACTCTCTGTGTCAATCTGGTGACAATCTGTGAACTCTCTGTGTCAATCTGGTGACAATTTGTGACCTCTGTGTGTCAGTCTGGTGACAATCTGTGAACTCTGTGTCAGTCTGGTGACAATGTGTGAACTCTTTGCCAGTCTGGTGACAATTTGTGAACTCTGTGTGTCAGTCTGGTGACAATCTGTGAACTCTCTGTGACAATCTGTGAACTTTATATGTCAGTCTGGTGGCAATCTGTGACAATGTCTCAGAGACACTGAATGAACACAAAATATAATAAGAAAGTTTGACAAAATGAAAGACACACACTTATAAACAAATGTTTCAATCAGTCTTTAGCAATGAACAAAATAAAAACTTAAATACTTAACTAGGGCATAGAAATATCACAATCACAAATAAAAAATTGATATGTTTGAATGAAGCAACATAAAATGGAAACAAATGAAAATGAAATTTTGGGAAAACCAAATAAGACAGGAAGGAAGGAGGTAGATGTGGAAAGAAATTGAGATATAAATTAATATGAAAATGAGTAAATTTGTAGGGGTTTTCCATACCTGCCTAACCGAATCCCATATATACATGCATAAATGCATAAGAGAAAAGTGTATTGCTGATGACAAAATGTTGAATGTTGAGCCCTGTTTAGTGGAGAATACTTAAACTGCTAATGAGATGAATGTTCAAGTTAAGACGAGTGATGTAATCTTATGTTTGAATGTTCAAGTTAAGACGAATGATGTAATCTTATATTTGAAAATCACTTCATTCACAGTTTAGTTCTCCACTCAACATGGATCAGAATTCAGCATTTTTTCATTTCATAGATAGCTATTCTCCATTATTTTTTCATGTACGTGTATGTATAACAAAATGTTTTGTTGATGTTTTGTTATTAAAAACCACTCTTATTTCTTTCTGTATTTATCTTCTTCATTTCTTTCTTGTTTGATCTTCCCAAACTTAAATTTTTAATTTTAATTTTATATAATATATTTCTAGCATGTGTATTACTTACTTGTAATATTTCAATTTTCTAGCTACGTATTCTGTATTTGTTTATTGATGAAGACTTTGGTTGAAACAATCACACATATCTATAAGTGTCTTTCTTGGTTGTCAAGCTTCCTATTTATAGTTTGTAATGTTCTTTTACCGGCTGTGTTGCGAAGGGGTTATGATTGCAATTCTTAATCCTGCAGAGTGCGTTCGAAACACAGCTACAGGCGATTTGGAAGCGGACAGCCTTGCGTTGGTTTCCATACAAAGGTATAAGTGCCAGCCATTCAGAAAGCAATGGCAAATTACTGAACATAAACTTGCCAAGAAACCACAAACAGCCACCAAATCCTGGAGTCAACTGTGACGTTCTGTAAAAGATATGCAACTAACTTTTAACTATTGTTCTTTAATTCCCAGTATCAGTTCAGCTGCAGTTACTTGTATATTAGGATGCACAGAAGCTTCCTGTAATGACAGCGAGATCAGAAACTTCCTGTAATGACAGGGAGATCAAAAACTTCCTGCAATGACAGTGAGATCAGAAACTTCCTGTAATGACAGGGAGATCAGAAACTTCCTGTAATGACAGAGAGATCAAAAACTTCCTGCAGTGACAGAGAGATCAGAAACTTCCTGTAATGACAGGGAGATCAGAAACTTCCTGTAATGACAGGGAGATCAGAAACTTCCTGTAATGACAGGGAGATCAGAAACTTCCTGTAATGACAGAGACATCAGAAACCTCCTGTCATGACAGAGAGATCAGAAACTAATGGAGTACAATTAATGCTTACTCACGTTATGCAGCTAAAGTGAACTTATATAGACAACTAATTTGGTAATAGCAAGTGTATTTTCTGGGTAATAAATATAGATACTTCAGTCAGTTACCTTAATAGAAGACAACACTTGAAATGCACTAGTTAGCTGAGGATAGTACCAGAAAACTATGATACAACATCCATCAATTATTGATGTCATGAAGTTGGACAGATTAATATAGTATGGCTATGCTGAATGAATGTATCCCACCAGAGATTTAAAAAAAAAGCATTTACAAAGCAAATATAAGATAAATAAGAACATGTGATGATAAGTAATGAGAAGATGAGGACTGATTGCACATGAAGTTGAGATAAAAACTAAAGGAAGCTTGTGCTGACATAACACTAGTAGGTGAGTCTTGTACTGAGATAGCGCTAGCATAGCTTGTGCTGAGATAACACTAGTGCATTACATATATACCGAGATAGCACTAGTATGTTAGGCTTGTACTAATATAGTACTAGTATGTTACATATGTACTAAGATAGCACTAGTATGTTAGGCTTGTACTAAGATAGCGCTAACATAGCTTGTGAGATAACACTAGTGCATTACATATATACCGAGATAGCACTAGTATTTTACATATGTACTGAGATAACACTAGTATGTTAGGCTTGTACTAATATAGCACTAGTATGATATAGCACTAGTATGTTACAGATGTACTGAGATAACACTAGTATGTTAGGCTTGTACTAATATAGCACTAGTATGATATAGCACTAGTATGTTACATATGTACTGAGATAGCACTAGTATGTTAGGCTTGTACTAATATAGCACTAGTATGATATAGCACTAGTATGTTACATATGTACTGAGATAGCACTAGTATGTTATGCTTGTACTACTATGGCACTAGTGTGTTAGGCTTGCACTAATATAGCACTAGTACATTAGGTATGAGATAGCACTAGTACAGTTGCAATTTAACATATTTTCTGCTACAATGACAGTAAAATAGGGTTCATCATTGATGTTTACAAAGTGTTGTAACAATGAACCCTGTGTATATGTTTCTACGATGGCCACAGTAGTCCAGTAGTCATGTGTTCTACTCCTGCCAAAGTAGGATTGTGTAAACAGACCTGGGCTCTCAGGTTGATTCAGATTCAAACTGCTGCCAGGAAATGACCTAGGAAATCAAGGTGGCAGACGTGGTATTGACTACATGACTGATTGAATGCTGACTGGTCTAACAATATGCTGCTAGCACAACACACCCAGTATTGACTACATGACTGATTGAATGCTGACTGGTCTAACAATATGCTGCTAGCACAACACACCCAGTATTGACTACATGACTGGTTGAATGCTGACTGGTCTAACAATATGCTGCTAGCACAACTCACCCAGTATTGACTACATGACTGGTTGAATGCTGACTGGTCTAACAATATGCTGCTAGCACAACACACCCAGTATTGACTACATGACTGGTTGAATGCTGACTGGTCTAACAATATGCTGCTAGCACAACTCACCCAGTATTGACTACATGACTGGTTGAATGCTGACTGGTCTAACAATATGCTGCTAGCACAACTCACCCAGTATTGACTACATGACTGGTTGAATGCTGACTGGTCTAACAATATTCTGCTAGCACAACACACCCAGTATTGACTACATGACTGGTTGAATGCTGACTGGTCTAACAATATGCTGCTAGCACAACACACCCAGTATTGACTAAATGACTGGTTGAATGCTGACTGGTCTAAGCACAACACACCCAGTATTGACTAAATTACTGGTTGAATGCTGACTGGTCTAACAATATGCTGCTAGCACAACACACCCAGTATTGACTACATGACTGGTTGAATGCTGACTGGTCTAACAATATGCTGCTAGCAGAACACACCCAGTATTGACTACATGACTGGTTGAATGCTGACTAATCTAACAATATGCTGCTAGCACAACTCACCCAGTATTGACTACATGACTGGTTGAATGCTGACTGGTCTAACAATATGCTGCTAGCACAACTCACCCAGTAGTGACTACATGACTGGTTGAATGCTGACTGGTCTAACAATATGCTGCTAGCACAACACACCCAGTAGTGACTACATGACTGGTTGAATGCTGACTAATCTAACAATATGCTGCTAGCACAACTCACCCAGTATTGACTACATGACTGGTTGAATGCTGACTGGTCTAACAATATGCTGCTAGCACAACACACCCAGTAGTGACTACATGACTGGTTGAATGCTGACTGGTCTAACAATATGCTGCTAGCACAACACACCCAGTAGTGACTACATGACTGGTTGAATGCTGACTGGTCTAACAATATGCTGCTAGCACAACTCACCCAGTATTGACTACATGACTGGTTGAATGCTGACTGGCCTAACAATATGCTGCTAGCACAACACACCCAGTATTGACTACATGACTGGTTGAATGCTGACTGGTCTAACAATATGCTGCTAGCACAACTCACCCAGTAGTGACTACATGACTGGTTGAATGCTGTCTGGTCTAACAATATGCTGCTAGCACAACACACCCAGTATTGACTACATGACTGGTTGAATGCTGACTGGTCTAACAATATGCTGCTAGCACAACTCACCCAGTAGTGACTACATGACTGGTTGAATGCTGTCTGGTCTAACAATATGCTGCTAGCACAACACACCCAGTCTGCCTCAGGTCGTGAAGAGAGATCCATGTTTAGATGTCCCCACACTCAGGCTTATGATTTTTCAGTTCCATTCCAAATAATTTGTTTTGTCACTAGTCCTCATCATGACTTATGTTGACATCTTTAGTTAGGCAGACATGGACAACCACCTGCATGAAGCCCTAGAGATTGTTTGTTAAGGGCCACAGGTTGATCAGGGGGAAATCATCAATGGCTCACAAGGAGGACACAATCAGAGAACTCTTGCACTATTTGCATTCTGTCTCTCCTCTGCCTTTATGCTAGGATATTATCTGCAAATATCAGTATCCTTTCAATCCCTAATGCTTCAATATTTTTAATATTGCTTGTGTATACATTAAATAGCATAAGCGATACTGCAGATCCTTGTGGTAATCTCGGGGTAATAATGCATGTTTCCTAGGTCCATGAACCTAGACAGAGAGCAACTCTGCGACAGCTCAGAGTAGCTGCTATCCAATTCACCACCCGGGACTGACACCCATCTCCATAAGTGTGCATTTAAAAATCATATCTGACTCTGTTATATGCATCCTCAAGATCCAGTGCTGCTGCCATTGCTCCCTGTCTATTCTGGAACCTCTCATAAACATCAATTCAAATGTCGCTGCATTTGACCTTATTTCTTTCCTTGGTCGGTAACTCCTCAGCCCTCATGGGAGTAGCTTTTCCCTTTATAAGAATTTCTGCAGCTTAACATTTACAATCTTTTCTAATATCTTGCCAAATGTATAGTGTATGGTGCAGAAGCAAGGCAATTAATAAGTAATTAGAAAATTAAACAAAGGCTCTCTAGAAATGTAGATATGCACATGGATAGGACACATTTCTAGGAAACAAAAGCAGACGAAATAATTGAGAGAATTAACCATTTGACCATATTTTAAAACACGACCCGCTTAAAAAAAAAAAAAAAAACATATAAGAGGGAAAAGTGAAAGGCAGGCAAGCAAGATGTAGGCAAAGATGAAAGACGAAAACATGAACAGAACAGCAGCATGTTAAAGTGTACCACCTGAGAAATAGACATAAATTTTTTGAGACACATTGTAGTCAGCTTTCATTGTGGAGGCATAACTTTATTGTTGTTGACATTGGAGCATCCACATCTCTATTGTATATCTAGTCTCCTGCCAAGGGTAGACAACTAATCAGCACTGGGATCATCAACAACTGTGCTTAGTTTCCTGCCTAAATTAGACAAAAAGAGGCTGGTATCTTCAATAATTACATTCAGTTTCCTGCAGTCCCAGTCTAGACAACTAGACACTGGGGTCATCAACAACGATATTCAGTTTCCTAGAAAATAATATATACATTTTGCTTATTGAACTCAGAATGTTCATCTAGCCATGTATGTGTTTTCCCCTCTGTTTACAATGTGCATGCATGAGAAAACTTCTGCATATGGAAAGTATTCATTGACAGTTCTCTTTTCCAGGTTTATCAGGGATCCCTGGAGCTAAAGGTTTTAGTGGCAGTCCAGGCTTCAAAGGTGAACTTGGTCCTGTTGGTGAAAGGGGTCTTGATGGTGTTCCAGGAATTCCAGGAGGGATAGGTAAGATCAGTTTTCACTTGTGCATTTTGTAAATGATTGAACATTTCTACTTTGTCTTCCTTTGTCCCTGCTCTTTCCTGTTATGAAAATTAGTTTGTCAGTTTGTTAGTTGTGGTTCCAACTTCACGGCAAAGGGTCGTCCCATAATGCTCTGTTCCTGTGCCAGTGAATATCACTGCCCCATGTAAAATCCGAACAGATAGGTGTCTTAACAAGCCAACAGCTCGCACAGGTATACTATGCATAAGGCTGCTGCCAGAATGCCAACACAATAGTCCACCACAAAAAAGTATAGTTCATCGTATATAGAAGCATCAATCACTAGAAAACCAGCAGCCACACATTACTGTTTAAAGCAAACCCAGTTAGTTCACCAAGTGACTGGCCATCATGTTTCTGAACATGCGGTTCACAATACAAACAACCGATGACAAATGTAAAGGCACTCCACATGAAATCCACATCTCACAGTGTCGCTCCACACACTTAACTCAGTAGCTGGGCGACAGAACCATGCACTACCAGTCCAACCTGAGGAAATTACATAAGGAAACTGTATCCACAAGCATAAATAACCCGGAGGCCTTAACAGCTCAATCACCTATCCTCCATATTGGACCGGAAGTTACAAAAATGCTCCTCCCTACTAATTCATGTTAATAAAATCCTCAGAGTAGAAAATTGCAATGTTACATAGCTATTAAAAGTAAATTATGTGATTTAAAATTGTCAAGAAAATGATCTGATGCCACATAAATGTGGTTTTATGCAACAATAAACATATGGACACTGAAAATCTTCTGTATCTTCTTCATGTTTCTTTTGAGGGGAGTCATACTTAGATATACCTCAAAGGTCAATATGCCAGACTTTGGCATGTGTTAGTGTAAGATATGATTCCTCTAGACAGATTCCGCCCAAGGTAAGGGCTCCATCTATCTCTGGGTAGGTTTTTCTTTCCCAACAATTTCACCAGGCAGTGGCCTTGTGGTGTACTCTGTGAATTCCAACTGTCGTAGGATGTTTAGCATGCACAACTTGCATATGGGACCTCCTGTTTGTTGTTGTTACCTCGTAGGATGTTTAGCATGCACAACTTGCATATGGGACCTCCTGTTTGTTGTTGTTACCTCGTAGGATGTTTAGCATGCACAACTTGCATATGGGACCTCCTGTTTGTTGTTGTTACCCTTATGCAAGAAGACTGGGTGTCCATCTCACTACCCAAGAAATCAGGGGCTCATGTTTTCATTAGAAACCAATAGTTCTTGGACAAATGCCCAGCCTGATGCTGAGATCAGGGGCATGTGTTGTCATTAGAAACCAATGGTTCTTGGACAAATGGCCAGCCTGATGCAGAGATCAGGGGCACGTGTTGTCATTAGAAACCAATGGTTCTTGGACAAATGCCCAGCTTCATGCAAAGATCAAACCTGGCACTTTCTGAGCCTGAGGCAGACACCATAAACTCTCAGCTATGATCCCTGGAGGCCGACATCAGAAGTCTACATCAATGAGGTACAGACATTAGAAGTCTACATCAATGAGGTACAGACATTAGAAGTCTACATCAATGAGGTACAGACATCAGAAGTCTACATCAATGAATTACAAACATCAGAAGTTTACATCAATGAGGCACAGACATCAGAAGTCTACATCAATGAATTACAGACATCAGAAGTCTACATCAATGAGGTACAGACATTAGAAGTCTACATCAATGAGGTACAGACATCAGAAGTCTACATCAATGAGGTACAGACATTAGAAGTCTACATCAATGAGGTACAGACATCAGAAGTCTACATCAGTGATGTCCAGACATCAGAAGTCTACATCAATGAGGTACAGACATCAGAAGTCTACATCAATGAGGTACAGACATCAGAAGTCTACATCAATGAGGTACAGACATCAGAAGTCTACATCAATGAGGTACAGACATCAGAAGTCTACATCAATGAATTACAGACATCAGAAGTCTACATCAATGAATTACAGACATCAGAAGTCTACATCAATGAATTACAGACATCAGAAGTCTACATCAATGAATTACAGACATCAGAAGTCTACATCAATGAATTACAGACATCAGAAGTCTACATCAATGAATTACAGACATCAGAAGTCTACATCAATGAGGTACAGACATCAGAAGTCTACATCAATGAATTACAGACATCAGAAGTCTACATCAATGAATTACAGACATCAGAAGTCTACATCAATGAAGTCCAGACATCAGAAGTCTACATCAGTGAGGTCCAGACATCAGAAGTCTACATCAATGAGGTAGAGACATCAGAAGTCTACATCAATGAGGTACAGACATCAGAAGTCTACATCAATGAGGTACAGACATCAGAAGTCTACATCAATGAATTACAGACATCAGAAGTCTACATCAATGAATTACAGACATCAGAAGTCTACATCAATGAGGTACAGACATCAGAAGTCTACATCAATGAGGTACAGGCATCAGAAGTCTACATCAATGAATTACAGACATCAGAAGTCTACATCAATGAGGTACAGACATCAGAAGTCTACATCAATGAGGTACAGACATCAGAAGTCTACATCAATGAATTACAGACATCAGAAGTCTACATCAATGAAGTCCAGACATCAGAAGTCTACATCAATGAGGTCCAGACATCAGAAGTCTACATCAATGAGGTACAGACATCAGAAGTCTACATCAATGAGGTTCAGACATCAGAAGTCTACATCAATGAGGTACAGACATCAGAAGTCTACATCAATGAATTACAGACATCAGAAGTCTACATCAATGAGGTACAGACATCAGAAGTCTACATCAATGAGGTCCAGACATCAGAAGTCTACATCAATGAATTACAGACATCAGAAGTCTACATCAATGAGGTACAGACATCAGAAGTCTACATCAATGAGGTATAGACATTAGAAGTCTACATCAATGAATTACAGACATCAGAAGTCTACATCAATGAATTACAGACATCAGAAGTCTACATCAATGAGGTACAGACATCAGAAGTCTACATCAATGAATTACAGACATCAGAAGTCTACATCAATGAATTACAGACATCAGAAGTCTACATCAATGAGGTACAGACATCAGAAGTCTACATCAATGAATTACAGACATCAGAAGTCTACATCAATGAATTACAGACATCAGAAGTCTACATCAATGAATTACAGACATCAGAAGTCTACATCAATGAGGTCCAGACATCAGAAGTCTACATCAATGAGGTACAGACATCAGAAGTCTACATCAATGAGGTACAGACATCAGAAGTCTACATCAATGAATTACAGACATCAGAAGTCTACATCAATGAATTACAGACATCAGAAGTCTACATCAATGAATTACAGACATCAGAAGTCTACATCAATGAGGTCCAGACATCAGAAGTCTACATCAATGAATTACAGACATCAGAAGTCTACATCAATGAATTACAGACATCAGAAGTCTACATCAATGAATTACAGACATCAGAAGTCTACATCAATGAGGTCCAGACATCAGAAGTCTACATCAATGAGGTACAGACATCAGAAGTCTACATCAATGAGGTTCAGACATCAGAAGTCTACATCAATGAGGTACAGACATCAGAAGTCTACATCAATGAATTACAGACATCAGAAGTCTACATCAATGAGGTACAGACATCAGAAGTCTACATCAATGAGGTCCAGACATCAGAAGTCTACATCAATGAATTACAGACATCAGAAGTCTACATCAATGAGGTACAGACATCAGAAGTCTACATCAATGAGGTACAGACATTAGAAGTCTACATCAATGAGGTACAGACATCAGAAGTCTACATCAATGAGGTACAGACATCAGAAGTCTACATCAATGAGGTACAGACATCAGAAGTCTACATCAATGAGGTACAGACATCAGAAGTCTATATCAATGAATTACAGACATCAGAAGTCTACATCAATGAATTACAGACATCAGAAGTCTACATCAGTGAAGTCCAGACATCAGAAGTCTACATCAATGAGGTCCAGACATCAAAAGTCTACATCAATGAGGTACAGACATCAGAAGTCTACATCAATGAGGTCCAGACATCAGAAGTCTACATCAATGAATTACAGACATCAGAAGTCTACATCAATGAATTACAGACATCAGAAGTCTACATCAATGAATTACAGACATCAGAAGTCTACATCAATGAATTACAGACATCAGAAGTCTACATCAATGAGGTACAGACATCAGAAGTCTACATCAATGAGGTACAGACATCAGAAGTCTACATCAATGAATTACAGACATCAGAAGTCTACATCAATGAATTACAGACATCAGAAGTCTACATCAATGAGGTACAGACATCAGAAGTCTACATCAATGAATTACAGACATCAGAAGTCTACATCAATGAATTACAGACATCAGAAGTCTACATCAATGAGGTACAGACATCAGAAGTCTACATCAATGAGGTACAGACATTAGAAGTCTACATCAATGAGGTACAGACATCAGAAGTCTACATCAATGAGGTACAGACATCAGAAGTCTACATCAATGAGGTACAGACATCAGAAGTCTACATCAATGAGGTACAGACATCAGAAGTCTATATCAATGAATTACAGACATCAGAAGTCTACATCAATGAATTACAGACATCAGAAGTCTACATCAGTGAAGTCCAGACATCAGAAGTCTACATCAATGAGGTCCAGACATCAAAAGTCTACATCAATGAGGTACAGACATCAGAAGTCTACATCAATGAGGTCCAGACATCAGAAGTCTACATCAATGAATTACAGACATCAGAAGTCTACATCAATGAATTACAGACATCAGAAGTCTACATCAATGAATTACAGACATCAGAAGTCTACATCAATGAATTACAGACATCAGAAGTCTACATCAATGAGGTACAGACATCAGAAGTCTACATCAATGAGGTACAGACATCAGAAGTCTACATCAATGAATTACAGACATCAGAAGTCTACATCAATGAATTACAGACATCAGAAGTCTACATCAATGAGGTACAGACATCAGAAGTCTACATCAATGAATTACAGACATCAGAAGTCTACATCAATGAATTACAGACATCAGAAGTCTACATCAATGAGGTACAGACATCAGAAGTCTACATCAATGAGGTGCAGACATCAGAAGTCTACATCAATCAGGTCCAGACATCAGAAGTCTACATCAATGAATTACAGACATCAGAAGTCTACATCAATGAGGTACAGACATCAGAAGTCTACATCAATGAATTACAGACATCAGAAGTCTACATCAATGAATTACAGACATCAGAAGTCTACATCAATAAATTACAGACATCAGAAGTCTACATCAATGAGGTCCAGACATCAGAAGTCTACATCAATGAGGTACAGACATCAGAAGTCTACATCAATGAGGTACAGACATCAGAAGTCTACATCAATGAATTACAGACATCAGAAGTCTACATCAATGAATTACAGACATCAGAAGTCTACATCAATGAATTACAGACATCAGAAGTCTACATCAATGAGGTCCAGACATCAGAAGTCTACATCAATGAATTACAGACATCAGAAGTCTACATCAATGAGGTACAGACATCAGAAGTCTACATCAATGAATTACAGACATCAGAAGTCTACATCAATGAATTACAGACATCAGAAGTCTACATCAATGAATTACAGACATCAGAAGTCTACATCAATGAGGTACAGACATCAGAAGTCTACATCAATGAGGTACAGACATCAGAAGTCTACATCAATGAGGTACAGACATCAGAAGTCTACATCAATGAGGTACAGACATCAGAAGTCTACATCAATGAGGTACAGACATCAGAAGTCTACATCAATGAGGTCCAGACATCAGAAGTCTACATCAATGAGGTACAGACATCAGAAGTCTACATCAATGAGGTACAGACATCAGAAGTCTACATCAATGAGGTACAGACATCAGAAGTCTACATCAATGAATTACAGACATCAGAAGTCTACATCAATGAATTACAGACATCAGAAGTCTACATCAATGAGGTACAGACATCAGAAGTCTACATAAATGAGGTACAGACATCAGAAGTCTACATCAATGAGGTACAGACATTAGAAGTCTACATCAATGAGGTCCAGACATCAGAAGTCTACATCAATGAGGTACAGACATCAGAAGTCTACATCAATGAGGTACAGACATTAGAAGTCTACATCAATGAGGTACAGACATCAGAAGTCTACATCAATGAGGTACAGACATCAGAAGTCTACATCAATGAGGTACAGACATCAGAAGTCTACATCAATGAGGCCCAGACATCAGAAGTCTACATCAATGAGGTCCAGACATTAGAAGTCTACATCAATGAGGTACAGACATCAGAAGTCTACATCAATGAGGTACAGACATCAGAAGTCTACATCAATGAGGTCCAGACATCAGAAGTCTACATCAATGAATTACAGACATCAGAAGTCTACATCAATGAATTACAGACATCAGAAGTCTACATCAATGAGGTACAGACATCAGAAGTCTACATCTATGAGGTACAGACATCAGAAGTCTACATCAATGAATTACAGACATCAGAAGTCTACATCAATGAGGTACAGACATCAGAAGTCTACATCAATGAGGTACAGACATCAGAAGTCTACATCAATGAGGTACAGACATCAGAAGTCTACATCAATGAATTACAGACATCAGAAGTCTACATCAATGAATTACAGACATCACAAGTCTACATCAGTGAAGTCCAGACATCAGAAGTCTACATCAATGAGGTCCAGACATCAGAAGTCTACATCAATGAGGTACAGACATCAGAAGTTTACACCAATGAGTTTCAGACATCAGAAGTCTACATCAATGAATTACAGACATCAGAAGTCTACATCAATGAATTACAGACATCAGAAGTCTACATCAATGAATTACAGACATCAGAAGTCTACATCAATGAATTACAGACATCAGAAGTCTACATCAATGAGGTACAGACATCAGAAGTCTACATCAATGAGGTACAGACATCAGAAGTCTACATCAATGAATTACAGACATCAGAAGTCTACATCAATGAATTACAGACATCAGAAGTCTACATCAATGAGGTACAGACATCAGAAGTCTACATCAATGAATTACAGACATCAGAAGTCTACATCAATGAATTACAGACATCAGAAGTCTACATCAATGAATTACAGACATCAGAAGTCTACATCAATGAGGTACAGACATCAGAAGTCTACATCAATGAGGTGCAGACATCAGAAGTCTACATCAATGAGGTCCAGACATCAGAAGTCTACATCAATGAGGTACAGACATCAGAAGTCTACATCAATGAGGTCCAGACATCAGAAGTCTACATCAATGAATTACAGACATCAGAAGTCTACATCAATGAGGTTCAGACATCAGAAGTCTACATCAATGAGGTACAGACATCAGAAGTCTACATCAATGAATTACAGACATCAGAAGTCTACATCAATGAGGTACAGACATCAGAAGTCTACATCAATGAGGTCCAGACATCAGAAGTCTACATCAATGAATTACAGACATCAGAAGTCTACATCAATGAGGTACAGACATCAGAAGTCTACATCAATGAGGTACAGACATTAGAAGTCTACATCAATGAGGTACAGACATCAGAAGTCTACATCAATGAGGTACAGACATCAGAAGTCTACATCAATGAGGTACAGACATCAGAAGTCTACATCAATGAGGTACAGACATCAGAAGTCTATATCAATGAATTACAGACATCAGAAGTCTACATCAATGAATTACAGACATCAGAAGTCTACATCAGTGAAGTCCAGACATCAGAAGTCTACATCAATGAGGTCCAGACATCAAAAGTCTACATCAATGAGGTACAGACATCAGAAGTCTACATCAATGAGGTCCAGACATCAGAAGTCTACATCAATGAATTACAGACATCAGAAGTCTACATCAATGAATTACAGACATCAGAAGTCTACATCAATGAATTACAGACATCAGAAGTCTACATCAATGAATTACAGACATCAGAAGTCTACATCAATGAGGTACAGACATCAGAAGTCTACATCAATGAGGTACAGACATCAGAAGTCTACATCAATGAATTACAGACATCAGAAGTCTACATCAATGAATTACAGACATCAGAAGTCTACATCAATGAGGTACAGACATCAGAAGTCTACATCAATGAATTACAGACATCAGAAGTCTACATCAATGAATTACAGACATCAGAAGTCTACATCAATGAATTACAGACATCAGAAGTCTACATCAATGAGGTACAGACATCAGAAGTCTACATCAATGAGGTGCAGACATCAGAAGTCTACATCAATGAGGTCCAGACATCAGAAGTCTACATCAATGAGGTACAGACATCAGAAGTCTACATCAATGAGGTCCAGACATCAGAAGTCTACATCAATGAATTACAGACATCAGACGTCTACATCAATGAATTACAGACATCAGAAGTCTACATCAATGAATTACAAACATCAGAATTCTACATCAATGAATTACAGACATCAGAAGTCTACATCAATGAGGTACAGACATCAGAAGTCTACATCAATGAGGTACAGACATCAGAATTCTACATCAATGAATTACAGACATCAGAAGTCTACATCAATGAATTACAGACATCAGAAGTCTACATCAATGAGGTACAGACATCAGAAGTCTACATCAATGAATTACAGACATCAGAAGTCTACATCAATGAATTACAGACATCAGAAGTCTACATCAATGAATTACAGACATCAGAAGTCTACATCAATGAGGTACAGACATCAGAAGTCTACATCAATAAGGTACAGAAATCAGAAGTCTACATCAATGAGGTACAGACATCAGAAGTCTACATCAATGAGGTACAGACATCAGAAGTCTACATCAATGAGGTACAGACATCAGAAGTCTACATCAATGAGGTCCAGACATCAGAAGTCTACATCAATGAGGTACAGACATCAGAAGTCTACATCAATGAGGTACAGACATCAGAAGTCTACATCAATGAGGTACAGACATCAGAAGTCTACATCAATGAATTACAGACATCAGAAGTCTACATCAATGAATTACAGACATCAGAAGTCTACATCAATGAGGTACAGACATCAGAAGTCTACATAAATGAGGTACAGACATCAGAAGTCTACATCAATGAGGTACAGACATTAGAAGTCTACATCAATGAGGTCCAGACATCAGAAGTCTACATCAATGAGGTACAGACATCAGAAGTCTACATCAATGAGGTACAGACATTAGAAGTCTACATCAATGAGGTACAGACATCAGAAGTCTACATCAATGAGGTACAGACATCAGAAGTCTACATCAATGAGGTACAGACATCAGAAGTCTACATCAATGAGGCCCAGACATCAGAAGTCTACATCAATGAGGTCCAGACATTAGAAGTCTACATCAATGAGGTACAGACATCAGAAGTCTACATCAATGAGGTACAGACATCAGAAGTCTACATCAATGAGGTCCAGACATCAGAAGTCTACATCAATGAATTACAGACATCAGAAGTCTACATCAATGAATTACAGACATCAGAAGTCTACATCAATGAGGTACAGACATCAGAAGTCTACATCTATGAGGTACAGACATCAGAAGTCTACATCAATGAATTACAGACATCAGAAGTCTACATCAATGAGGTACAGACATCAGAAGTCTACATCAATGAATTACAGACATCAGAAGTCTACATCAATGAGGTACAGACATCAGAAGTCTACATCAATGAGGTACAGACATCAGAAGTCTACATCAATGAGGTACAGACATCAGAAGTCTACATCAATGAGGTCCAGACATCAGAAGTCTACATCAATGAGGTACAGACATCAGAAGTCTACATCAATGAGGTACAGACATCAGAAGTCTACATCAATGAGGTACAGACATCAGAAGTCTACATCAATGAATTACAGACATCAGAAGTCTACATCAATGAATTACAGACATCAGAAGTCTACATCAATGAGGTACAGACATCAGAAGTCTACATAAATGAGGTACAGACATCAGAAGTCTACATCAATGAGGTACAGACATTAGAAGTCTACATCAATGAGGTCCAGACATCAGAAGTCTACATCAATGAGGTACAGACATCAGAAGTCTACATCAATGAGGTACAGACATTAGAAGTCTACATCAATGAGGTACAGACATCAGAAGTCTACATCAATGAGGTACAGACATCAGAAGTCTACATCAATGAGGTACAGACATCAGAAGTCTACATCAATGAGGCCCAGACATCAGAAGTCTACATCAATGAGGTCCAGACATTAGAAGTCTACATCAATGAGGTACAGACATCAGAAGTCTACATCAATGAGGTACAGACATCAGAAGTCTACATCAATGAGGTCCAGACATCAGAAGTCTACATCAATGAATTACAGACATCAGAAGTCTACATCAATGAATTACAGACATCAGAAGTCTACATCAATGAGGTACAGACATCAGAAGTCTACATCTATGAGGTACAGACATCAGAAGTCTACATCAATGAATTACAGACATCAGAAGTCTACATCAATGAGGTACAGACATCAGAAGTCTACATCAATGAGGTACAGACATTAGAAGTCTACATCAATGAGGTACAGACATCAGAAGTCTACATCAATGAGGTACAGACATCAGAAGTCTACATCAATGAGGTACAGACATCAGAAGTCTACATCAATGAGGTACAGACATCAGAAGTCTACATCAATGAATTACAGACATCAGAAGTCTACATCAATGAATTACAGACATCACAAGTCTACATCAGTGAAGTCCAGACATCAGAAGTCTACATCAATGAGGTCCAGACATCAGAAGTCTACATCAATGAGGTACAGACATCAGAAGTTTACACCAATGAGTTTCAGACATCAGAAGTCTACATCAATGAATTACAGACATCAGAAGTCTACATCAATGAATTACAGACATCAGAAGTCTACATCAATGAATTACAGACATCAGAAGTCTACATCAATGAATTACAGACATCAGAAGTCTACATCAATGAGGTACAGACATCAGAAGTCTACATCAATGAGGTACAGACATCAGAAGTCTACATCAATGAATTACAGACATCAGAAGTCTACATCAATGAATTACAGACATCAGAAGTCTACATCAATGAGGTACAGACATCAGAAGTCTACATCAATGAATTACAGACATCAGAAGTCTACATCAATGAATTACAGACATCAGAAGTCTACATCAATGAATTACAGACATCAGAAGTCTACATCAATGAGGTACAGACATCAGAAGTCTACATCAATGAGGTGCAGACATCAGAAGTCTACATCAATGAGGTCCAGACATCAGAAGTCTACATCAATGAGGTACAGACATCAGAAGTCTACATCAATGAGGTCCAGACATCAGAAGTCTACATCAATGAATTACAGACATCAGAAGTCTACATCAATGAGGTTCAGACATCAGAAGTCTACATCAATGAGGTACAGACATCAGAAGTCTACATCAATGAATTACAGACATCAGAAGTCTACATCAATGAGGTACAGACATCAGAAGTCTACATCAATGAGGTCCAGACATCAGAAGTCTACATCAATGAATTACAGACATCAGAAGTCTACATCAATGAGGTACAGACATCAGAAGTCTACATCAATGAGGTACAGACATTAGAAGTCTACATCAATGAGGTACAGACATCAGAAGTCTACATCAATGAGGTACAGACATCAGAAGTCTACATCAATGAGGTACAGACATCAGAAGTCTACATCAATGAGGTACAGACATCAGAAGTCTATATCAATGAATTACAGACATCAGAAGTCTACATCAATGAATTACAGACATCAGAAGTCTACATCAGTGAAGTCCAGACATCAGAAGTCTACATCAATGAGGTCCAGACATCAAAAGTCTACATCAATGAGGTACAGACATCAGAAGTCTACATCAATGAGGTCCAGACATCAGAAGTCTACATCAATGAATTACAGACATCAGAAGTCTACATCAATGAATTACAGACATCAGAAGTCTACATCAATGAATTACAGACATCAGAAGTCTACATCAATGAATTACAGACATCAGAAGTCTACATCAATGAGGTACAGACATCAGAAGTCTACATCAATGAGGTACAGACATCAGAAGTCTACATCAATGAATTACAGACATCAGAAGTCTACATCAATGAATTACAGACATCAGAAGTCTACATCAATGAGGTACAGACATCAGAAGTCTACATCAATGAATTACAGACATCAGAAGTCTACATCAATGAATTACAGACATCAGAAGTCTACATCAATGAATTACAGACATCAGAAGTCTACATCAATGAGGTACAGACATCAGAAGTCTACATCAATGAGGTGCAGACATCAGAAGTCTACATCAATGAGGTCCAGACATCAGAAGTCTACATCAATGAGGTACAGACATCAGAAGTCTACATCAATGAGGTCCAGACATCAGAAGTCTACATCAATGAATTACAGACATCAGACGTCTACATCAATGAATTACAGACATCAGAAGTCTACATCAATGAATTACAAACATCAGAATTCTACATCAATGAATTACAGACATCAGAAGTCTACATCAATGAGGTACAGACATCAGAAGTCTACATCAATGAGGTACAGACATCAGAATTCTACATCAATGAATTACAGACATCAGAAGTCTACATCAATGAATTACAGACATCAGAAGTCTACATCAATGAGGTACAGACATCAGAAGTCTACATCAATGAATTACAGACATCAGAAGTCTACATCAATGAATTACAGACATCAGAAGTCTACATCAATGAATTACAGACATCAGAAGTCTACATCAATGAGGTACAGACATCAGAAGTCTACATCAATAAGGTACAGAAATCAGAAGTCTACATCAATGAGGTACAGACATCAGAAGTCTACATCAATGAGGTACAGACATCAGAAGTCTACATCAATGAGGTACAGACATCAGAAGTCTACATCAATGAGGTCCAGACATCAGAAGTCTACATCAATGAGGTACAGACATCAGAAGTCTACATCAATGAGGTACAGACATCAGAAGTCTACATCAATGAGGTACAGACATCAGAAGTCTACATCAATGAATTACAGACATCAGAAGTCTACATCAATGAATTACAGACATCAGAAGTCTACATCAATGAGGTACAGACATCAGAAGTCTACATAAATGAGGTACAGACATCAGAAGTCTACATCAATGAGGTACAGACATTAGAAGTCTACATCAATGAGGTCCAGACATCAGAAGTCTACATCAATGAGGTACAGACATCAGAAGTCTACATCAATGAGGTACAGACATTAGAAGTCTACATCAATGAGGTACAGACATCAGAAGTCTACATCAATGAGGTACAGACATCAGAAGTCTACATCAATGAGGTACAGACATCAGAAGTCTACATCAATGAGGCCCAGACATCAGAAGTCTACATCAATGAGGTCCAGACATTAGAAGTCTACATCAATGAGGTACAGACATCAGAAGTCTACATCAATGAGGTACAGACATCAGAAGTCTACATCAATGAGGTCCAGACATCAGAAGTCTACATCAATGAATTACAGACATCAGAAGTCTACATCAATGAATTACAGACATCAGAAGTCTACATCAATGAGGTACAGACATCAGAAGTCTACATCTATGAGGTACAGACATCAGAAGTCTACATCAATGAATTACAGACATCAGAAGTCTACATCAATGAGGTACAGACATCAGAAGTCTACATCAATGAGGTACAGACATTAGAAGTCTACATCAATGAGGTACAGACATCAGAAGTCTACATCAATGAGGTACAGACATCAGAAGTCTACATCAATGAGGTACAGACATCAGAAGTCTACATCAATGAGGTACAGACATCAGAAGTCTACATCAATGAATTACAGACATCAGAAGTCTACATCAATGAATTACAGACATCAGAAGTCTACATCAGTGAAGTCCAGACATCAGAAGTCTACATCAATGAGGTCCAGACATCAGAAGTCTACATCAATGAGGTACAGACATCAGAAGTTTACACCAATGAGGTCCAGACATCAGAAGTCTACATCAATGAATTACAGACATCAGAAGTCTACATCAATGAATTACAGACATCAGAAGTCTACATCAATGAATTACAGACATCAGAAGTCTACATCAATGAATTACAGACATCAGAAGTCTACATCAATGAGGTACAGACATCAGAAGTCTACATCAATGAGGTACAGACATCAGAAGTCTACATCAATGAATTACAGACATCAGAAGTCTACATCAATGAATTACAGACATCAGAAGTCTACATCAATGAGGTACAGACATCAGAAGTCTACATCAATGAATTACAGACATCAGAAGTCTACATCAATGAATTACAGACATCAGAAGTCTACATCAATGAATTACAGACATCAGAAGTCTACATCAATGAGGTACAGACATCAGAAGTCTACATCAATGAGGTGCAGACATCAGAAGTCTACATCAATGAGGTCCAGACATCAGAAGTCTACATCAATGAGGTACAGACATCAGAAGTCTACATCAATGAGGTCCAGACATCAGAAGTCTACATCAATGAATTACAGACATCAGAAGTCTACATCAATGAATTACAGACATCAGAAGTCTACATCAATGAATTACAGACATCAGAATTCTACATCAATGAATTACAGACATCAGAAGTCTACATCAATGAATTACAGACATCAGAAGTCTACATCAGTGAAGTCCAGACATCAGAAGTCTACATCAATGAGGTCCAGACATCAAAAGTCTACATCAATGAGGTACAGACATCAGAAGTCTACATCAATGAGGTCCAGACATCAGAAGTCTACATCAATGAATTACAGACATCAGAAGTCTACATCAATGAATTACAGACATCAGAAGTCTACATCAATGAATTACAGACATCAGAAGTCTACATCAATGAATTACAGACATCAGAAGTCTACATCAATGAGGTACAGACATCAGAAGTCTACATCAATGAGGTACAGACATCAGAAGTCTACATCAATGAATTACAGACATCAGAAGTCTACATCAATGAATTACAGACATCAGAAGTCTACATCAATGAGGTACAGACATCAGAAGTCTACATCAATGAATTACAGACATCAGAAGTCTACATCAATGAATTACAGACATCAGAAGTCTACATCAATGAATTACAGACATCAGAAGTCTACATCAATGAGGTACAGACATCAGAAGTCTACATCAATGAGGTGCAGACATCAGAAGTCTACATCAATGAGGTCCAGACATCAGAAGTCTACATCAATGAGGTACAGACATCAGAAGTCTACATCAATGAGGTCCAGACATCAGAAGTCTACATCAATGAATTACAGACATCAGACGTCTACATCAATGAATTACAGACATCAGAAGTCTACATCAATGAATTACAAACATCAGAATTCTACATCAATGAATTACAGACATCAGAAGTCTACATCAATGAGGTACAGACATCAGAAGTCTACATCAATGAGGTACAGACATCAGAATTCTACATCAATGAATTACAGACATCAGAAGTCTACATCAATGAATTACAGACATCAGAAGTCTACATCAATGAGGTACAGACATCAGAAGTCTACATCAATGAATTACAGACATCAGAAGTCTACATCAATGAATTACAGACATCAGAAGTCTACATCAATGAATTACAGACATCAGAAGTCTACATCAATGAGGTACAGACATCAGAAGTCTACATCAATAAGGTACAGAAATCAGAAGTCTACATCAATGAGGTACAGACATCAGAAGTCTACATCAATGAGGTACAGACATCAGAAGTCTACATCAATGAGGTACAGACATCAGAAGTCTACATCAATGAGGTCCAGACATCAGAAGTCTACATCAATGAGGTACAGACATCAGAAGTCTACATCAATGAGGTACAGACATCAGAAGTCTACATCAATGAGGTACAGACATCAGAAGTCTACATCAATGAATTACAGACATCAGAAGTCTACATCAATGAATTACAGACATCAGAAGTCTACATCAATGAGGTACAGACATCAGAAGTCTACATAAATGAGGTACAGACATCAGAAGTCTACATCAATGAGGTACAGACATTAGAAGTCTACATCAATGAGGTCCAGACATCAGAAGTCTACATCAATGAGGTACAGACATCAGAAGTCTACATCAATGAGGTACAGACATTAGAAGTCTACATCAATGAGGTACAGACATCAGAAGTCTACATCAATGAGGTACAGACATCAGAAGTCTACATCAATGAGGTACAGACATCAGAAGTCTACATCAATGAGGCCCAGACATCAGAAGTCTACATCAATGAGGTCCAGACATTAGAAGTCTACATCAATGAGGTACAGACATCAGAAGTCTACATCAATGAGGTACAGACATCAGAAGTCTACATCAATGAGGTCCAGACATCAGAAGTCTACATCAATGAATTACAGACATCAGAAGTCTACATCAATGAATTACAGACATCAGAAGTCTACATCAATGAGGTACAGACATCAGAAGTCTACATCTATGAGGTACAGACATCAGAAGTCTACATCAATGAATTACAGACATCAGAAGTCTACATCAATGAGGTACAGACATCAGAAGTCTACATCAATGAGGTACAGACATTAGAAGTCTACATCAATGAGGTACAGACATCAGAAGTCTACATCAATGAGGTACAGACATCAGAAGTCTACATCAATGAGGTACAGACATCAGAAGTCTACATCAATGAGGTACAGACATCAGAAGTCTACATCAATGAATTACAGACATCAGAAGTCTACATCAATGAATTACAGACATCAGAAGTCTACATCAGTGAAGTCCAGACATCAGAAGTCTACATCAATGAGGTCCAGACATCAGAAGTCTACATCAATGAGGTACAGACATCAGAAGTTTACACCAATGAGGTCCAGACATCAGAAGTCTACATCAATGAATTACAGACATCAGAAGTCTACATCAATGAATTACAGACATCAGAAGTCTACATCAATGAATTACAGACATCAGAAGTCTACATCAATGAATTACAGACATCAGAAGTCTACATCAATGAGGTACAGACATCAGAAGTCTACATCAATGAGGTACAGACATCAGAAGTCTACATAAATGAGGTACAGACATCAGAAGTCTACATCAATGAGGTACAGACATTAGAAGTCTACATCAATGAGGTCCAGACATCAGACGTCTACATCAATGAGGTACAGACATCAGAAGTCTACATCAATGAGGTACAGACATTAGAAGTCTACATCAATGAGGTACAGACATCAGAAGTCTACATCAATGAGGTCCAGACATCAGAAGTCTACATCAATGAGGTACAGACATCAGAAGTCTACATCAATGAGGTCCAGACATCAGAAGTCTACATCAATGAATTACAGACATCAGAAGTCTACATCAATGAATTACAGACATCAGAAGTCTACATCAATGAATTACAGACATCAGAATTCTACATCAATGAATTACAGACATCAGAAGTCTACATCAATGAGGTACAGACATCAGAAGTCTACATCAATGAGGTACAGACATCAGAATTCTACATCAATGAATTACAGACATCCGAAGTCTACATCAATGAATTACAGACATCAGAAGTCTACATCAATGAATTACAGACATCAGAAGTCTACATCAATGAATTACAGACATCAGAAGTCTACATCAATGAGGTACAGACATCAGAAGTCTACATCAATGAGGTACAGACATCAGAAGTCTACATCAATGAGGTACAGACATCAGAAGTCTACATCAATGAGGTACAGACATCAGAAGTCTACATCAATGAGGTACAGACATCAGAAGTCTACATCAATGAGGTACAGACATCAGAAGTCTACATCAATGAATTACAGACATCAGAAGTCTACATCAATGAATTACAGACATCAGAAGTCTACATCAATGAGGTACAGACATCAGAAGTCTACATCAATGAGGTACAGACATCAGAAGTCTACATAAATGAGGTACAGACATCAGAAGTCTACATCAATGAGGTACAGACATTAGAAGTCTACATCAATGAGGTCCAGACATCAGAAGTCTACATCAATGAGGTACAGACATCAGAAGTCTACATCAATGAGGTACAGACATTAGAAGTCTACATCAATGAGGTACAGACATCAGAAGTCTACATCAATGAGGTACAGACATCAGAAGTCTACATCAATGAGGTACAGACATCAGAAGTCTACATCAATGAGGCCCAGACATCAGAAGTCTACATCAATGAGGTCCAGACATTAGAAGTCTACATCAATGAGGTACAGACATCAGAATTCTACATCAATGAGGTACAGACATCAGAAGTCTACATCAATGAGGTCCAGACATCAGAAGTCTACATCAATGAATTACAGACATCAGAAGTCTACATCAATGAATTACAGACATCAGAAGTCTACATCAATGAGGTACAGACATCAGAAGTCTACATCTATGAGGTACAGACATCAGAAGTCTACATCAATGAATTACAGACATCAGAAGTCTACATCAATGAGGTACAGACATCAGAAGTCTACATCAATGAGGTACAGACATCAGAAGTCTACATCAATGAGGTACAGACATCAGAAGTCTACATCAATGAGGTACAGACATCAGAAGTCTACATCAATGAGGTACAGACATCAGAAGTCTACATCAATGAGGTACAGACATCAGAAGTCTACATCAATGAGGTACAGACATCAGAAGTCTACATCAATGAGGTACAGACATCAGAAGTCTACATCAATGAGGTACAGACATCAGAAGTCTACATCAATGAATTACAGACATCAGAAGTCTACATCAATGAATTACAGACATCAGAAGTCTACATCAATGAGGTACAGACATCAGAAGTCTACATAAATGAGGTACAGACATCAGAAGTCTACATCAATGAGGTACAGACATTAGAAGTCTACATCAATGAGGTCCAGACATCAGAAGTCTACATCAATGAGGTACAGACATCAAAAGTCTACATCAATGAGGTACAGACATTAGAAGTCTACATCAATGAGGTACAGACATCAGAAGTCTACATCAATGAGGTCCAGACATCAGAAGTCTACATCAATGAGGTACAGACATCAGAAGTCTACATCAATGAGGTCCAGACATCAGAAGTCTACATCAATGAATTACAGACATCAGAAGTCTACATCAATGAATTACAGACATCAGAAGTCTACATCAATGAATTACAGACATCAGAATTCTACATCAATGAATTACAGACATCAGAAGTCTACATCAATGAGGTACAGACATCAGAAGTCTACATCAATGAGGTACAGACATCAGAATTCTACATCAATGAATTACAGACATCCGAAGTCTACATCAATGAATTACAGACATCAGAAGTCTACATCAATGAATTACAGACATCAGAAGTCTACATCAATGAATTACAGACATCAGAAGTCTACATCAATGAGGTACAGACATCAGAAGTCTACATCAATGAGGTACAGACATCAGAAGTCTACATCAATGAGGTACAGACATCAGAAGTCTACATCAATGAGGTACAGACATCAGAAGTCTACATCAATGAGGTACAGACATCAGAAGTCTACATCAATGAGGTACAGACATCAGAAGTCTACATCAATGAGGTACAGACATCAGAAGTCTACATCAATGAGGTACAGACATCAGAAGTCTACATCAATGAGGTACAGACATCAGAAGTCTACATCAATGAATTACAGACATCAGAAGTCTACATCAATGAATTACAGACATCAGAAGTCTACATCAATGAGGTACAGACATCAGAAGTCTACATCAATGAGGTACAGACATTAGAAGTCTACATCAATGAGGTCCAGACATCAGAAGTCTACATCAATGAGGTACAGACATCAGAAGTCTACATCAATGAGGTACAGACATCAGAAGTCTACATCAATGAGGCCCAGACATCAGAAGTCTACATCAATGAGGTCCAGACATTAGAAGTCTACATCAATGAGGTACAGACATCAGAAGTCTACATCAATGAGGTACAGACATCAGAAGTCTACATCAATGAGGTCCAGACATCAGAAGTCTACATCAATGAATTACAGACATCAGAAGTCTACATCAATGAATTACAGACATCAGAAGTCTACATCAATGAGGTACAGACATCAGAAGTCTACATCTATGAGGTACGGACATCAGAAGTCTACATCAATGAGGTCCAGACATTAGAAGTCTACATCAATGAGGTACAGACATCAGAAGTCTACATCAATGAGGCCCAGACATCAGAAGTCTACATCAATGAGGTCCAGACATTAGAAGTCTACATCAATGAGGTACAGACATCAGAAGTCTACATCAATGAGGTACAGACATCAGAAGTCTACATCAATGAATTACAGACATCAGAAGTCTACATCAATGAGGTACAGACATCAGAAGTCTACATCAATGAATTACAGACATCAGAAGTCTACATCAATGAGGTACAGACATCAGAAGTCTACATCAATGAGGTACAGACATCAGAAGTCTACATCAATGAATTACAGACATCAGAAGTCTACATCAATGAGGTACAGACATCAGAAGTCTACATCAATGAATTACAGACATCAGAAGTCTACATCAATGAGGTATAGACTTCAGAAGTCTACATCAATGAATTACAGACATCAGAAGTCTACATCAATGAATTACAGGCATTAGAAGTCTACATCAATGAATTACAGACATCAGAAGTCTACATCAATGAGGCCCAGACAACCAGGACACTGGTTACAGACATCAAAACGATGCAGACTGGATGATTTGGCCACACCGTGGGAAGATAACAACTGAGACATACTGCAACAACTGCTAAGATTATTGGGAAAAGAGATAAAGGGAAACGGTAAAGACTATTCTGGACACTGAGGAATCGTAGCATGGAGAGATATCAGGCACATGTGTGATACATGGTGGTAGAAAATAGACGTTGTGAAGATGTATGATCACCCATGCCACTTGGCATTTGATGATATAGTTATAATGATGATGTGGAGAATCCACACACAAAATTCATCATGAACATCAGAAGGAAGCATTAGGTAATCTTTAGCCAAGTCATGAGGTAAAAAAAAAAAAGACCTACTGAAATTCATTGTAATAACTGGTCAGATTTGGGGGGAGGAAGTCCAACGCAGAGAACAGTCACTAGACTGTTCAGTGACATAACATATGAGGGGTCTTCAAATGAAAACCTGAAAAGTATGATAGAAATTACAATAACCATGATATTTTCTTGTAACCTGTCAATATTGTTGTTGAGGGTGTAAATAGTGTTTAGCATGTGACATCATGATGCAGATGAAAATGTGACATCATAAGGACAGCTTAAAGATGGCTGCCCCACTGTTGACATACACCAAAGAGGAGCAGCGTTCTGTTATCCATTTTTTTTTTTATCAGTAAAAGGATGAAACCTATAGAAAGTCATCAGCGAATGAAGGTCCAGTATGCTGATGCATGCCTGTCAGTCCAGCAAGTGTGTGAGTGGAGTAGGAAGTTTCAAAATGGTGTGACTTCAGTGAAAGACTGTTCACGACCGGGTCAGGCACACTGAGAAGGTACCCCAGATAATTTTTTTCTGCAGAAATCCAAACAGTTTATCTGCGCTGGAGGACATGCATTGAATACAGTGGTGACTACATTGAAAGATGATACAAGTGTACTTTACTTTTTCAGAATATATTCACACACAAAAACAAAACAAATATTTTAATGTATTTATTTGAAGCCCTCTCGTAGAACAATGTCATCATATTAGTTAGTCAACAGCAGCAGAGTGTGTCTGATCATCATCAGGTATAGAACATATATTGTAGCTTGACTGCATCTGTGCTTGATGGCAATATAGATATGTAATTGAAATGGTGTAACTGTAACATTTCTTTTCATTTCATTGAATGGTACCAAGTCAAGGGTCACAAGTAAAGGCTATATGAAGCCTGTCCTGCTAATTGCATGTGAAGCATCATAGACAATAAGCAGACAGCTGAGAATCAGCTATGGCCAGTGGAAATGTGGTTTCTAAGGAAAATGCACTGAATAATATGAACAGGCAGAACTAGAAATGAGACAGATTTACAGGAAACAAAAGATTAGAGAAATTAGACAGAAATAGTCCAGATTGTTTGTTATGATGAGAAATAAACTAGAAAACTTAGTGACCGCAAGCAAAATTGATGGGAAAAGAACAGGGAGAAAGTAGAAAGTAAATACCTGGATGGACTGGCCATCGGGAGAAGAACACAGACTGATCCAAGACTGGTGTAAGATAGTGAACCATGACTGCTCATGCTTGTTGGCATGGCACACGATGATGATGATGAGTTATAACCTGTAACATGGAGCACAGAAATGATCTGTATAACTGTCTTTATTTTACAGTTTTGTTTAAAATGTTCAATTGTCTACCAGAAGAACGCTATCTTATTGTGCTTTAAATTTCTGTGCAAGTTCAATGATAGATGCTTTCTTTTTTTTCTGTTGGTGTATAGGAATTGAAGGTTTTCCAGGTTCTCCAGGTCCACAGGGTATTCCAGGACCATCTCCACCTACAGGATTTCTATTGGTACACCACAGTCAGTCCCAAGAAGTGCCACAGTGTGCACCAGAACATGTTAAGCTGTGGGATGGGTACAGCTTGTTGTATATAGAAGGCAATGAAAAATCCCACAACCAGGATTTAGGTAACTCTTTTCATAATTAATTCTCTCTCTCTCTCTCTCTCTCTCTCTCTCTCTCTCTCTCTCTCTCTCTCTCTCTCTCTCTCTCTCTCTCTCTCTCTCTCTCTCTCTCTCTGTCTTCCTCCTTTGCTTTCATTTTATTTATACAAAAGAGAGCTTCTTAAGCTTATTGAGTCTTTCTATGCTAAGGTGTAGAGAAACAAAACCATTTTTGTATTTACTTTAACTCATTATCTTCTAAGCAACTAACCATATGTTGATTATTTACTCATTATGTAACAAAAATAGTTTTCTTGTCTTCTCCAGATCCAACTATTACCTTTTACCCAGTTTGTCCTAGTTGTTACTGTTCATGTTACTTTAACCATTTTAATCCTAGACAGTTCTTACCTTTTACCCAGTTTGTCCTATCTGTTATTGATCATGCTCATGTTACTGTAACCATTTAATTTCCAAATAGTCTTTACCATTCACTCAATCAGTCCTAGCTGTTACTGTTCATGTTACTTATACCATTTCAATCCTAGACAGTTCTTACTATTTACCTAGTTTGACCTATATGTTAATAATAAATGTTTTGCATATCCTTTACAGGACATCGCTGTCAACATCAGCATCTTTCAGCTGTATGTTGATTTCTTGGCAAGATTACGCTCAGTAGTTTGCCATTGCTTTCTGAGCGGCCGGCTCAGTTATCCCGCAAGTCACCAGCGGGGGTCGAACCGCTCCCAGCTCTCGCCCTGCTACGAGACTCTGCGTGATAAACGGGATTACGGAGAAAGTGTTGTAACCCCTCGGCCAGAGAGACCGGCTGACCTATATGTTACTGTTCATTTTTATGTTATTTTACTTAGTTAGTTAGTCGACAGATCATCCTCATTGCACATCGAACCATTCAGTTCATAAGTGCTTGGATCCCCTCCTCAGCAAATCCCGCAGCATGTAGCAGCTAACGACACCAGTTCTGTGTTGGTTTATCAATCTTCTTTGGCTTCCTGGGTAGTGTATGTTATTTAAACAATTTCATTTCCAAATAATCTTTACCATTTACTCAGCCTGTTCCAGCTGTTCATGTTACTTTAACCATTTCAATCCTACACGTGTATTACCATTAACACATTGTGTTCTAGCTGTTACTGTTCATATTCATGTTACTTTCAATCCAGACAGTTATTACCATTTACCCAGTTTGTCCTAGCTGTTACTTTTCATGTTGATATTACTTTAATTCTGTCAATCCCAGACAATTATTTTCATTTATCCAGTTTGCTCCAGCTGTTCATGTTACTTTAACCATTTCAACCCCACACAGTTATTTTACTATTATATTACCATTAACCCATTTTGTCCTAGCTGTTACTGTCCTTGTTACTTTAATAATTTCAATCCCATATTTTTATTACCATTAACCCATTTTGTCCTAGCTGTTACTGTCCATGTTACTTCAGTAATTTCAATCCCACACAGTTATTACCATTTACACAGTTAGTTAGTTAGTTAGTTAGTTAGTTAGTTAGTTAGTCGCGGTTCCAACTTCACGGCAACGGGTCGTCCCCATTATGCTCCGCTCCTGTTCCAGTGAATATCACACAAAATGCTCCTCACTGCCCAATGTAAAAAGTGGAACAGACAGGAGTCTCTGCAAGCCAACAGCCTGCACAGGAACACTGTGCATAATGCCGCCGCCAGAATGCGAACGCAAAAGTCTTCCATGAAAAATACAGTTCATCGTCGATGGAATCGGCAGTCACCAGAAAGACTTAATTGACCCGGGTTTTATCCCACAATGCTCAGTCTCTTTCCCAGGACGACCCGCCGAAAGTGCCGCACAAAGCACAAAATCCATAGCTCCAGTAACCACTCCCAGGAGTCCTGAAAAATGCACTCGTGAATCGAAAAGGCAAACCAGTCAATTCAGTGACAGCTGGCCATTATTATTGTTCCAAACATGCAGTTTACTGTGCAAACAGCGGACAGATGTAAAACTATTCCACACAAATCTTACAGCTCACAGTGTCGTGCCATGCACTCACTCAGTAGCAGTAGCAGGGTGACGGAACCATGTACTACCAGTCCAACATGAGGAAAATGCGAAAGCAAAAAATCCATAGCTCCAGTGACGACTCCCAGGAGTCTCCTGAAAGATGCACTCGTGAACCGAAGAGGCAAACCAGTCAATTCAGCGACAGCCGGCCATTGTTATTGTTCCAAACATGCAGTTCACTGCAAACAACAGCGGACAAATGTAAAAGCATTCCACACAAATCTCACAGCTCACAGTGTCACGCCATGCACTCACTCAGTAGCAGTAGCAGGGCGACGGAACCATGTACTACCAGTCCAACATGAGGAAAATGCGAATGCAAACTGTAGCCACAAGTATAAACATGCCTGAGGACTTAACGGTTCAATGCCTAACCGAAATGTTCGGCACCGGAAGTCTATCTACCATTTCAATCACAGTTTGACCTATCTGTTACTGTCCATGTTACTTTAATAATTTCAATCCCATACAGTTATTACCATTTACACAGTTTGTCCTATCTATTACTGTCCATGTTACTTTAATAATTTCAATCCCATACAGTTATTACCATTTACACAGTTTGTCCTAGCTGTTACTGATTAAAAATTTAAAAAGTGTGACATAATATGAAGTGCAATAAAATGCACTGTGTTTATGTTTCTTGAAGGCTTATGCAAGTACAATACAAATATATGCTTATATTGCTGTTAACAAATTGAGCAAACAATATTAATTTATTTTGCTTTAATTGTACATAAAAAGTATGCCTGACATATTAAATAAATTTTTGGTCATTCTAACCAAAATGTTGTATCTTTGTCACTGAAAGGCTGGGCAGGCTCATGTCTGCAACGATTCAGCACCATGCCTTTCTTGTTCTGTAACATGAACAACGTCTGCAACTACGCATCACGAAACGATCGCTCCTATTGGTTGTCAACAAGTGCACCAGTTCCCATGATGCCTGTAGTGGAAAATGAGATCCTGCCATATATTAGTCGTTGTGTTGTGTGTGATGTGCCTACCAATGTTGTTGCGATACACAGTCAAACCCTGACAATACCTGGCTGTCCTGCAGGCTGGCGCAGTCTTTGGATTGGATACTCTTTTGCAATGGTACTATTTTTTATTTTCACTTTGTTTATTTATTTATTAAAAGTTTGTTGTTATCTTTTGACAGAAGACTGCAGACTCTTAATTTGTATTTACATTGCTGTAGGTGAATTTAACCCCATAGTAGATATAGTGGGAAACATGGATAATGTAAAATACTACCAACATTACTTGAATAATGACAGTGTTTTTGTTCTATTCCAAGAGTCTGTTTTAGGAGACTGGTTCAACCCCAAAGCTGCACATGGTAAAAAAACAAAAACATATCTCTGCAGCTGTGTATTAAATGAGAACTGATGTGTTGGCAAGTCAGTCCCTATCTCTGCAGCTGTGTATTAAATGAGAACTGATGTGCTGGCAAGTCAGTCCCTATCTCTGCAGCTGTGTATTAAATGAGAACTGATGTGTTGGCAAGTCAGTCCCTATCTCTGCAGCTGTGTATTAAATGAGAACTGATGTGCTGGCAAGTCAGTCCCTATCTCTGCAGCTGTGTATTAAATGAGAACTGATGTGCTGGCAAGTCAGTCCCTATCTCTGCAGCTGTGTATTAAATGAGAACTGATGTGCTGGCAAGTCAGTCCCTATCTCTGCAGCTGTGTATTAAATATTTTACATTGTTTCCGCATTTCACTTTCGAATCAAACATACAAACAACCGTGGACAGATGTAAAAGCACTCCACTACCAGTCCAACATAAAGAAAATGCGTAAGCAAACTGTAGCCACAAACAAAACAATCCAGAGGCCATAACAGCTCAACCACATATCCTCCATTTTGGATGACGTCCATGTTTTCTATCATCTCAGGCAGTTGCTGCTGTCTCCACGCAGGGAACTTGTGTGCATTGTAAATAGGTTTGACTGTTGATATGTTAAGTATCGGATCTGCCCTAATCTTTCGTTTTGTGGTTTCTATAAAGTTGCTACTCTCCAGTGTTCCCTTTCAAAAACTATTAAACCTTTTATACATAGGGTGGTCTGTTAATCATCTAAATTTTTCTGCTTGTTGTTGGGTTCTACCATCTCTTCTATCCTGCATTGGTTGTAAACAAGGATCTTTTCTAGTTCGTTAATAGGCGTTGTCTTCAGGCTTCCAGTTATGATCCACATTCCTTGATTTTGGACTCTACTTATTTTGTTAAAGTTTGACTTAGCTGCTGTTGCTCAAGCTGCGATGCCATATTCCAGTACTGGCCTCACCCACCCAGTGTATAACTTCTTGAGAACTTTCTCATCTGCTCCCCACGTTGTACCAGCAAGCTTTTTCATGATTGCCATTCTTTGCCTTGCTTTTTTAGATTTTTCTCAGCCTGTGTCTTCCATGTCAGGCGACGATCAAAGGTAACTCCTAGATAGTTTGGATTTTCTTCATGACACAATATTTTTCCATTCAATACCAGCTTAGGGTGCTCAGTCTGATTTGAGAGGGAGAACACTGTGCATGTTGTTTTCTCCTCACTTATCTTCACTAGCCATGATTTTGACAAGTCCTCTAGCACTAATAAGGCTATTGTTGTGTATTATGTTCTAGTTTTCACATTCAAACAACAATAATGCCACCTATTTTTATCTCATCACAGCACACAGCTGCGGGACCGGGAGGCGGAGGTCAGTCATTGTCTAGCCCTGGGAGCTGCCTGGAGGATTTCCGTGCCACTCCATTCATTGAGTGTAACGGTGCCCGCGGCACCTGCCACTATTTTGCCAATAAACTCAGCTTTTGGCTAGCGACAATAGAACGAAATGAGCAGTTTATAACACCAATTAGTCAAACACTGAAGGCAGGCAACTTGCGAAACCGCGTCAGTAGATGTAATGTTTGTACTAAAATTGTCTGAAAGAGAGTATCTCATACATATTACTGATTCTAGTTGTTACAATAACATACTTTGTTTCCAGTTATTATTAATGAAGAATCTGGTTGTCATGAGTATCATTATCACCTTCACGAGTGAGTTAGAAATGACCACTCACTTCTACCTTTGTCTCAGTATTTATATTTAGCACACAATGGTGCTAGGTGAATCTGTGTAACTGTTTAACTCATTCACTATGCTAGTGTTTACTGATGTGGATTACATCGTTTTTTTGTGATCTATCAAAACTTGCACCCTTATACTATATTTTTGTTTAGATTGTGTCTGCTTGTGGGTAGAATAGAACTTTAAAAAGAACAGTTTACTCTTACTGGGCATTCTGTTCCAGTAATTGTAAATCACTAGATGAAAATAGTGAGTGATAGTAACATATCAATGGTAACAAGTCAAGAGTAACATATCAAGGGTCATAGGTCAAGGATAACAGGTCAAAGTACAAATTCAAGGATCACAAATAAAGGGTAACAAGGCATCCAGTGTCAACACTCGGCTGATTCCTTCAGTCATAATTCATGGCAATTCGAGCATGTTGAATAAAGACAAGATTATCCTAACCAACCAATGTTAAAATTTTAATATCTTTCTGAAGACGTTACATACTGAATGAGTTAAACCACATCTTTTCTTGTACAACTGTACTTGTATAGAAAGTTTAACAGGCTCTTAGTGTTTTCAAAGTTGTGTATTGTCACAGAATACAAGCTATGGTTTGCACATATAAATATACAGTTATAAATCTAAATATATATACATATTATACATATTCATTAACCCTGTTATATGTTTGAGTAATGTATACTTGAAGTATGTGAGTCTGCGTGTGCTATATAACACAAAAGCTTGTACAAAGAACAGGTGTGAATATCTATGTTCAGTCACTTACATGTTATGTTTTAAAAATTACCTTTATTATTCATTAAGTTATCTTCAAAGGGCAAGACAAATACTATCTTAAGTGGTATCATTGTCCACCATCAGGTTTTTTTTTCATTTAGTGGTGCAATGTATTGTTTAAATGCTGCTCAATTTTGCCCTCTCATATTATTTTCTTTATAATTATCTGATATATATACATACACATTTAGGATGGTGTTAAGAGGAAGTTCAGGTCATGTGTTTTTTGCTTAGCAAGCAATAGCATGTTATAAAAAGTAAGCAGGCATGTGATGATAAGTAGGATTTAGTTAACATTTGGTATGTAGGTAGCAGATTTGCAAAGAACATTTAGGTAGAAAGTGAGATACTTTTATACCGAACAAGGCATAGGGCACCAAAAACTTAGTAGAATAAGTAATAAGGATATAAGGATCTCTATGATGGTAGATGCTTGTAAAATCATATATATATATATATATATATATATATATATATATATATATATATATATATATATACATATATACACAGCACACACACACATGTATAAATAGTATAGTATTTGAAACAGACTTTGCTTGCTTTAGAGACCAGTCCAAATGAGTAAATTCAGAGAGAAATTAAACAAAATGTATTTTAAGTACTTAGTTAATAAAACTGCATATGTCCTATTCATACTAAACTTTTGGTTCTTTTCTTGCGTTTTGTCTTTTCTTGCTAAATTTGCTTTTGTTGTATTCTTGAAGGTGTGGAATTTTTGGTTTCATTTGCAGTGTGTAAAGCAAGGGTTGATGAACTATGTAATTTTGTTTCGAAACTGGTGACTAAACACTCAGTTATTCAGGTTTTGTTCCATTAAGCATCGGAGTACACATCAAATTAGACAGTGTGCATCAAAATCCAGATATTTGATGGCTGTTCATGTTGTGTTTCTGTCAGTTTCGTGAGTGTTTCGAGACTAAAAGTACAGCTGGAGTCCTGTCACCATTGGTTTACTCTTTGCACGCATAATCCATGGTTTTGCATGTTCTTCTTTAAAAGTAATGATAGAGAGCATGACTGCTGTTGGCAGTTTCAAATTGAAGATTGTGTGTGCAACACAAAGATATAAATATGTTGAACTGTGTGAAAATATACACAGCACATAGTTATTCCAATTATTTAGTGTGTTTAACACTGCAGTTTAGCACAAAAGCAGAGATATAGCACATAATTAGCCTGCGAGCACTGTAGTCTGGCATTCAATTCTCAGTTGTGGCAGGATTTCTTGCCCCAACCATTTTGGCTCTGAGGTCAATCTTGTTTAATAAAATGGGAACCAAAGTGAAGGTGGGCAATGCTGCAGACATATTGACCATGTAACTACACAAGTGCTGTGCCATTTGACATGGAAAATAACGAGCTTAGAATCATCTTAATGACATGTACATCCAATTTGTTTTAACCAAATAATGTGGCTTACAATATTTTTGGAGCAAACTGCATGCTACTGCACACATAGCGTGTTTTGTGCTAAGATTAATGTGCACGTGTCTGAATTCCTGCTTTGGAGACTGTGAGCTTTGGTGCTATTTTACACACATGGTGTAGTGTCAGGGCTTCATTTGGAGTGCATTACCTTGGTTTGACCTCAGTTCTTGTTCTTGTGCAAGATCTCGAGACAGAAACATAACCGACTTGAGAACATTCTAATTGTGTCCACAGGATGCAGATTTGAAAAGGAAATAGTAACATAGCAGTGACTGTACTGATCATATTTCATATACAAATAATCCACCATTGAATATAAAGAAATACCACTTTTTATTGTAACACTATATATTAGCATATTCAATATTGAATCTTATTTTTTCCCCCATCCTAATATTAATACATCTGCCTACAAAAAGCATCATAAAGTTCAATATGTTTTATTTTCCAGGCTGGACAGATTAATCTGTAAAGCATAGAATTTAATCTTAGTTCATAACCTATTAATTAGCCACAATGTGATGACAAAATTGGACTTGTTTGATATTCATGAAAGTAGGAGTTTAAGTTACTTTTCAAGCAAACCTAGAAATGTAGAAAATATGTCATGAATTGATTGTGTTCTTCTGTAAATTATTTAGCCAAATTTTAGAATTTGTTATTAATGCGTAGCAGATTAAATTATATTGACAACAAACTGGCTAAAAGAATAAATGTAAATTTTTATTTTCTGGCCGATTTGAAAAGTTTGTATCTTTATTAATTATTTTTACAGAATATGAAATTCCTGAGTGGTCATACATCAAAATACTATTTATTTTGTAAAACTACTTTATGTAGCATTGTTGAGTTACCTCGCCAGATTCTAATGAATATCATAATCTAGAATAGTCTCATTGTCTTTCTTTGCTTGAAAGTTGTACATTGGATACCGCACATGCTTCAGTGTGATTGATGTGTTTGACTTAGTTCACTTTGGTTTCTGTTTGTAACTTGACGTTTTAATGAAGTCATAATGTCTCTCCATGTAACTGAACTACTGAAGTGCTTTGCTATATATACTATAAATCTTGTCTTTAGTGTTCAAGCTAATGAAAGCCAACCAAACTGCGAGTTGCCTTAACAACAACAAGACAAACATATTTCTTTCTGCTTTAGTTCAGGTTAAAATAAAATTCATGTAATTTCATTGTATAATTCATTTTGAATCTGAAAAACAAAGATAGGGGTCAAATTTGATTCATTGAAAATTCTGGTTTAATAAAATTCTTTTGAAAGTTTTTCTATGGTTTGTTTCTTAAATGGTGACTGTTTTGAAAGTTGATGTCTTTTGTCTAGTGAGAGGCCCTGAACTTGTTATGTCTCTCTCTCGCCCTCTCTCACCACTGCCTGCCCCATGTGCACACCTGTCTCTCTCACACACATCTCTGTCTCTCTCTGTCTTGCACACACCACTCTCACCTCTGTCTGTCTTGCACACACCACCCTCACCTTTGTCTGTCTTGCACACACCACTCTCACCTCTGTCTGTCTTGCACACACCACTCTCACCTCTGTCTGTCTTGCACACACCACTCTCACCTCTGTCTGTCTTGCACACACCACTCTCACCTCTGTCTGTCTTGCACACACCACTCTCACCTCTGTCTGTCTTGCACATACCACTCTCACCTCTGTCTTGCACACACCACTCTCACCTCTGTCTTGCACACACCACTCTCACCTCTGTCTTGCACACACCACTCTCACCTCTGTCTGTCTTGCACACACCACTCTCACCTCTGTCTGTCTTGCACACACCACTCTCACCTCTGTCTGTCTTGCACACACCACTCTCACCTCTGTCTGTCTTGCACACACCACTCTCACCTCTGTCTGTCTTGCACACACCACTCTCACCTCTGTCTTGCACACACCACTCTCACCTCTGTCTTGCACACACCACTCTCACCTCTGTCTGTCTTGCACACACCACTCTCACCTCTGTCTTGCACACACCACTCTCACCTCTGTCTGTCTTGCACACACCACTCTCACCTCTGTCTTGCACACACCACTCTCACCTCTGTCTTGCACACACCACTCTCACCTCTGTCTTGCACACACCACTCTCACCTCTGTCTGTCTTGCACACACCACTCTCACCTCTGTCTTGCACACACCACTCTCACCTCTGTCTGTCTTGCACACACCACTCTCACCTCTGTCTGTCTTGCACACACCACTCTCACCTCTGTCTGTCTTGCACACACCACTCTCACCTCTGTCTTGCACACACCACTCTCACCTCTGTCTGTCTTGCACACACCACTCTCACCTCTGTCTGTCTTGCACACACCACTCTCACCTCTGTCTGTCTTGCACACACCACTCTCACCTCTGTCTTGCACACACCACTCTCACCTCTGTCTTGCACACACCACTCTCACCTCTGTCTGTCTTGCACACACCACTCTCACCTCTGTCTGTCTTGCACACACCACTCTCACCTCTGTCTGTCTTGCACACACCACTCTCACCTCTGTCTTGCACACACCACCCTCACCTCTGTCTGTCTTGCACACACCACTCTCACCTCTGTCTGTCTTGCACACACCACTCTCACCTCTGTCTTGCACACACCACTCTCACCTCTGTCTTGCACACACCACTCTCACCTCTGTCTTGCACACACCACTCTCACCTCTGTCTTGCACACACCACTCTCACCTCTGTCTTGCACACACCACTCTCACCTCTGTCTTGCACACACCACTCTCACCTCTGTCTTGCACACACCACTCTCACCTCTGTCTTGCACACACCACTCTCACCTCTGTCTTGCACACACCACTCTCACCTCTGTCTGTCTTGCACACACCACTCTCACCTCTGTCTGTCTTGCACACACCACTCTCACCTCTGTCTGTCTTGCACACACCACTCTCACCTCTGTCTGTCTTGCACACACCACTCTCACCTCTGTCTTGCACACACCACTCTCACCTCTGTCTTGCACACACCACTCTCACCTCTGTCTGTCTTGCACACACCACTCTCACCTCTGTCTTGCACACACCACTCTCACCTCTGTCTGTCTTGCACACACCACTCTCACCTCTGTCTTGCACACACCACTCTCACCTCTGTCTTGCACACACCACTCTCACCTCTGTCTGTCTTGCACACACCACTCTCACCTCTGTCTGTCTTGCACACACCACTCTCACCTCTGTCTGTCTTGCACACACCACTCTCACCTCTGTCTGTCTTGCACACACCACTCTCACCTCTGTCTGTCTTGCACACACCACTCTCACCTCTGTCTGTCTTGCACACACCACTCTCACCTCTGTCTTGCACACACCACTCTCACCTCTGTCTTGCACACACCACTCTCACCTCTGTCTCACATGCACATCTGTCTCTTTCACACACATCTCTGTCTCTCTCTTTCTCACACACACCACTCTCACCTCTGTCTCACATGCACATCTGTCTCTTTCACACACATCTCTGTCTCTCTCTTTCTCAAACACACCACTCTCACCTCTGTCTGTCTCACACGCACATATGTCTCTCTCACCTCTGTCTCACATGCACATCTGTCTCTTTCACACACATCTCTGTCTCTCTCTCTCTTTCTCACACACACCACTCCACCTCTGTCTCACATGCACATATGTCTCTTTCACACACATCTCTGTCTCTCTCTTTCTCACACACACACCACTCTCACCTCTGTCTCACATGCACATATGTCTCTTTCACACACATCTCTGTCTCTCTCTTTCTCACACACACCACTCTCACCTGTCTCATGCACATCCGTCTCTCTCATCTCTGTCTCACATGCACATCTGTCTCTTTCTCACACTCACCACTCTCACCTCTGTCTCACATGCACACCTCTCTCTCATCTCGTCTCACATGCACATCTGTCTCTCTCACACACACCTCTGTCTCTCATACACACACACACACACAAAACTCTCTCTCTCTCACCTCTGTCTATCTCACACACACACATGCGCACCTATCAGTATCACTCACACACCTCTCTCTGTCTCACACACATGCATCTCTTTTCCACTTGCACGCACACACCTGCACACACACACAAGAGGAAGAAACATTATTTCCACATTCCTTCAGTTATGAATATATTTTAACAATCAGGTAGCACCAAGTATAACCTTGTGTCCTATGTAGTACACACATCGGTGTCAGTGATGCTGTCAAAACCCGACACTGTGTGAAATAGGGGGCACAGTGCTGTAGAGAAATGGTAAAGTCGGTACAAGTTACCACCCTTGTCCACGCCCTGAAGCATACTGGGTATATGCATAGTTGCCATTCTAGATATTTTATATCCAGATCTAGAGGTTTTTGCCGGCGTCTGGATACCGTTTTATGACGTTTGGATGCTGGATGCAATTATAGATACTTTTCATTTGGAGTCGGATATTTTGAATACTTTCTAGATTTTACTTTTCTTTCGGTGTCTTTTACCCATTTTATGTTTGGTCTGGAAGCGCGTAAATTATGGTAACTGCCATTATTTAAACTTTGAACTGACTTGGGTCAAAGCTCAACAATCTGGCAAACCCCCCCCCCCCCCCCCCGGTAATGAGTAAAAGGGCGCATAAGGGCACTGAAGAAACTTTTGGTCAGTAAACATTTAAACTTAAAGAATTTGGCTGCATCGGTAGTGCATCGGTAATGGTCGGTATCAACCATGGCGTGTATGCAAAATTGAAGGAAGATATCCCATCTTTAATCCTCATAAAATATGCGTGTCATTCCTTGCAGCTAGCATTATCACATGCCTCATCAGTCAGAATGTTTACCAAGGAATTTGGAATTCCTTATTGCTGAAACACATAACTGGTTCTCCAAATCATCTCTCAGACAACAGCAATATAATAATTTTTATAAATCATTAAATGATAGTTCCTCACCACTGAAAATTCTGTCATATTGCAAAACTAGATGGTTATCAATTCAACCAGCTGTTGAAGTAATTGTGAACCGATGGTTGGAGTTGAAGACACACTTCGAAATAACAAGACAAAATGAAAAGTGTTAGACAGCTGAAATACTTTATGGAATGTTTTTTTGTTTTTCCGCGTTTCCATCCTGTTTCAGGATATTGCGGTCAACACCAGCATCTTTTCAGCTGTATGTTGATTCCTAGGCTAGATTACGCTCAGCAGCACGCCACGACTTTCTGAGCGACCGGCTCCATACTCTCATAAGTCACTTTTGCGATTCGAACCACTGCTAATTCTCGTCGCGTCACGTGACGAGAGTATTCGGGGTTAGCGGAGAAAGCTGCTAACTCCTCGGCCATGGAGCCGGCTTTTATGGAATGTACAGTGGTGAAAAAAATTTGGCATTCCTTCTCTTTTTACAACCCATTTTAAGTGAAGTGCAAAAAGTTAATAAACTATTTGAATCTCAAAATGTTGATAAAGTTAAATTACTTGACGACCTCACTTTGCTATTTCACTCAATTGGTAAAAGACTTATATTGCCAACTTGGAAAGCGGACTTGTTCACTTGCACTATAAAGAGCTATTTGGCTCCCAAGCCATACCTGGGATACCAAATCGAATCAAAAATTGATGGTTTAAAAACAAAAGGACTATTAACAGAAAATGAAGAGAACAACTTAAGAAACCTCTGTCAAGATTTTCTTGTCTCATTATTCGATCAACTGAAGCAGAGACTTCCTGAAAATGTAGATGTATTGAAAAATATTTCACTGTTTTCTATTAACAACATACCTCAGCCAGTAAAGGACATACCTAAATATTGTCAAGTTATTAAATTTTTAGGGGCTACTGATAATAGTGTGGCGGTAGCAGAATATTAGTTAACAAAAATAAATTTGGTTGACTGGACAAACAAAACAGAAACTGAAGCTTTTTGGAGTGAAGTAAGACAATTTAAAGATGTCTCAGGTAACAGTCCATTCTGTGAGCTCTTTTAATGTGCGATGTCTGCTATGATACTATCCCATTCAAATGCTGATGCGGAAAGAGTTTTCAGTACTGTGAATTATACAAAATGTAAACTAAGAAACAGGATGAAACTTGAACTCTTAAATGCTATATTGACAATAAGATTTGGCCTGATGAGAGCAGGTAATTGCTGTTCAACTTATCAGCTCCCCGATCGTGTAATAAAAGAAATTGGAACAGCTAAAGCATACCAGAGTCATTTTGAATCTGAAGCTTCAATTTCATCATCTAAGCTAAGTGCATCTTGTGAGACAGGCATCAGTGAAGATGAGGACATGATTCTATAGGTAAGTCACATCAATTTTCTTTTTAATGTTGCATATCCCTTACAGGATGGTGCAGTCAACATCAGAATTTTTCAGCTGCTGTTGATGTACAAGGCAAGATTACGCTCAGTAGTTTGCCATTGCTTTCTGAGCGACCGGCTCACATACCCCTGTAAGTTACCAGCGCGGCTCGAACCGCTGTCGGTTCGGGCGCAACTGCGTTACTCACGAGAATATACGGGATTGCGGCGACAGCTGTAAACTTTTCGCCAGGGAGACGGCAGTCACATCAATACATATGTAATTTCTTACTTTCTCAATCTGGATATTTTTCCTAGATACTTTCCAACGAAATCTAGATATTTATGGATGTTGTTTGGGCCGTTTCTAGATACTTTTGGTCAAAAAAAAGTGGCAACCCTGGATGGCGCTGGCCCCACATGTTGATAGACCAATCAGCACTTGAGGGCTGATGTAGTCTACATCACACCAGCCACATTTACTTGCAATAACATTTCCTGGCATCCATTTTGTTCTGGGTTGACATTGGAGAGCAGGTCGGTATTAAAATCTGCTTGGTGAGGATTTGAACATATGACCAGTAGGCCAACAGGCTAATATCCTAGGTAAATCGCTACCACAGCTACCTTTGAGGTATGGCGTCCGTCACTAATTCGAAAAGACCTGGTACGATTTACTGAATGGGTTATTTTTCAGAATAAGTAGCTCATGGATATTATACGTCGACTTGATTCTAGAGTCGCGGAACAACCTTCTCAGCCTTCTCAGACACAGCCGAAAGAATGGGGAACCTGTGCACATTTAACATTTTACGGCAGTTGAACATTGAAAAGTGAAGGACAAATGATCATTGCCCATTCTAAATTTCAAAGTTATAAAAGTTATACACACAAAAATAGTGGGTAGTTATAAAAGTGGAGCACCTGCTGATCATAGTAAACATTCCTCTGTAGTTACTGTCATCAATTTGGCTGGGGTTAGATCCTGTGTGGGCAACCACTTGGTCAAAAGTCATTTTCTCCTACTGGTGTTTAGTTCTGGGTGCAGTTTGAGATCCCTTAACTTTGCCAGAAGAGGCTAATTATCACCCCAGATTCCAGAGAGAAAACGCGGATACCAAAGAATATACGTCACGTTGCGTCATCTATTTCCCGGGAATTATCTAGCTTTATCTCCTGAGTTTGACGAGGTGTAAGGCTTGTATTATATTTCCGTCTTACGATCACACGTCTGTCCGCTGAACTCGCTTGTTGCGGCAACTACAGACGTTTTCTGTCTCCGCAAAGTCTTTACCGCATGTGTTAGTTCAGACTGGTCTGGCTGACCATCTTATTCCCAAGTTTGCCGTTGCTGGTTCACACGTTTGGTCCCGCTGAACGTAAGATGTAGACATCTGTCCTATTCCGACCGCAGGCCTGTAAACTAACACGTCAGTCTCCGCTGATTGGCTCCGCAATGTCTGGTTGATCAGAACATCAAAGTGAAAATTCCTCAGATGTAGAGACCAGACGTTTCCTTGATCTATGATCTACGAGCACAATGTAGCGTGGCTCTTTGTGACTGTATCTTTCTCTTGTTCTCAATCCTTGTTAGTTTTTCCTTATTCCTTGGTTGGGGACTCATATTATTTTCTGATGGACGTTTATTCTTTTACTTAGAGAATGATAGAAAAATTATTGTGCCGTCATGGGTCTTGTCACAGTTATAAAACGCGGAGCATATGCTAATCATCATAAACATTCCTCGGTAATTATAAAACATGGAACACTTGCTGGTCATCGTAAACATTCCTCGGTAGTTATAAAACGTGGAACACCTGCTGATCATCATAAACTGTCCCCAGTAGTTATAAAACGTGGAGCATCAGCTCATTACGGTAGTGGTTAAAGTGCTCGATGACGTGATCAAGTAGTGGTCAAGCAGTGGTCAAGTGGTCTAGTGACCACTTAAATTGTCGAGGAGAGTATTGTAGTGACATGGTGATGATCTAGAGGTGGTGAAGTAGTGGTCAAGTAGTGGTCAAGTGGCCGAGTGACCACTTAAAATGTAGAGGAGAATAGGTGTAATGAAACAGTAGTTGTCAAAGTGCTCGATGACGTGGTCAAGTAGTGGTCAAACACTGGTCAAGTTGTCAAGTGACCACTTAAATTGTAGAGAAGAGTACATGTAGTGACAGTGTGACGACCAAGAGGTGGTCAAGTAGTGATCAAGTAATCGAGTGACCACTTACATTGTAGAGAAAAATACGTGTAGTGAAACCAAGATGGGTAAAGTGAGGAGGAAGCAGTAGTAAGCTTATTAATAGTAGTGATATTAATTGTAGTGACACCAATAGTAATAGTAGTAGTAGTAGTAGTAGTAGTAGTAGTAGTAGTAGTAGTAGTAGTAGTAGTAGTAGTAGTAGTAGTAGTAGTAGTAGTAGTAGTAGTAATAATAGTATCAGCAATAGCAGCAATAGTACTAGTCATCATCATCATCATCATCATCATCATCATCATCATCATCATCACGTGATTTACCAGATGGCGTAGACGATCATACCACCCAAAATATTGCGATCTCCGACAGCATTGAGCAATTCACGGATTTACTCACACTACAGGGATGTCCATTAACAGCATTATCTTCATGCAATGGTTTTAGTCGTAGTACCAATAGTACCATTAGTACTAATCATCAGCATCAGCAAGAGTCTTATCACTTGGCGTGGGTGAGTATGACACTCCATAAGTTATGATCTCCGACACCATGGATACATATAGTAATAATATTGGTAATAATAGTAGTTGCAGCAATAGTAGTAATAGTAACAAAACAGTAGTAGTAGTAGTAGTTGTAGTAGTAGTAGTAGTAGTAGTAGTAGTAGTAGTAGTAGTAGTAGTAGTAGTAGTAGTAGTAGTAGTAGTAGTAGTAGGAAAAGGAGGAAAAGAAGAGGAAGAAGTGGTGGAGATGGACTAGTAGTAGTATAAGGGTAGCATTAGTAATATCAGTAGCAGTAGTAATAGTAAAAAAATAGTAGTAGTAGTAGCAGTAGCAGCAGTAGCAGCAGCAGCAGCAGTAGTAGTAGTAGTAGTAGTAGTAGTAGTAGTAGTAGTAGTAGTAGTAGTAGTAGTAGTAGTAGTAGTAGTAGTAGTAGTAGTAGTAGTAGTAGTAGTAGTAGAATAGCGAGGGTGCTTGTTGTTTCACTAAGTATTTGTATATCTTATGTAGTATAAAACTAGTTTGTGTTGTATGCTATGTAATGTGTCGCTGAAATATCTGTCTTTTGTAGTTGTAAGAGGTAATGACGTCATAATCATCCGCTCTATCATTGGCACCAGCTTATTGATAGTGTCTTCATTGCCGCGAAAAGGGCTCATTATGAGATATTGATCATTTCTCAAAGCGACAGAGTCTGGGGTGCATGACCATTAGGAGCAAGCAACGATGGCAATTAAAAGGCAACTGCAAGGTAAAATAGCGTTGAACATAGCGTAATATACAAGACTTATGAGATCACGATTTGTCCGTTCCATCAAGGTCGACAAATAGACGCTCACTAAGGCCTCAAATTACTCACTCACATACATATATATTGTCGCCAACTGGCTGGGGTTAGATCCCAGATGGGCAACCACTCAGCCAAAATCATTTTCTTCTACTGATGGTTAGTTCTGGATGCAGTTTGAGATCCCCTAACTCTGTCAGAAAGGGCTAATTACCACTCCAGATCCCAGAGAGAAAACGTGGAACAAATGTATGTTATGCTGATTTAAGACACCGTCCCTGATACTCAAGAAAACAGCCAAGAAGTGGCTCGTTGAAGATAGAATATATCTATATAGATTTGGCTATACTTGGTATCACCAGAAGTGAGAAAGGAGGAGTTAAGTTATGCAACGTAATCTGGTTACTTATGACTGCATATGCAAGGTACCTCCCGGACATATATTCCTACTTCTGGACAATATGTGTGAACCCCCACTAAATGATACAATAATGTGTGTACTTATTTAAGCTACACAAACATTTATAGACATTTAGAATTTATAAGGACAACTGAGTTTAAAATACAACAACTGTGTTTATTATTTCTAGTCTTGATGATCATATGATAATGATGGTGATTATAATATGGTATACGTAACTTAAGAGGTCACATGGGTCATGCTTCCCCCCAGTGAGACGCAGTTCACTGTCAGATTGAAGGAGTCCAAATTTGTCCCTTCACAAGGCTAAGTCACTTCCTGATATGGGTTGTTGACTGTCCATTGCTCCTAAGAGATCTGGGTTTTATAGTTTTGGAAATTCCATCATAATACTTCGTACAGAAGTCCAACAGAACGAAATGTTAATATTTCTCCAGTAGGTATCCTTTTGCTATACGTGAGTTTGCGTCTGAGGATTGTTGTCCCTGCTCATAGTTTTATTCTCTCCGTTCCTGGCTAGTTTCCACGTTGGCTAATTAATATGCCCCCTATTAATTAACTCCACCTATTTTCCACATGGACTGTAGTTATTTCTGCCAATCAAATTGGCCGATGCCCTGCCACATTCCTGAAACAATGAAACATGCTTTGGCGGCGATGCAGTTGCGTCATTACATTCCAATCTGCTGGTAACACCCGCCTTCCTGGGTTGCTGGCAAAAAATGTGTCAGCCATGTGTTACTACTTTGCCCCGTATTGCAGTGAGGTGTTAAGCATCTGGTCCTAATTGCTCCTTTGTGGTGGCAATTACAGACGTTGTCCCGGCTCCCCAAAGTCTGGACTTTTACCGCATGTGTTATTTCAGACGGGTCTGGCTGACCCTCTTATCTCCCATTCTGCCGTGGCTGGTTCACACGTTAGGTCCTGTTGAACTAGGGTGTTAGGTGTCTGTCCCTATTCCAACCACAGGATTGTAAACTAACACGTCAATCTCAACTGACTGGCTCCGCGATGTATCAACGTCGTCCCCAGCCCAGATTTCACACTTTGCCGTCTTTCTCTTCCCTTGTACTGAAAACAATGAGTTTTCAACCTTTGATAGCGCCCGCCGACTGGTGCCGTGATGTCTGGGTTTTACGTTTGATCTGTACATCAAAGCTTTCTCAGACCTAGCATTACAGAAATGATGGGGCGTGCGTGGTCAAAATGTATTTTTCTCTTGTTTTCAATCCTCTTGCATTTCTATCATTTTCTGGTGGACGTTTATGCTTTTAGAGAATGGTAAAAAAATATTGTGGGCTCTTTAATTCCTTTTGAACTTGTGTCATTCGGATGCTGACCGACGGCGTAGTAGTAGTAGTAGTAGTAGTAGTAGTAGTAGTAGTAGTAGTAGTAGTAGTAGTAGTAGTAGTAGTAGTAGTAGTAGTAGTAGTAGTAGTAGTAGTAGTAGAAGAATAGCGAGGGTGCTTGTTGTTTCACTAAGTATTTGTATATCTTATGTAGTATAAAACTAGTTTGTGTTGTATGCTATGTAATGTGTCGCTGAAATATCTGTCTTTTGTAGTTGTAAGAGGTGATGACGTCATAATCACCCGCTCTATCATTGGCACCAGCTTATTGATAGTGTCTTCATTGCCGCGAAAAGGGCTCATTATGAGATATTGATCATTTCTCAAAGCGACAGAGTCTGGGGTGCATGACCATTAGGAGCAAGCAACGATGGCAATTAAAAGGCAACTGCAAGGCAAAATAGCGTTGAACATAGCGTAATATACAAGACTTATGAGATCACGATTTGTCCGTTCCATCAAGGTCGACAAATAGACGCTCACTAAGGCCTCAAATTACTCACTCACATACACATATATGATAATAATTCACCAACCCAAACAATGAAAACTAACAAAAAACAACGAAAAATGACATAAATACTGAATAAATGTAAACGTCAAAATGTAACACAAACAAAGACATCGACAACTACTGAAAAAAATAAAATGACACGACAAAATGACACAAGCAATGAAAACTGACACAACAACACACTGACGCAAACAAAAGAAAACATCCAAAATGTCACACACACACACACACACACACACACACACACACACACACACACACACACACACACACACACACACACACACAAATCAACAACAACCCGATACAAAGAAATACTGACAGGAACAAAAAGTGAAAACTGAACCAATCATTGGAAAAAAATGACAACTGGAAACTGACACAAACACTGAACAAGACAGCTAAAGAAAACCATAACATTCAAAATGTAACACATACAAAGACATTTTACTACTCAAAAATGAAATGACTCGACAAAATGACACAAACAATGAAAACAAAATGACACAGCCACTGAAAATGACACAACGACAAAATGAAAAAACGACAAATTGACACAACCAAAGAAACCCTAAGATACAAATGTTAACGTCAAAATGTAACATACAACAAGTGGGGCCGTTGTTAGGGAAAGTGGTCAAGTTATGTGCGTGCGTGGGTAAGTTGATAGGGCAAGTTGCCTGTGTTGGTTTCTTTGTTTGTGTCTGTCTGTTGTGTCAGTTTTCATTGGCTGTGTCAGTTTTCATTGGTTGTTTCGATTTGTCGTTGTGTTATTGTTTTTCCTTCAGAGACTGTATCGTTTTCAGTTGTCGATTTCTTTATGTGTTATATTTTTACTTTGACGTTTACATTTGGATGTCGTTTTTTTTTCTTTGGTTGTGTCAGAAGTTGTCACTGGTCATGTCAGTTTTCAGTGTTCGTGTCCCTTTGATTAGTTATGTCGCTTCTTTGATAGTCTCAATGTTTGTCATTTTCAGTGGTTGTGCCTTTTTCGTTTTTTTTTTTCATTTTTTTCATTTTGTGTGTTACATTTTGACCGTTACAGTCTGCTGTCTTGTTTTCTTTGGTTGTGTCGGTTTGTCGTTGTGTCAGGTTTTCAGTGTTTATGTTGGCATTTTTCATTGTTGTTTTAGTTTTCCTTGTTTGGGTCATTTTGCCGTTGTGTTATTTTTTCTTGCTTGTGTCATTTTCTGTTGTTGTCTGTTATATTTTGACGTTAACATTTATCTTTTGGTTTCTTTACTTGTGTCAGTTTGTCGCTGTGTCAGTTTGTCGTTATGTCAGTTTGTCGTTGTGTCAGTTTGTCGTTATGCCAGTTTGTCATTGTGTCAGTTTGTGGTTGTGTGATTTTCAGTGGCTGTGTCATTTTTTTCATTGTTTGTGTCATTTTGTCGAGTCATTTTATTTTTTGAGTAGTTGCCGATTTCTTTGTATGTGTTACATTTTGGATGTTTTGGTTTTCTTTTGGTGCCTTGTTCGGTGTTTGTGTCAGTTTTCAGTTTTCATGTCAGCAATTTTCATTTGTTGTTTCAGTTTTCCCTTCACCATAAGATTTGTAGTACGACAAGGTTGTGTCCTGTCCCCTCTCTTGTTCATAACATTTATATACAACATATGTAAAGAAACCAGCCAAGCAGAGAAAGCAAGAATACCGCATGACGAGAACACAGAAGAAGAACCATCTGCAAATCTAACCATTAGAGAACTCCTGTTTGCGGATGACCAAGCACTAATAGCAAAATCAGAAGCTGAATTACAAGACCACATGAATAGTCTAAACGAAATGTGTAGGGAACATAACATGAATATTAGCACAAGCAAAACAGAGGTAATGACTATAACTAAAGAAGAACAAACAACAACAATTCACCTAAACGAACATCCCTTGAAACAAGTAAAGAGTTTCAAGTACCTAGGAAGTATAATATCATCAAATGGCAGATCAGAACACGAGATCGAAAATAGGTGCAATAAGGCAAATCAACTCATTGGACAAATGGCACCAATACTAAAGAACAAACACGTATCAATAACTACCAAGAAAGCACTTTACAACACAATCTTCCTGCCAACTCTATGTTACCAATGCCAAACCTGGACAATGACAGAAAAAGAGAAAAGAAAAATCACAACAACAGAAATGAGGTTCCTGAGAAGAATACTCAACGTATCAATAAGAGATAAGATCAGAATTGCAGAAATCAGGGCTAAAGTGGGGGTTAAACCAGCACTAGATTTTATCAGAAAACAGCAAGTCAAATGGTTTGGCCATGCAAGTAGGTTACCAGTCAACGGCATGCCACAACAGGCAATGATGTACAGACCAGATGGAATCAGACGATGAGGCCGACCACGTAAACGTTGGACGGAAGGAATAGAAGAGTCCATGGGAATATCGATATATGAAGCCCATAATCGGGCACTCTCACGAAGTTTATACTTCACCTCGACACCGCAAGGTACAAGAGGAACATGATGAGATGAGATGAAATGTTTCAGTTTTCAATGGGGGAGGGGGGTGTCAGTTTCACTTTGTGTCGGTTTGTTGTCGATTTCTTTTTGTGTATGTTTTTGTTACATTTTGGATGTTTTGCGTTTCTTTTGTTTGCGTCAATGTGTTGTTGTGTCAGTTTTCATTGTTTGTGTCATTTTGTCATGTCATTTTATTTCTTGCTTGTGTCATTTTCAGTTGTTGTATGTTACATTTTGACGTTAACATTTGTATCTTTTGGTTTCTTTGGTTGTGTCAGTTTGTCGTTGTGCCATTTTCAGTGGTTGTGTCATTTTTTTCATTGTTTGTGTATTTTTGTTGAGTCATTTCATTTTTGAGTAGTTGTCGATTTCTTTGTATGTGTTACATTTTGAATGTTATGGTTTTCTTTAGCTGTCTTGTTCAGTGTTTGTGTCAGTTTTCTGAGATTATGTGATTTTTTTTTTCCCAATGGTTGGTTCAGTTTTCACTGTTTGTTCGTGTCAGTATTTCTTTGTGTCGGTTTGTTGTTGATTTGTGTGTGTGTGTGTGTGTGTGTGTGTGTGTGTGTGTGTGTGTGTGTGTGTGTGTGTTACATTTTGGATATTTTCTTTTGTTTGCGTCAGTGTGTTGTAGTGTCAGTTTTCATTGCTTGTGTCATTTTGTCGTGTCATTTTATTTTTTCAGTAGTTGTCGATGTCTTTGTATGTGTTACATTTTGACGTTTACATTTATTCAGTATTTATGTCATTTTTCGTTGTTTTTTGTCAGTTTTCATTGTTTAGGTTGATGAATTATTATCATATATGTGTATGTGAGTGAGTAATTTGAGGCCTTAGTGAGCGTCTATTTGTCGACCTTGATGGAACGGACAAATCGTGATCTCATAAGTTTTGAATATTACGCTATGTTCAACGCTATTTTGCCTTGCAGTTGCCTTTTAATTGCCATCGTTGCTTGCTCCTAATGGTCATGCACCCCAGACTCTGTCGCTTTGAGAAATGATCAATATCTTATAATGAGCCCTTTTCGCGGCAATGAAGACACTATCAATAAGCTGGTGCCAATGATAGAGCTGGTGATTATGACGTCATTACCTCTTACAACTACAAAAGACAGATATTTCAGCGACACATTACATAGCATACAACACAAACTAGTTTTATACTACATAAGATATACAAATACTTAGTGAAACAACAAGCACAATCGCTATTCTACTATTCCTACTGCCATTTTGCTGATAACTGATAATAATAGAACTGTAGGCTCGCTCTAACCAACTGAACAGCAATATGGGCTTTAGCGAGTGAACCCAAACAGGAAGAATGAAAGGCCGATTGATGAACGTGAGTAATTGAACAATCGCTGTTTTATTTGTTTACTGCGCATCGGGTTTGCACATCAAATAATAATACTATTCAATACATTAGTTAATACGTGGCCTGTGATACCAGGGCTGGCCGTAAATATACTATTGAAGTTCCTATTAATGGTTAAGAATTACAAACCGTCTGATAACAAACTGTTTATATACTACGTCCTTGAACCTCCTTCTCTCTATCCTTCAGGTACTTTTCTCGCCGCTCCGAAATCATGATTAATTTCCTCGTCTGTAAGTTCATTCGTCCGTGGCGTTATCACCCATGAGTTCGCGATATTTCTTTTCTATCTGTAACTTCTATTCCAGCCACTGTTTCAATGCAGAACTGTTTATTAGTCAACTTGAATGTACTGACAATTCGATGCACTGCCTTCCATTCCAAAACTCCCCAAAGTCTGCGTCTCTATGTGACGTTCTTCTCTGTTGCGACGTCTCTTCCATTTTTTCTCCTTTTCGGTATCGAGACTTCTACTTTTGTTTGTGCTGCGTCATTCCAGGGCACTAGCTATATGGCACCTACTACTACTACTACTACTACTACTACTACTACTACTACTACTACTACTACTACTACTACTACTACTACTACTACTACTACTACTACTACTACTACTACTACTACTACTACTACTACTACTACTACTACTACTACTACTACTACTGCAGCTGCTGCTGCTACTACTACTACTACTACTACTACTACTACTACTACTACTACTACTACTACTACTACTACTACTACTACTGGTGCTGCTGCTGCTGGTACTACTACTACTACTACTACTACTACTACTACTACTACTACTACTACTACTACTACTACTACTACTACTACTACTTGTTTTACTACTACTACTGCTACTGATATTACTAATGCTACCCTTATTCTACTACTAGTCCATCTCCAACACCTCTTCTTCTTCTTTTCCTCCCTTCCCCACTACTACTACTACTACTACTACTACTACTACTACTACTACTACTACTACTACTACTACTACTACTACTACTACTACTACTACTACTACTACTACTACTACTACTACTACTTTTTTTACTACTACTACTGCTACTGATATTACTAATGCTACCCTTATTCTACTACTAGTCCATCTCCAACACCTCTTCTTCTTCTTTTCCTCCCTTTCCCACTACTACTACTACTACTACTACTACTACTACTACTACTACTACTACTACTACTACTACTACTACTACTACTACTACTACTACTACTACTACTACTACTGTTTTGTTACTATTACTACTATTGCTGCAACTACTATTATTACCAATATTATTACTATATGTATCCATGGTGTCGGAGATCATAACTTATGGAGTGTCATACTCACTCACGCCAGGTGATAAGACTCTTGCTGATGCTGATGACTAGTACTACTGGTAATATTGGTACTACAACTACCACCATTGCATGAAGATAATGCTGTTAATGGACATCCCTGTAGCGTGAGTCAATCCGTGAATTGCTCAATGCTGTCGGAGATCGCAATATGTGGGGTGGTATGATCGCCTACGCCATCCGGTAAGACACGTGATGATGATGATTATGATGATGATGTCTAGTAATATTGCTACAATTGCTGCTGCTAATACTACTACTACTACTACTACTACTACTACTACTACTACTACTACTACTACTACTACTACTACTACTACTACTACTACTACTACTACTACTACTATTGGTGTCGCTACAATTATTATTACTACTATTAATAAGCTTACTACTGCTTCCTCCTCACTTTACCCATCTTGGTTTCACTACACGTACTTTCCTCTACAATGTAAGTGGTCACTCGGTTACTTGACCACTACTTGACCACCTCTTGGCCACCTCTTGATCGTCACCCTGTCACTACACGTATTATCCTCTACAATTTAAGTGGTCACTTGACAATTTGACCAGTGTTTGACCACTACTTGATCACGTCATCAAGCACTTTAACAACTACCGTTTCATTACACCTATTCTCCTCTACAATTTAAGTGGTCACTCGGCCACTTGACCACTACTTGACCACTACTTGACCACCCCGTGACCACGTCACCGCTCACTTTAACCACCACCACGTCACTACACGTACTTTCCCCTATAATTTAAGTGGTTACTTGACCACCTGACCTTTTGACCACCTCTTGACCATCTCTTGACCACCGCTTGACCACGTCATTGCACACCCTCACATATAATTTACGAAGTCACTTGACTATTTTTTGTTGTTTCTTTTTGTTTCTTTTTCTATTTATGTTTTATTAACATTATTATATACCTTCTTTGAATCGTTTGTTATTTTGGCTGTTTTTATGTTAAATGTCGAATACTAGACGCACCTATAATTGCAGGGGTCACTTGACCACTTGACTACCATGCCTAATTCAAAACCAAGGAGTTATCGCCCTTTGAGGAGGAGTATCGATAAATGCTAAAAATAGATTGCAAATTGAGGTGGGAAATCGATAAATGGTCGGTTTATATAGTTCTCATCCTCCGCCTCAAAAACAGGAGATGATGGAGCCCGAGATACACTACTCATAGGTGAAACCACTCCAACTTCAGAGGTACTTTTAATGTACGTTCCCAAGTCAAGGGCGAAAAGTTTATCTAGAAATTTGAAGACTTACCCCAAATTAACTCCATTTACTTTAACTGTGCATAAAGTTCCAATTCCAATTCCAATTTTCAAAACAAAACTTCCTAATTCGGCCTCGTTCAACCTGCCTCTTCAGCTGTGGTTATTGTTGAGGTCCGTGGTTTTTGTGGGTTCATTCACCATAATTCTTGTCTTGTGCGCTCTTTCGAGTGAGTCCTATCTCGGACTGGTTATGTTGGTTTGTGTCTGTGACGTTAGCTGGGGGTTCGGTCGGCGGCTGTCCTTTGTACCCGCTCTGGCGGTTTCTTTTGTTAGTGAAGGCTCCTGGCTCGTTTGGCTTGACTGGTTGCAGTCCTTAAAAGGAATTTTTATTTGTTTTTTGTTTGCCTCCTTTTTGTGTATTTTCTGTAGGAGCTTTTCGATGTTTTCATTTTCCTCCTTGCACCTTTTTTCTTCCGCGAGTTTGAGCTTCTGTTGCCATTCGATTTTTTCCTCTGTGGTCATCCACGGGAGCATCTCTCCGTTTTCTATATAGTACGTGTAGCCGGATCCATCCTTAAAGTCAGTAATTCTATCTGGTTATTCTACCGGTCTCCTGAGTTTCTTGGGTCTCTTCTTTTCTCTTTCATCCCAGCGCCTTTTGAATTCCTGGCGCCTGCGTTCCTCGTCTTGCACCTTCTTGTAGCTCCTCCAAGGTAGGCCACCGGGACCTCTCCGTGTCGTCATCAGGGTGCTCATCTCGGTTTTCTTCGGATGTCTGGCGAGTTATTGGTTTCCCCTTGTTGGCCCCGGGCGTCGCGGTCGGGCTGCTGCCTTTAGCTTGCGGTTCAGGATCGGTCTCTTGGTTTTCATTTTTGCGGTTTCTCTGTTGTTTCTTGTATGGCTTCTGTTGGTTTGTTTTGGAAAAGTTCAATTTCAGCTTTTTGTAGTTCTCGTTCTGATTTAATGGTTTGTAGGATTTCTTCGATCTTCTTCTTTATCAGTGCCATATGTTCCACTTTTTGCTTGATGTTTTGATTGTTCGTCTACAAAATTGAGGGAAATAATTAATGGCCATTCAGGCCGACAAATGGGATGTCGCTAAAACATCTCTGACCCATGGCAGGCAGAAAAATGGGATGGCGCTAAAACATCTCTGACCCATGGCAAGCCTACAAATGGGATGGCGCTAAAACATCTCTGACCCATGGCAAGCCTACAAATGGGATGGCGCTAAAACATCTCTGACCCATGGCAAGCCTACAAATGGGATGGCGCTAAAACATCTCTGACCCATGGCAAGCCTACAAATGGGATGGCGCTAAAACATCTCTGACTCATGGCAGGCAGACAAATGGGATGGCGCTAAAACATCTCTGACCCATGGCAGGCAGACAAATGGGATGGCGCTAAAACATCTCTGACCCATGGCAAGCCTACAAATGGGATGTCGCTAACACATCTCTGACCCATGGCAGGCAGACAAATGGGATGGCGCTAAAACATCTCTGACCCATGGCAGGCCGACAAATGGGATGGCGCTAACACATCTCTGACCCATGACAGGCCGACAAATGGGATGGCGCTAACACATCTCTGACCCATGGCAGGCCGACAAATGGGATGTCGCTAACACATCTCTGACCCATGGCAGGCCGACAAATGGGATGTCGCTAACACATCTCTGACCAATGGCAGGCCGACAAATGGGATGTCGCTAACACATCTCTGACCCATGGCAGGCCGACAAATGGGATGTCGCTAACATATCTCTGACCCATGGCAGGCCTACAAATGGGATGTCGCTAAAACATCTCTGACTCATGTGTCATATGGCAAATGACAGTGAGGCAACATTCAAGTAATGAGCTAGCGCATCAAAGAAGAAGATACAGAGTGTCACAAATGTTGAACATAGTGACACCGACATTGAACGCAATTCAGACGTCATGGGAATACGTCACCTAACGCCGTAACGGCTCAAACGGGAGTTGTGATCCAGCTTTGGAAGCCAGAGGATGTGTTTTACCACCAGTCACGGAATTCCAGCCGTTATGCGTATGCCAGTCTTCGGTATCTACAGGGAGTAGCTCTGGTTTGTATCTCACCATGGAATAGAGGTAGTCCGGGCTTTACTGACGCCACGATCGCTGACATTCGTTGGAGTCGCATGTTGATGCGTGTGGGTCTAATCATGATCGGGCCATAGACGTTGGCTGAGAGATATTGGTTACCAGTAGTGTACAAGTGAAGGTAGGCGATGATCATGTATGCATTAGTATTATAGCAGACAGCCAGCTTGGTTCCTAACATTATCATTGGGTTGGGGAGACGATTCGTGATGGAAGGACGGGAGTGCTTGTGATGCGGGAAAGACTCAAGACTGGATGCACATACACACTCATAGCCGTTAGCTGATGTCACCTGTGTGTAAGAATACCACAGTTCGCTCTACCTCACATTTGTTGAGTTGTTCTTGGAATACATAGTGATGCTGTTCTATATATTGTGCAGGCATGTCGGCGCATGCCATTTATCTTCACAGAGATCATACCCCAGAGCCACACAGATCTCGAGGTGAACGTTGCTGCATTATAGTGCATGAACTAATATCATAGAGAGAAACCAACGTTACTTCTTGACACCATGGCAGGCAGACAAATGGGATGGCGCTAATACATCTCTGACCCATGGCAGACCGACAAATGGGAGGGCGCTAACACATCTCTGGCCCATGGCAGGCCGACAAATGGGATGGCGCTAAAACATCTCTGACCCATGGCAGGCAACTGCTTGGGGACAAATGAATGAATGAACACCGCTTCTGAAGGCGTGCAGCAGGAAACTGCTTGGGGACAAATGAATGAATGAATGAATGAATGAATGAATGAATGAATACCGCTTCTGAAGGCGTGTAGCAGGAAACTGCTTGGGGACAAATGAATGAATGAACACTGCTTCTGAATGCGTGCAGCAGGAAACTGCTTGGGGACAAATGAATGAATTAATTAATTATTTAATACCGCTTCTGAAGGCGTGTAGCAGGAAACTGCTTGGGGACAAATGAATGAATGAATACCGCTTCTGAAGGCGTGCAGCAGGAAACTGCTTGGGACAAATGAATGAATGAACACCGCTTGTGATAGCGTGTAGCAGGAAACTGCTTGGGGACAAATGGATGAATGAACACTGCTTGTGAAGTCGTGTAGCAGGAAACTGCTTGGGGACAAATGAATGAATGTACACTGCTTGTGAAGTCGTGTAGCAGGAAACTGCTTGGGACAAATGAATGAATGAACACCGCTTGTGAAGGCGTGTAGCAGGAAACTGCCTGGGGACAAATGAATGAATGAACACTGCTTGTGAAGTCGTGTAGCAGGAAACTGCTTGGGGACAAATGAATGAATGAATGAATGAATGAACACCGCTTGTGAAGGCGTGTAGCAGGAAACTGCCTGGGGACAAATGAATGAATGAACACTGCTTGTGAAGTCGTGTAGCAGGAAACTGCTTGGGGACAAATGAATGAATGAATGAATGAATGAACACCGCTTGTGAAGGCGTGTAGCATGAAACTGCCTGGGGACAAATGAATGAATGAACACTGCTTGTGAAGTCGTGTAGCAGGAAACTGCTTGGGGACAAATGAATGAATGAATGAATGAATGAACACCGCTTGTGAAGGCGTGTAGCAGGATCATGTGGGTGTACTGTAGAAACCTCAGAGAGGTGTCACACATCCTACAACAGTGGCAGCTGTTGTGGTGGTGTAGTGGCTTGGTGCCTGCCTGTCAGTCTGCTGGTTAAGGGTTCAAGTACGCATCATGGCGGATTGTTTACAATAGACCTGGGCTGCCAGCCTAACAATAGTACCAGATTATGCCCCGGGAAGTGAACACGGCTGGCCTGGTATTGACCACATCACTTCTGGGCTGCCCACTAGTCTTTACAAATATGGGGCTATTCTAGCACCATATGCTCGTTGGCAGCCATGGTAACGTAGAGGTCAGACGGTCGTCTGGCGGCACGGTGGTCATGGGTTCCATTTGGGGCAGATTCGAGGTTTTAAAATCGAGGCGAGGATAACAAATGCTTCACATTGGAACAATACCTGTGTCAAGTATTTCAGTCAAGGTATGATTCATTTATTCACTTCACATGATATATAGCTCTACAATATGTACCCGACGAATTGCAGCGAAATATGACAGGCAATAAATCGTGCAACATGTATGTGTCTTCTATGTTTAAATTCACTAAGGGAAAACATTCTGTTCAATTGCAAAGGTTTGTTAATATTGAAAGAAAAGAAAATATATAAATGGTCGTTAAAAATTATTGTGAAATGTTCAGCCTTCGCATAATCCAAGGTCATGGCATAATGAAATGTGGTAGCTAGTACCCGTCTCCTCTTCTCTCTTTTCAGAATAAACATTCTGAAAAGTATCTAGAACTTATTTTATGAGGCTGGGTTGACCGAGCGCTATACTAGCCAGAAAACAGAACCCTTGCAATGCTGTAAATTCTTTGTGCACGCCTCAAATGGTAATTTAAACGTGTGCATTCTGTAGAAAATTGGCTGCTTCATTCTGTGGTAAATACTCCGGTGCGGAGCAAGCCCGACAGAAGACTTCCGATCATCAAACGTGGTTCCCCCTTCTACCCCGTTCACTACTAAAAGACCTGCCCTCTTGCAATCATGTAAGATGTCTTCCACCCACAAGCGGTCGTTGCCGTCTCTTGGCTGCAGAGGTTTGACTTCTGACACTTCCGGCCTGGGTGATGGCTACATTGTGGGTTTTCGACCATAGTTGCCATTCTAGATATTTTATATCCAGATCTAGAGGTTTTTGCCGGCATCTGGATACCGTTTTCTGACGTTTGTATGCTGGATGCAATTCTAGATACTTTTCATTTGGAGTCGGATATTTTGAATACTTTCTAGATTTTACTTTTCTTTCGGTGTCAATTACCCATTTTATGTTCGGTCTGGATGCACGTAAATTATGGTAACTGCCATTATTTACACTTTGAACTGACTTGGGTCAACGCTCAACAATCTGGCAACCAAACCCACCACAAAACAGCCGCCTTTTCCGGGTGGATGACAGCACTCATTTCTGTGCACCCGACAATCACTTTATCTACTGTCGCCTGTAACTCCTGGGCTGTTTGCTCCCTATCTCTCCCCTGCCTATATACAAGAATATCATCTGCAAATGTTAGTATTCTTCCAACCCCTGGTGCTTCTAGGTTTGCAATCTTGCTCGTATACACATTAAAGAGCACCGGTGAGACTGCAGATCCCTGTGGCAGTCCCGGGGTTAACATATGTGGCTCTGAGGTCCATGCGCCCAGACGGAGAGCAACCCGACGAGAGTGCAGGACGGCTGCTATCCAGTTCACCAACCAGGGATTGGCCCCCTTCTCCATCAGTGCGGTCATCAAAATATCATATCGAACTCTATTGTATGCATCCTCGAGATCAAGCGCTACCGCCATCGTTTCCTGTCTACTCTGGAACCCCTCATAAACATCAAAGGCAAAAGTGGCTGCATTTGACCAGGTATCTTTTCCTGGCCTGTAGCTCCCCAGGGGTTTATATAACTGGCGTACCCAGGGCAATGGTATTTGTCTGTATTTAGCTCCTGGAGCATGAGGAATAACAAGACAAAATGAAAAGTGCTACACAGCTGAAATACTATATGGAATGTACAGTGATGAAAAAAATTTGGCATTCCTTCTCTTTTCACAACCCATTTTAAGTGAAGTGCAAAAAGTTAATAAACTATTTGAATCTCAAAATGTTGATAAAGTTAAATTACTTGACGACCTCACTTTGCTATTTCACTCAATTGGTAAAAGACTTATATTGCCAACTTGGAAAGCGGACTTGTTCACTTGCACTATAAAGAGCTATTTGGCTCCCAAGCCGTACCTGGGATACCAAATCGAATCAAAAATTGATGGTTTAAAAACAAAAGGACTGTTAACAGAAAATGAAGAGAACAACTTAAGAAAGCGCTGTCAAGATGTTCTTGTCTCATTATTCGATCAACTGAAGCAGAGACTTCCTGAAAATTTAGATGTATTGAAAAATATTTCACTCTTTTCTATTAACAACATACCTCAGACAGTAAAGGACATACCTAAATATTGTCAAGTTATTAAATTTTTAGGGGCTAGTGTGGCCGAAGCAGAATATTTTTTTTTTTTTTTTTTTTTTTTTAGCATATCCTTTACAGGACTTAGCTGTCAACACCAGCATCTTTCAGCTGTATGTTGATCTCTTGGCAAGATTACGTTCAGTAGTTTGCCATTGCTTTCTGAGCGGCCGGCTCAGTATCCCGCAAGTCACGAGCGGGGGTCGAACCGCCTCAGCTCTCGCTCCGCTACGAGACTCTGCGTGATAAACGGGATTACAGAGAGAAAGTGTTGTAGCCCCACAGCCAGAGAGACCGGCAGCAGAATATTAGTTAACAAAAATAAATTTGGTTGACTGGACAAACAAAACAGAAACTGAAGCTTTTTGGAGTGAAGTAAGACAATTTAAAGATGTCTCAGGTAACAGTCCATTCCGTGAGCTCTTTGAATGTGCGATGTCAGCTATGATACTACCCCATTCAAATGCTGATGCGGAAAGAGTTTTCAGTACTGTGAATTATACAAAATGTAAACTAAGAAATAGGATGAAACTTGATCTCGTAAATGCTATATTAACAATAAGATTTGGCCTGATGAGAGCAGGAAAATGCTGTTCAACTTATCAGCCCCCTGATCATATAATAACAGAAATTGGAACAGCTAAAGTACACCAGAGTCATTTTGAATGTGAAGCTTCAACTTCATCATCCAAGCTAAGTGCATCTTGTGAGACAGGCATCAGTGAAGATGAGGACATGATTCTACAGGTAAGTCACATCAATTTTCTTTTTAATGTTGCATATCCCTTACAGGATGGTGCAGTCAACATCAGAATTTTTCAGCTGCTGTTGATGTACAAGGCAAGATTACGCTCAGTAGTTTGCCATTGCTTTCTGAGTGACCGGCTCACATACCCATGTAAGTTACTAGCGCGGCTCGAACCGCTGTCGGTTCGGGCACAGCTGCGTTACTCACGAGAATATACGGGATAACGGCGATAGCCGTAAACTTTTCGTCAGGGAGAGCGGCAGTCACATCAATACATATGTAATTTCTTACTTTCTCAATCTGGATATTTTTCCTAGATACTTTCCAACGAAATCTAGATATTTATGGATGTTATTTGGGCCGTTTCTAGATACTTTTGGTCAAAAAAAAGTGGCAACCCTGTTTTCGACCGCTCTGTAGCATCCCGGGCTTAGGAGCCATGTTCTTACTTGGTGGGGTGGGTCCTCACAAGACAGTAGAGATTGTTTCCGTCTGTTTTTTGAGAGATTGCTTTCGTTCTAGTGAGAGACGCTGGGTTACATTGTAAGCAGAGTCGTGAATCATTGTCCCGATCAATGTTGTCCTTGCTGCATAACCAGCACGAGGCCTTCTCCGCTGCTTTACTCAGTCATTTAAGAGTTTGTCCTTTTCCATTTAGCTATTTCAGTCGAATATGGAGTTAGAAACAAAGCCTCTTGTGCCTATCTTGACAGCGAATAGCCAAAAGGTATATCCGTCCTGCCTCAGACTTGCGACCATATCGCTGCACTTCCATCTTGTAAGTGCGCTGCTCCTTGACTCTTGATTCACACGGGACAGTTGGCTCAATAAGTACCAACCGTCGAGCTGTAAGAGAGTAGATCACAGTCTGGTCGCATCTAAAACTTCCAGATTACCGCCGGGTATCTGCCACTACATCTTGGGGCTACCGCAAGCTGCCAGTCATACATGCCTTCGGGGATAAATGACAAGCTTTCAGAAGAGTCGATTCTATCGTTCTGTATCAAACCCATGGGTAACTATGTTGAAAAACGATACTGTTCTGTGTCAAAATAGTAAGAACCTTCTGTAGGTAAGTGCAGTGTTTGAAACATGACATCTTGTAGGTATGGGTGAAACATGACATCTTGTAGGTATCGGTGAAACATCACATCTTGTAGGTATGGGTGAAACATCCCATATTGTAGGTATGAGTGAAACATGACATCTTGTAGGTATGGGTAAAACATCACATCTTGTAGGTATGGGTGAAACATCACATCTTGTAGATATGTGTGAAACATAACATCTTGTAGGTATGGGTGAAACATCCCATATTGTAGGTATGAGTGAAACATGACATCTTGTAGGTATGGGTAAAACATCACATCTTGTAGGTATGGGTGAAACATCATATCTTGTAGGTATGTGTGAAACATAACATCTTGTAGGTATGGGTGAAACATCCCATATTGTAGGTATGAGTGAAACATGACATCTTGTAGGTATGGGTTGTCACGTATTTGCAGCCTTTACTTCCCAGAACAATTTTCGGTTCACTTTTGATGGGCCATGTAGAGGATCAACAGACGAACAAAACTGTTTTCTCTATATCCAAGGCTATACTGTCTTGACGTAAGCTTGCAAAACCTGCAAGTAAACAAACCACCAGGAATGGCTTTCTATTTGGGAAGTTAATTTGACACCAGTACCGGTCACCCCCAGAGGTTATCAATCCAGCCAGACGGGAGGGCAGACTCAGGGGACTGAATAGTAATTAAAACCAACCAGGCATGACACAAGCAAACCTGGTTTACCAACAGAGTTGTAAACTGGCTGTTGACCATGAGAACCTAATTGTTCCCTTGACATGACACCTGATAAGCATAGCTAGGAAATCGCCCAACCGCGATGGCTGACCCCATCTGGTAGAGACTAGAGGCGCAAGGTGTGAAATCACTGATAAGACTCAGTGGGCTAATAATTGTCAGACCCACAGGTGTGAAGGCTAGTGTGCATGCAGAAAGAATTTTTATGACTGAACAGACTTGGAGTTAATTGCAATTAACGTCAGGGGGAGATAAGAAGAATTTATGAATGGAATTCCGGGGAGATAAGTGTCTACTGCTAGGCTAGGTATAAAAACCCCTGCTAGACTTTTTCCCTTTAGATCAGTGTTTCCCAACCTTTTTTGTACCATGCCCCACTTAAGCCTTTCTAAAATTCATATTGCCCCCCTCCCCCGCCCCATACCCCCCCCCCTCAACATATACATTATTTTTAATATTCAAAAATTGAAATGTTCACTAAAGAAACTTGAATGATGTTTTAGGAAGAAATCACTAGGTAATTATTGAGCAAACACAGTAAGTAAATTTTCAAAACATATAATGGAGAACTGAAATTCAAGTACAAAATAATTTTAATGAAAGAATTTTCTATATTATTTTAATTATTAGTAATTATTTATTATTTAAATTTAGTGAGATCCTTGCGCTTGATGCTTGCTGCAAAGAGATCTTATGTCAGGTTCCAATTTAGTTAACTTCAGTCTCAAGTCTCCCCGTTTTGTTATATTCAGCCGATTTCTTCCATTTTCGAATTGCCCCCCTTAACAGTCAAATTGCCCCCCTGTGGGGCGTGGGCCCCACGTTGGGAAACACTGCTTTAGATTAAGTCTGACTTCAGAACAGGTATGCAGCCAGCTCAATGTCTGTAGTCATATGCATGATTATTATGTTAGCTTCTAGGAAGGATTTCTTAGTAACTAGTCCCTTAGTAAGTCTCTTAGTCTCTTAGATGGATGGACCGATTTTCAGTCTATATCTGATCTAGGTTATTCCAAGAACTATCATTGTCATGTTACTTGGGTGTTCTTTCTAAGTTCTGTGTTCAATATCATTGTGCTTCATGTATTACTCTTCTGAGAAGTAGAAACTTGTGAAAGGCATATCATTGTCTAAGTATACTTTTAGGTGTCTTGGTAGATGCTTGTCATTTCTTGGTACACTATCATAGTTGCTTGTTGGGGTGTGCATTTGTTGTACAGAATATAGTCAACGGACTATTTATTTAATTCTTACAACAGCGGTAACTAAGTGGTGATTAAACCGGACAGCTCAGCAAATATGGCTGGTCTGTGTGGTCACTTCAATTAGACTTGTTGTATATCTCATTTTGTAGCTATACAATATTAGTACTCATTAATAATGCCTGATGCTATTATGTTGAGTATCATTATATGTCCATCTTGAAGTAATATAATGTTTACGGATATGTTGGATGTTTGATATATTGATTTGTCATATGCAACCCTACCAATATGAAGTGTTATGCTATTGTCTGTGCATTGGCACATTGGCCAATGATTGTGTTGGAAGCAGAGGTGTAATGGTACAGACCTTACCCACAATTGGTATATGGTGCTAAACTTTCTCAGTGTATTGTGGGCGTGCGTCCACGGTAATGCATGGAAACCTGGCACAGCTACTGGTCACGGCTTGTAAGCCCGGATGACCCGGCATTATTATAATACCATTACCGATCCTGTGACCTGCTAAACCAACTTGGGACGGAGCGGCTGTATGACACAGAATTTGTATTAGCGACATGGACATGGGGCGGCAGAAATGTAATCATTACAGGCGTGTGAGACAATTGAAAAGCCCGTCCCAGACTAAAGACAGTAGGTAGAAGGAGGAGGGTGAACGCAGTAGAGCTGGAAGATAAACTTGGCCAGACTGGTCATTGTATATGTTTGTGTTATGATATGTTTTAATTAGGATTGCGCTGATGTAGAACTGATATAACACATTCTTGACTTTCTTTCAAGCTCTCACAAGGAGCACCTATGTTGTAGATCTCAAGGACGAGTGAAGACTAGGAGTGTCAGGACTGACAGGATCGTCAGAATACCGGCAAGCTGTTCTCTTTTTTTAGTCTACTGGAGAGTGGGGATCTGGACCACAGATCCAGATAGACCAAGTAACAAGTAAAGTTACGTAATGTTTGTCATCAATATCAATATGTATATGATTTCATCATCCTCATATTGACAATCATCCTATGTCTATTGTTATGAGTAGTAAATAAATGTTGTAGTATTGTAACTCATAGTTCTGTCGTTATATTTTAATTCCAATTGTGCATACGTGTTGTGTGTGTACATTGGTGGGGGTTCACTTACACACCAAGGAAGGGAGCAGTCAGGGAGAAAAACCTGTACTGGAATAGTTGTCTTTACACTTTAATTCAGACGTAAAAATCTATCCTAGCTAACCTTGTCTTTCCCATCCTTGGCGAATATTCAGCACAGTTCATTTTAATTTTGTAACGAGCCACTTGGAGCTGTACGTTGGATATTCAGGGCTTAATCTGTAGTTCAGCCATATAGATTTTGTCCCTAGTCAGTTTCTGACTATTTGGGGTTGCTCGCTAGTGAATAATATTTTCATCTAGCCGGTGGGGCACCCCGACTTCTGACATGGGTGAAACATCACATCTTGTAGGTATGGGTGAAACATCGCATATTGTAGGTATGGGTGAAACATGACATCTTGTAGGTATGGGTGAAACATAACATCTTATAGGTATGGGTGAAACATCACATATTGTAGGTATGGGTACACGGAGGCATCAGTGGTCAATATTTCCTCCCGTAGCGAACGTCGAGAGCTGGCACAGAAGCCTTGTCATTGTCAGCGTAACGTCTGTTGTGTTTCAAGTTTTTATTAATAATTTTAAAAACATTCACATGAAGGTTTTAATTTGAAGCACCCCAGATTAATGATTTATAGATGGTGGAACACACGAGGAGGTCGTCTACATGAATATTTTATAGACATATAGATTTTAAAATTCATAATTCAAACATAAAGTTGCAAATAACTTTAATTGTAGTGTTATTATTAGTTATTACATATTAGGTAATATGAAGGGGAAAACATGTATGTAAACTCCAATGGACATTGCGGGTATCGAAAAAATAAAATTAAAAAATAAAAATAAAAATCATTATCATCACGGTGTACCTTGCCAACTGCCGTAGGCACTCGCGTCTCTCCACAGATGTTGGTCCTTGGTTTTCTGAATAAATTCTATTGATAACAAACTACCGTCCAAGTCCAAGTAGCAGCATCTCTCCACAGATGTTGGGCCTTGGTTTTCTTAATCAATTCTATTGATGAGATGCTACCGTCCCAGTCCAAGCAGCATCATGTCTCTGGACTATTTCTGCTTCTTCTACCACTGGTCTTTCAGTTGTCATGATGTTTTCCCTCCTGGTTACATGACCACAGAACACTGTCTCCTTCGTATAGTTGTATATCATGGTCTACTGTCATTAGCTCTACCCAGGCACACGTTGTTAGTTACTATGGCAGTGTCAGGTATTTGTAACTTACATCTCACAAACCACATCCCCATTGCCTCCAAGCTCTTCCTGATTGCTTCGTTCATGGTCCATGATTCACTGCCACGCAACGAAACAAGTATAACAAAACTGGTGCGTGCAAACTGTCTTCCAAATGAGGAACCCAGAGAAAACAAGTGAAAACAATTAGTAATATTAACAGAAGATAGATTGCTAATAATTGTTAGTATTAGAAAAAAAAAGCAAGACTAAAGTACAGCATTTGTCATGGACGGATTTAGTTTGTGAAAGATAGATGTCTGACATGGCAATAATGATAGCGATTTGAATGTCGTGAGGCACAGTTGCTTATCACAGCCGCTAGTATACAGTAGGTCCTATATTACAAGCCATGCTATTATACCATACGCTATCTGTTCATGCATGAAATATTTTTATGACTGCTATTAACTGGTATGCAACAGTATGAAATAATGAATACATCAGGATTAATTCTTGAATGACTTAAGGTATTTGATGCATGATTGTTCTGTCAGTGTAAGCTGTTATATACAGTTAACACTTGAATCAGCTTTGTCACTACTTTTTGACGACATGCAGGGCTATAAACGGAATATTTTGAAAATTATAACCAGGAAAAAAGCAAAACGAAAATACCCAGCCATGAACACTGGCTTCTCATCATGAACGACTGGTAATATTAGCTCCACCTTAAATCCGACTGTCTGTCAAAAAGTAATGTCAGGGGAAAATGTTCTTACAGCGGTGAAAACAGTTCACGAGAAACTGCTGTAACTAATGCCGTCTACATTCTTGACAGGTTTGTACAGCACACCAGGCCGGTCTCCACATCTTCTACGGAAGACAATCAATATGATCACCACAATAACAAATGCACCAGTCAGCCCCAGTACAACACTTAAGGTCGTTGTGTTTCTTCCATTGGATGTTTCAGCATCTGCTGCTGGTTGCTCTTTATTTATGGGTACAGTATTCTTTCGGCCAGGTCTCCAAGATCCACAAGTTGGAAACCCTTTAGGAGCTTTAGGCATCTCATGAGGCCGGCCTGCTTGTACAATCAATGCCATCCCAAGTTCTGCGTGGAATTCTATGTGGCAGTGGAAGAACCAGAATCCTGCATTTTAGAATAAAACAGCAGTGGTTTAGTAAATAATACGCATCATTTTGTCTACACAAATAAACAATGTTGATTTGGTAAGTTTGTACTCAAGAAACATAATTTTGTGTATACAATAAAAGAATGGTTATTTTGTAAGTCTTGTTTGAAGAACTATAATTTTGTGTTCAAATTAAAACAATGAATCACTAGTTCACCTTGGTATTGGAACTATTCGAATTAGAAGGTCCCTTATGGTGTGGTTGTTTTGATCACAGACTTGAGGGAAAGTTAGGTCCACCATATTGCATGTACAAAGATACACTATATCTCTCTGCAAGTGCTAGCTGGCTCTTTCCTAATTTTCTAGAAATCAATGCAAGACTGCTGTCACTCGAACTTGTCATACTATGGATAAATAGTCATCAAAAGTAATACCCAAACTAACAGTGCATCTCCGAGTTGGTGGAGAAAACCTATTAGTAGTATAATTAAACTCTTTAAGGACTCACCGGGCAAAAGAACTAGCGGAAGATTTAAAACAGTTGGGGAATAGAATTGGAAACAGATAAAAAATACGGGGGGGGGGGGTGTGACAGGTTGGCCCACCTCTCAGATCGTTTTGTTACTAGATGGAGATAGCCCTCAGTAAACCCCTCTATGTATCCTGTAGTATTTTTTATTTTTATCTATATTTTCAAATATTAAATAAAATCGTCTTTGGTTAGTGTATTTATATACATAAAACTATAGAGAGAGTTAAATACTATTTCTTCTTATAGTTAGAAGTAGATGTAGGGTAGAGTTCGTTTACAAGCCAAGAAATCAAGTCAGGCTGAATTTTATATTCAGGTTTGGCTGTGAATAATAATTTGGCCACAGGAAGGGAACTCTCCTGGATGAGAAGTTAACTTCCGGTAGCACCCTAACCTCTGCCATTTTCTGACAGTCGACCCGAAGGAGAAGGAGCTATCACGTCAATTGGCTAAAATTGAACACCTGTCTGTGTTTAAACATATTTTATTGTTGGCTCTTGTTAAGCCGAAAAACCCTCTAAAACATAGAAAAGCCAATGATAGTCTCCACTCCCGATAGGCCAGTCAAAATCTAGTTGCAGGGTGAGTTAATAATAATTTTGTTAAATATTTTTCTGTGTGTCAATCTGCTGGAAATCTACAGGCCATGCCGATCGATAATAGATACTATTAATTAAAACTAGTGTTAGTTAACTAATATTAGAATTAGGACCATGTTTGTGCCATGTAGCTTGCCGACAAGGGTAAAACGCAAAGCTCGTCACATGTGGCATCAAAACCATGGATAAATTACATTACGTGATTCTCGAAATTAGGTATCCGCCTGCGGAAGGACACCTGAGTTAGTCAGTAGACGATTAGAGTTAAGATAAATTAATTATGTGCTTAACATCGGAACTAGCGTATTTCTCTAGATAAAATACTTATTAGTGGAAGGAATTAGTTCAGAGAGTGAATAGTTACAATTAATTATTCTTTATTAATCTCTTATCTTGCCCATAGTCAGATTACTACCATGTGGTCCAATATGGCCCACTTAACAAAGTACAAACCTTGGGGGAATTCTCCAACCCTAATATTGTTCTTGTGTATAGTGAAAGTAATCTTAAACCTAGCTAAGAAATCTTCTAGATAATTAATTATGTTGTAATTAATATAAGGAGGACTTGCTAGTAGTACAACTCATAACTCTTTAAGTGAACGTGGGGTGTTTCATGGATTTAATGGTTCACTCGTGTACATTGTGACGTTATAGTTGTTGTGTGTGATTTCATTGCACTCTATGTAATTCATTAATATGTGATGTTAATTCATCGTGTGGAGTGTAGTTTGTGTGTTTCCATACATGGAAAATGTGTGGTGTTTCATCGATTTAATGGTTTGTTAATGTATATGTGACGTCGGAGTTGTGGCGTCTGAGTTTCATTCCATTGAAGTCATCCTATATGTACTGTTAAGTCATTATGTGAATTGTGGTTCATGTTTCCATGATTAATCATGACTTAGAATATATATTTGGAATGTGGTCTTTGACGTAGAGCATTGTGATTGTACATGTTTGATCTAAATATCAGCAGAGAGAATAGGATATCATTTGTGTGCTGTTTCCATTAGATCAGTGTGCTGTTGTAGATTTCAGATAAGGAATCAAAATATGTAAATTGAGATAATACATGCTAGTGAAATTTATGAGACAAGCATGCCATGCAGGGCATGGCCAAAAGAATTTACAATTCTGTCTTGAAGGATTATTCACTCCTTCTCACTGTCATTCACAGAGCCTGCACCCTGATCATCTGTAGCCGTAGTCACGACCGGTGATTGAGCTACGAACCACTCACTTGATGCAGCAGAGAGTGGAGTCCATACCACGATCCAGTCAGCACTGCCAGCTTACCATCCAGGAGGCTAAGGATTATCAGATGAGTGGCTACCCACCCGTTTGCCACTGCACAGCAATCCCAAAATTTGTCTGCTATCGGCTAAGAGTCTATGATTATATCCTCTAGCTGAACCTTATCTTGTAGGAATTTCAGGGATCTGCGTATCTCTTATGTGTCAGTGAGTTCCCAGTGGGGCTCACGTAGTGTTCTTTAGGATTAAACGTTATGTTATATTTGTAATTTTAACAACTGCGTCTGTCATTTTAGAATTAGAATTAGCATCATCAGATTGTGTGACGAGTGAAAGGACTACATCTATACTTATCATTCTGTCTTATCTCCTGTTGTGTGAGAATACATTAGGCAGTGGGGGCTCATTATTCATCCAGGCACGTTAGCAGGAATAACTTGACATACTGTCTTCGTGTGTTAGTACAGTTAGTCGTCATAACTTTCCGCCTGGCACTGTTTAGAAGTAGTGATCCATTCTGGGACTTTGATAATCATTCTTCTAGAATTGCGAGCCATTTCATCGCTTCTTCAGCAGTGGTTAGATTCTCTATTCGTAGAAGTCTATTTAGTATCTACTTTGATCCAATTCCATCCTAGTAGTATACGTTACGCGACACTGGGGGCTCGTCCGGGAGTGACAATCCTATAGATTGTTGGGTTCAGTCGAGTATCCAACTTCATAGATATTTCTAACTTTCAGTCACTCAAAAGAGATAGCTACTAATCATACTAGTTAATATATATATATATATATATATAGGATTAACTATATTTTATATATATAACAATTATATATATAACATAGGATTAACATAAGAATAGATATAAGTTAACATAAGTTAGGGCAAAGGTGAATTGCTGGCAAACGGGTAAGTGTTGTGTCAATGTGTAACATTTTTTATGCTTGTCATTGAAGATATTTGTGAATCTTTGCGACAAACACATTCTTGATTAAGTGAGTGAGTTATCCAGGTGTATCAACAGATATCATCTTATTACATAACTAACATGTCTTCTGAAAAGCCACACCTACTAAGGAGGAACTGCGAGAACAAGGAACATTGTTAGGTTATGAGGGTGTAGAGTTGAACAAATATGTAATAGAAGAAGGAAGAGAGTGGCGCCGAGAACAAAGGGACATCATCAAGGAGAGAGAGAAGGAAGAACGAGAGGAAAGAATTAAATTACAAATCCAGATGGCGGAAATTGAATCCAGAGAGAAGATGCGACAAGCTGAATTGGACAACCAGTTGAAACAAGCTGAATTGGACAACCAGTTGAAGCAAGCAGAACTGGACAAGGAGTTGAAATTAGCTGCGCAGTTAAGACAGCACGAGCTAGAACTGAGGAGATTAGAACTACAAAATCCTGATGCCTCCAGATTTAGCAGTGCCAGCTCTCCAACTGACAGTCAAGACATTTCCTCAGGACAACATATTACTCCTGGAGCAATGCGTTTTCCACTGGTCCACTTCGACCCGAAGGAGGATCAGATGGATGAATATCTTGACAAATTTGTGTTAATGTGTGAAGCCTACAATCTGCCTAAGGATAAATTTAATATTAAACTCTCCAAAGCACTTCGCGGTCCAGCGTATGACGTGTTTGCAAAACTCCCTCCAGGTCTTGAGAAGGACTTTGTCACACTCAAAAATGCTCTCTTGAAACGATATCAGTTAACTTCTAGTGCCTACAGGTTGAAGTTCCGTACAGCCAAACGGTCACAAGGAGAATCATTTCCTCAGTGCGCTTCACGGTTACACACTTATTTTAACAAGTGGGTAGAACTGAGGGATTTGGATGCTACGTATGACGGGCTGGCGGGACTAATACTTGTTGAGCAATTTAAAGATGTTCTTCCAAAACAGCTACAAACCTTTATTGCAGAGAATGGTGGTGCTCGGCTAGAGGAGGTTATCTCACTAGCCGAACGATATTTAACTGCCCATGGCGAAGTAGCTGCCACTAAATCTTGTAATTCTTCTACTGCTCAAAATACTCCTGCAACACAGAATAATGGTTTTCAGCAGAACAACTCTTACGGTAAGGACACCAGAGGGCACACTGGGGGTCCGCACCAAAATCCTGGTTCACAACAAAAAGCACCAGCAACCAATAGTGGATGGGGTAAACCTTACTGCAAGAACTGCAAAAGTAATGATCACCACACGAGCGTGTGCAGAAATAATCCCCCTACCCAGTATGCTGCGTGTATGATTACGGGGGCAAGTACCCAACAGAGCATATGTTCTAGTAATGGAACTAGGCCACCCACAGTTGAAACTATTCTGGTTAACGGTAGTCCAGTACTATGTCTCTATGACAGTGGACTCCAGTGTGATGCAATAATAGCTAAGCAGTTAGTGAAACCATCACAAGTAACAAAACAAACAGTTGTAGTCAAAGGGGATACCAGGAGCTCTCCAACTATAATAGCTAAGATAGCCAAAGTACATGTGACATCTAAGTATGTCACTGGACTCATTTCAGCTGCAGTGATCGATGATCCGGTATATCCTTTCATGCTTGGTCGTAAGTATGTATATTTAGGAGAACCATCACCAATGATAATGGCAGCAGTGGAGACCCGGAGTCAGGTTGCACAGTCACATGAACCTATACTCTCAATCAACCCTCTACCTCGGGAGATTAGGGCTGCACAAAATGAATGTCCGACTTTAGCATCTTGTTTTGGCAAACTGCCAAACGGTAGAAATCCTCCAGCAGCTGGAAATTTCTATTTAAAGGACAAGTTGTTGTACCATAGGGCAGGAACTATGGGTACCGAACACGGGCAACTTGTCGTGCCGAAACAATATCGTAATCAGATATTGCATATGGGACATACCATATTCCTTCAGTGGACATATGACTGTAAGAGTTACTACCCAGCGTATTTCTTGTCATTATTTTTGGCCGGGAATGACTGCTGACATACGAAGATACGTCCAGTCTTGTCCAGAGTGTCAACATGGCTCCCCCAAGCAGTGGTCTACTCCTGTTTCCATAGGGGAAGGGTTAGTTTTGAACACTCCTTTTGAGCGAGTAGCTATAGACATTATTGGTCCACTGCCCACTTCTAAGAAGAAAAATACTTATATTTTAACTGTAGTAGATACAGGTACAATGTGGGCTGAAGCTACTGTACTGCCCTCCATCAATGACACTAGGGTAGCAGAGGCTCTCCTAGAAATATTTACCAGAGTAGGATTCCCTATTCTTATTGTAAGTGATAGTGGTTCATTATTGAATGAGAAGTTAAGGGGAGAAATCTCCGACATCTTCAGGATGCACCATATCAACACAGGTTTTAGTCTCACAGAGAATAAGCGACTTGTGGTCAAATATACAGGGACCCTCAAATCGATCGTGAACAGGTTAGTCCAGGAGAAACCAGATAGTTGGGACCAGATAGTTGCTACTTATCAGCAGCAATGTTTGCCTATCGAGAAGTACTACATGTCGCCACCGGTCTTCCACCTGCTACACTATTGTTCGGACGACCAATTAAAGGACCGCTTGAGGCTCTTTTGAGAACCTGGACTGATGAAGGAACAGATGAGAGTGTCGTCAAGTCTTCACAGTATGTAGAGGAACTGAAACAGAAACTGCACACGGGATGGAAATTAGCTAACTCCACTCTCCGTCGTGCCAGAAAGCAACAGGCTTCCTTCTATAATAAACCTATTAGAAACCAGTCTCTAGAGGTAGGAGATAAAGTGCTAGTCTTATTAACCAAAGGGGATAATAAGTTAGAAATTGCTTGGCAAGGACCATTCATCATTAAAGAGAAGGTGTCCAGCAACAAGTACTCCGTTTCTATTCGCGGGAAAACTACTGTCTTCCACGTGAATTTACTCAAAAGACATTTTGAGAACAACACGAACCCACCAGTTCATATTATGACTCTGGCGGTGGTTGATAATGGATCCAAAGGGGATCAATCCAGATGGGAAGACAACCCCGACAGATGTGAGGAAGATGACGCGGCTGAACACGATCCCAACTTAGAGACGTCTAAAGGGAAAGTAAGGACGACGTGCATGAAGTATAGGGATCAAGACCAATTGGGTCGAAGGAGAGATGTTGGAATTGTAGGACCTTTATCAGTGACAGACGAAAGACACCCCGACCAACGAAAGCAAAGTTTCCAGAGAAGATTTCCATGGAAGCGACATCAAGAGAGGAGGTTTCTTAGAAGGTGTCTTAGAAACGAAGAGTCTGAGAATTGTGAATAGACATTGTGCTATTTATGAAGAGGGGGACCTGTCCAAATGACCCATAAACGTCAGAGTAAGGGCTGACAAAACTATATGAGAGTTCGGGCTGGAGAAAAAGTTGCTTCTCCAACTTTTTTTGAACGATGTGCATTTGTGACAGGTTGGCCCACCTCTCAGATCGTTTTGTTACTAGATGGAGATAGCCCTCAGTAAACCCCTCTATGTATCCTGTAGTATTTTTTATTTTTATCTATATTTTCAAATATTAGATAAAATCGTCTTTGGTTAGTGTATTTATATACATAAAACTATAGAGAGAGTTAAATACTATTTCTTCTTATAGTTAGAAGTAGATGTAGGGTAGAGTTCGTTTACAAGCCAAGAAATCAAGTCAGGCTGAATTTTATATTCAGGTTTGGCTGTGAATAATAATTTGGCCACAGGAAGGGAACTCTCCTGGATGAGAAGTTAACTTCCGGTAGCACCCTAACCTCTGCCATTTTCTGACAGTCGACCCGAAGGAGAAGGAGCTATCACGTCAATTGGCTAAAATTGAACACCTGTCTGTGTTTAAACATATTTTATTGCTGGCTCTTGTTAAGCCGAAAAACCCTCTAAAACATAGAAAAGCCAATGATAGTCCCCACTCCCGATAGGCCAGTCAAAATCTAGTTGCAGGGTGAGTTAATAATAATTTTGTTAAATATTTTTCTGTGTGTCAATCTGCTGGAAATCTACAGGCCATGCCGATCGATAATAGATACTATTAATTAAAACTAGTGTTAGTTAACTAATATTAGAATTAGGACCATGTTTGTGCCATGCGGCTTGCCAACAAGGGTAAAACGCAAAGCTCGTCACATGTGGCATCAAAACCATGGATAAATTACATTACGTGATTCTCGAAATTAGGTATCCGCCTGCGGAAGGACACCTGAGTTAGTCAGTAGACGTTTAGAGTTAAGATAAATTAATTATGTGCTTAACATCGGAACTAGCGTATTTCTCTAGATAAAATACTTATTAGTGGAAGGAATTAGTTCAGAGAGTGAATAGTTACTATTAATTATTCTTTATTAATCTCTTATCTTGCCCATAGTCAGATTACTACCATGTGGTCCAATATGGCCCACTTAACAAAGTTCAAACCTTGGGGGAATTCTCCAACCCTAATATTGTTCTTGTGTATAGTGAAAGTAATCTTAAACCTAGCTAAGAAATCTTCTAGATAATTAATTATGTTGTAATTAATATAAGGAGGACTTGCTAGTAGTACAACTCATAACTCTTTAAGTGAACGTGGGGTGTTTCATGGATTTAATGGTTCACTCGTGTACATTGTGACGTTATAGTTGTTGTGTGTGATTTCATTGCACTCTATGTAATTCATTAATATGTGATGTTAATTCATCGTGTGGAGTGTAGTTTGTGTGTTTCCATACATGGAAAATGATGTGTGGTGTTTCATCGATTTAATGGTTTGTTAATGTATATGTGACGTCGGAGTTGTGGCGTCTGAGTTTCATTCCATTGAAGTCATCCTATATGTACTGTTAAGTCATTATGTGAATTGTGGTTCATGTTTCCATGATTAATCATGACTTAGAATATATATTTGGAATGTGGTCTTTGACGTAGAGCATTGTGATTGTACATGTTTGATCTAAATATCAGCAGAGAGAATAGGATATCATTTGTGTGCTGTTTCCATTAGATCAGTGTGCTGTTGTAGATTTCAGATAAGGAATCAAAATATGTAAATTGAGATAATACATGCTAGTGAAATTTATGAGACAAGCATGCCATGCAGGGCATGGCCAAAAGAATTTACAATTCTGTCTTGAAGGATTATTCACTCCTTCTCACTGTCATTCACAGAGCCTGCACCCTGATCATCTGTAGCCGTAGTCACGACCGGTGATTGAGCTACGAACCACTCACTTGATGCAGCAGAGAGTGGAGTCCATACCACGATCCAGTCAGCACTGCCAGCTTACCATCCAGGAGGCTAAGGATTATCAGATGAGTGGCTACCCACCCGTTTGCCACTGCACAACAATCCCAAAATTTGTCTGCTATCGGCTAAGAGTCTATGATTATATCCTCTAGCTGAACCTTATCTTGTAGAAATTTCAGGGATCTGCGTATCTCTTATGTGTCAGTGAGTTCCCAGTGGGGCTCACGTAGTGTTCTTTAGGATTAAACGTTATGTTATATTTGTAATTTTAACAACTGCGTCTGTCATTTTAGAATTAGAATTAGCATCATAAGATTGTGTGACGAGTGAAAGGACTACATCTATACTTATCATTCTGTCTTATCTCCTGTTGTGTGAGAATACATTAGGCAGTGGGGGCTCATTATTCATCCAGGCACGTTAGCAGGAATAACTTGACATACTGTCTTCGTGTGTTAGTACAGTTAGTCGTCATAACTTTCCGCCTGGCACTGTTTAGAAGTAGTGATCCATTCTGGGACTTTGATAATCATTCTTCTAGAATTGCGAGCCATTTCATCGCTTCTTCAGCAGTGGTTAGATTCTCTATTCGTAGAAGTCTATTTAGTATCTACTTTGATCCAATTCCATCCTAGTTTTGGTGTGGTTGTTTTGATCACAGACTTGAGGGAAAGTTAGGTCCACCATATTGCATGTACAAAGATACACTATATCTCTCTGCAAGTGCTAGCTGGCTCTTTCCTAATTTTCTAGAAATCAATGCAAGAGTGCTGTCACTCGAACTTGTCATACTATGGATAAATAGTCATCAAAAGTAATACCCAAACTAACAGTGCATCTCCGAGTTGGTGGAGAAAACCTATTAGTAGTATAATTAAACTCTTTAAGGACTCACCGGGCAAAAGAACTAGCGGAAGATTTAAAACAGTTGGGGAATAGAATTGGAAACAGATAAAAAATACGGGGGGGGGGGGGGATAGACATAGAAGGAGGGCAAATGATAGGAGTTTATTGAGGGCCTATGCTCCATTGAGAGAAACATGGCAGACGTGGCGACAGAGACTGCAAAGGTTGCTCGTCTCCATGTTTTTCCGGGATATCACAGCAAAGCTTGCTCGTCTGCACGTTTGTCCGGGATAACACAGCAAAGGTTGCTCGTCTGCACGTTAGTCCGGGATATCACAGCAAAGCTTGCTCGTCTGCACGTTTGTTCGGGATATCACAGCAAAAGTTGTTCGTCTCCATGTTTGTCCGGGATATCACAGCAAAGGTTGCTCGTCTGCACGTTAGTCCGGGATATCACAGCAAAGCTTGCTCGTCTCCATGTTTGTCCGGGATATCACAGCAAAGGTTGCTCGTCTGCATGTTTGTCCGGGATATCACAGCAAAAGTTGTTCGTCTACATGTTTGTCCGGGATATCACAGCAAAGGTTGCTCGTCTGCACGTTTGTCCAGGGGTTGGTGCCCTGCTTAGAACGCTCTGATCTTGCGACATCAATGATGAAGTCAGTAACCCAGAACCTGGTCCTCAAACTTTTTGAGGCGAAGTTAAGGATCCAACAAACCAACAGACTGTATCTTACTCGTCTCTAAAGACGTAGTCTGTATTGACGAACAAAAGCGCACTATACAAAAGTGAGGCTAAGCAGCCATGCGCAGGATGAAACAATTTCTTGGGTCCATCCAGAACGAAAGCATCACCAATTTGTCTATGTACACATAGAAGCTTCTTAGGATGGCAGGGAATTGCGAATGTGTTGCCCCTGCCTTTCGATGAAAGCTGAATCACACGCATGGCTCTGTTCTGGTTTGGCTTCATGTGGTACGCCGAACAGATGTCACAACATTGAGACAATCCTAGGAAAACACCCAGGAAGGTTAATGCAGACAACAAACTCCTGGTAGAGTCACATGTGGAAGCAAAAAGGGGCATACATCGAATTTCTCCTGTATACAGATTTGCTCCGTGGCCAAATGGTTATGGACACAGTTTTTAATCCCGCATACAAGCGTTCGAAACACAGCAGTGGGCGATTTGGCAGCAGAACGCTTTACGTTGGTTTTTTTTAAATGGTATGGATGCCGGCCGGTTTGAAAGCAACGGCAAAATACTGAACGTAATACTTGCCCAGGAATCACAAACAGCCAAAAATGCTGGGGTTGACTGCTACGTCACGTAAAGGATATGCAACAACAATCTATACACAGACACAACAGACAAATAATTTACATAAACAATGCTGGACGAACATAGAAGAAGAAGAAGAAGAAGAAGAAGAAGAAGAAGAAGAAGAAGAAGAAGAAGAAGAAGAAGAAGAAGAAGAAGAGCTGGAGGAGGAGATGACGGGATAAATGGTGATATTTTCTGCGTGTTATTTTCTGTGACATTGGAAATATCAGAATCCTATATTAGAATAAACCAATGAGAAATTTGTTAAGCCAAATTAAATTGATAAGAATTATGTTTTGTTACTAAAAAATATTCAACATTAGGGAAGGAATATCAGTGATGTACTTAAGAATCAAAATTATATGTCTGATTTTGAACAGCCGGAAATTATTGCCATGACTTTGCATGAGGCACGGGAACTGGCCAAGGATCGAGGATGGAAATACGACATTCCCGACACCATGGCCATGACCTTGCATGACGCCGGAAAATTGGTCAAGTATCGAGCATCTTGTCGCCGGACCTTGATGATGACGATGTGCTGCAAAGTGAAGATGAGTTAGTTGCAAATCGTTTACAGTTCGTGGCAGTCAACCTTAGTATCTTTGACTGTTATTTGTTGTCAAGTTTACGTCCAGCAGTTTGCCATTACTTTTTAAACTACCGGCACTCATACCTTTTTCTGAGAACAAACGCAAAGCGGTCTGCTTCCAAATCTCCAGCAGCTGTGTTTCGTATGCAGTACGCGGGATAACGAATGTGCATTCGTAACCCCTTAGCCATAGTGCCGGGAGATGAGAACAATTCAAAATGAAAAGGATGCTGTCGAAAAATATTAATTTAATAGACAAGACACCTTGGCCACATCGAACAATAAAACAGTCTGCTGAAACCACGAAAGAGTGAAATATTCGTGGCATAGAGTAAGAGGAGGGCAAAGATAAATGTAAGTACAACATCAAGACATGGCAGAATTTACTAAGGACCAACATAAACTGCTTTAGACCCACTATCACCAATTTTCTCCATAAAGATGACACTAGATGACGATTATTTTCATATTTTCGGTTGATGTAATATTGCTTGATAAAATATCCTATTTCAGTTAGTTTTTCCTGGCATGTGCAGTGTATGTTTGTGAGTGCAAGGGTGCACGTGCATGTGTGCACGTGCATATGTGTATATATTTGGATATAACAAACATACATTCAGAGTATTTTGGCAACGAAGGACAATTTTTTTTTTACAGTTTGCTTCAGGCCTAGACACAAACCTGGGTTGTTGATTCGAAATCGAATTATAGTGACTGCCTGGGCATGCGTAGGAATTGTGTCTTTGTACGGAGCATGGGATGTTGTTCTGAGGATTTTTCCTTTCTTGTCCAGGGATTTGACCTCTTCTACTGTGAGGTCACGATGAAACTAGACAAAAGAGAAAAACAAACCATTACTTGTAAAACACTTGCAATCTATCCAAGAAAGAAACAAGTAAAACAATAACACAAAGAAGCCAATGATTCATTGAGTATTTGACCTTCATTTTTAGTAATCGCATGGCACACATTGGATCATGTGGCTAGCATCACGGCAGCCATTTTCAGGATATACTGGTTGGTACCAATTGTCCCAAGGAGTCACAGCAGCCTTTTGACTCAACGTATGCCTGCCAGCGCGGTGGTCGTGTGTTCGATCCAGCTTATAGTAAGTATTTGAAGATATCTTGGGAAGTGTAGACGGCCGGTGTGATACTGATCAAATCTGCCCTGGAGTGATACTGACTACATCAACCCTGGAGTGATACTGACCACATCACCTCTAGAGTGATACTGACCACAACACCTCTAGAGTGATACTGACCACATCACCTCTAGAGTGATACTGACCACATCACCTCTAGAGTGATACTGACCACATCACCTCTAGATTGATACTGACCACAACACCTCTAGAGTGATACTGACCACATCACCTCTAGCGTGATACTGACCACATTACCTCTAGCGTGATACTGACCACATCACCTCTAGAGTGATACTGACCACAACACATCTAGCGTGATACTTACCACATCACCTCTAGCGTGATATTGACCACATCAATCCTGGAGTGATACTGACCACATCAGCCCTGGAGTTATACTGACCACATCACCTCTAGCGTGATACTGACCACATCACCTCTAGCGTGATACTGACCACATCACCTCTAGCGTGATACTGACCACATCACCTCTAGCGTGATACTGACCACATCACCTCTAGCGTGATACTGACCACATCACCTCTAGCGTGATACTGACCACATCACCTCTAGCGTGATACTGACCACATCACCTCTAGCGTGATACTGACCACATCACCTCTAGCGTGATACTGACCACATCACCTCTAGCGTGATACTGACCACATCACTTCTAGACTGATACTGACCACATCAAATCTAGAGTGATACTGACCACATCAACTCTTGAGTGATACTGACCACATCATCTCTAGAGTGATACTGACCACATCACCTATAGCGTGATACTGACCACATCAATCCTGGAGTGATACTGACCACATCATCTCTAGAGTGATACTGACCACATCACCTATAGCGTGATACTGACCACATCAACCCTGGAGTGATACTGACCACATCATCTCTAGAGTTATACTGACCACATCAACCTTGGAGTGATACTGACCACATCATCTCTAGAGTTATACTGACCACATCAACTCTTGAGTGATACTGACCACATCATCTCTAGAGTGATACTGACCACATCACCTATAGCGTGATACTGACCACATCAATCCTGGAGTGATACTGACCACATCACCTCTAGCGTGATACTGACCACATCACCTCTAGCGTGATACTGGCCACATCATCTCTAGCATGATACTGACCACATCACCTCTAGCATGATACTGACCACATCACCTCTAGCATGATACTGACCACATCATCTCTAGCATGATACTGACCACATCACCTCTAGCGTGATACTGACCACATCACCTCTAGCGTGATACTGACCACATCACCTCTAGCGTGATACTGGCCACATCATCTCTAGCATGATACTGACCACATCACCTCTAGCGTGATACTGACCACATCACCTCTAGCGTGATACTGACCACATCACCTCTAGCGTGATACTGACCACATCACCTCTAGCATGATACTGACCACATCACCTCTAGCGTGATACTGACCACATCATCTCTAGCATGATACTGACCACATCAACCCTGGAGTGATACTGACCACATAAACCCTGGAGTTATACTGACAACATCACCTCTAGAGTTATACTGACTACATCACCTCTAGAGTTATACTGACCACATCACCTCTAGAGTTATACTGACCACATCATCTCTAGAGTGATACTGACCACATCACCTCTAGCGTGATACTGACCACATCACCTCTAGCGTGATACTGACCACATCAATCCTGGAGTGATACTGACCACATCACCTCTAGCGTGATATTGACCACATCAATCCTGGAGTGATACTGACCACATAAACCCTGGAGTTATACTGACAACATCACCTCTAGAGTTATACTGACAACATCACCTCTAGAGTGATACTGACCACATCACCTCTAGCGTGATACTGACCACATCACCTCTAGCGTGATACTGACCACATCAATCCTGGAGTGATACTGACCACATCACCTCTAGCGTGATACTGACCACATCACCTCTAGCGTGATACTGACCACATCAATCCTGGAGTGATACTGACCACATCACCTCTAGCGTGATACTGACCACATCACCTCTAGCGTGATACTTACCACATCAACCCTGGAGTGATACTGACCACATAAACCCTGGAGTTATACTGACCACATCACCTCTAGAGTTATACTGACCACATCATCTCTAGAGTGATACTGACCACATCACCTCTAGCGTGATACTGACCACATCAACCCTGGAGTGATACTGACCACATCATCTCTAGAGTGATACTGACAACATCAACCCTGGAGTGATACTGACCACATAAACCCTGGAGTTATACTGATCACATCATCTCTAGAGTGATACTGACCACATCAACCCTGGAGTGATACTGACCACATTAACCCTGGAGTGATACTGACCACATCAACCCTGGAGTTATACTGACCACATTAACCCTGGAGTGATACTGACCACATCACTTCTAGAGTGATACTGACCACATCATCTCAAGAGTGATACTGACCACATCAATCCTGGAGTGATACTGACCACATCAACCCTGGAGTGATACTTACCCCATCACCTCTAGAGTGATACTGACCACATCACCTCTAGAGTGATACTGACCACATCACCTCTAGCGTGATACTGACCACATCAATCCTGGAGTGATACTGACCACATCACTTCTAGAGTGATACTGACCACATCATCTCTAGAGTGATACTGACCGCATCACCTCTAGAGTGATACTGACCACATCATCTCTAGAGTGATACTGACCACATCAATCCTGGAGTGATACTGACCACATCACTTCTAGAGTGATACTGACCACATCATCTGTAGAGTGATACTGACCGCATCACCTCTAGAGTGATACTGACCACATCACCTCTAGCGTGATACTGACCACATCAATCCTGGAGTGATACTGACCCCATCACCTCTAGAGTGATCCTGACCACATCAACTCTAGAGTGATACTGACCGCATCACCTCTAGAGTGATACTGACCACATCATCTCTAGAGTGATACTGACCACATCAATCCTGGAGTGATACTGACCACATCACTTCTAGAGTGATACTGACCACATCATCTCTAGAGTGATACTGACCACATCAATCCTGGAGTGATACTGACCACATCAACCCTGGAGTGATACTGACCCCATCACCTCTAGAGTGATCCTGACCACATCAACTCTAGAGTGATACTGACCGCATCATCTCTAGAGTGATACTGACCACATCATCCCTGAAGTGATACTGACCGCATCACATCTAGAGTGATACTGACCACATCACCTCTAGAGTGATACTGACCACATCAGCCATGAAGTGATATTGACCACATCATCTCTAGAGTGATACTGACCGCATCACATCTAGAGTGATACTGACCACATCATCTCTAGAGTGATACTGACCACATCATCTCTAGAGTGATACTGACCACATCATCCCTGAAGTGATGCTGACCGCATCACATCTAGAGTGATACTGACCACATCACCTCTAGAGTGATACTGACCACATCAGCCATGAAGTGATATTGACCACATCAACCCTAGAGGGATACTGACCACATCACCTCTAGAGTGATACTGACCACATTAGCCCTGAAGTGATACTGACCACATCATCTCTAGAGTGATACTGACCGCATCACATCTAGAGTGATACTGACCACGTCAACTCTTGAGTGATACTGACCACATCACCTCTAGAGTGATACTGACTACATCAGCTGTAGAGTGATACTGAATATTGAAAATTTTCTAACTCATCTTTTTATGTTTAAAGTTAAAAACAGTTTTCATTAAAAATAATGGATTTATTTTAGATACGTTAGAATTTTGTTTCTGTACTAATTTGGGAGAGAAACTTTTGAATTAATCGAAGCATTTGTTATTTCCGTTCACTTGGCTGAGAGAAGGTCAGTACCCAGCATTTACGTTTAGTAGTTTCAGGTCGGTCTTCTTAGATATAGTTCTCTTTTTCTTTTAGTTTTTCATTCAATGTTGTGGGTGTGAAAGAGAACACATTGTGTGTGGAAGGACATTTTTTTTCATACTTTATGCATACTACTAGCCATATTATGTAAATATGTCATTTGATGTTTGAACGCCCTGTTAAACAGACCTACACAAATACCATACACGCAGCACGCCTGTTAAAATACTAAAAGGACATTGTTTTTGTATACAATTAACGTTTTTAGTGCAACAATAGTTGCCCGCGTATGCGGTGTGAAAGAGAACACATAGTGTGTGGAAGGACATTCTTAAGTTTATTTTTTTTTTGTGGTTCATACTTTATGCATACCTTTTAAACAGACCTACACAAATACCATACACGCAGCACACCTGTTAAAATACATACAAATGCAGAAGGTTGTTTTTTCTGTCTAAAAAAAAAAAGAAGAAGCCTATCCTTTGAAGTAGCCAGCATTTAAGTTTAGTAGTTTCAGGTTGGCCATTTTAGATATAGTTCTCTTCCCATCTTTTGGCCATATACTATATTTCCATATCCTCTACTATATATGTAGAAAATGTTTGTTTGTGTGTGTGTGTGCCCTTTATCAGATTCAGATGAAATTATGTATATTAGTTACATGAAATAGTTAGTTTAAAATCTAATTTTCTATTTTAGATCAGGGTCCAAAACTAAATCAGTTATGCCACCCAAAAGAAAAGCGATTGGTGGATCTACACTTCAAGCACGAAAGATAAAGGCATTACGAGCTTCAGAAACAGACGAACAACGGGAAGCAAGACTGGAAACAAATAGAGTACGCACTGCTCGATCCAGACAATCACTGGGCGCTGATTTAAATCTTGGCGCATTTCGTTACGATGCTCATTATGATTACAGTCTTCATCCAAGTGTGGTTATTGGAAAAATGGATAAATTGTGCATGTATTGCAGTGCCCTCAAATTTAAGAATGAAACACCAGGAATTTGCTGCATGGGTGGAAAAGTGAAATTGTCAGAATTAAATTCACCACCCGAACCATTATCAACGTTGGTATCAGGTGTCACGAGCCAATCGAAACATTTCTTGGCAAACATACGCAAGTACAATTCATGTTTCCAAATGACATCGTTTGGTGCAATAAATATCGTGCGCGAGAATTACATGCCGACATTCAAAGTTCAGGGGCAAATTTATCATCGCGCAGGATCAATACTACCACTGCCGAATGCAGATCCCAGATATCTTCTTCATTTGGTGTTCGGCCATAACTTGAAATATACGACAACATTTAAAAAAAAAATAATCCTAGCATTAAGCGAAATTTTCTAACTGCAACCAATAAATTAACTGCGAGGGCCCAGGGGCCGAACGTGTACTCTGTACGCTTAGAGAATGTATTTGATTGTATAATGACTACTTATATGAATTTAATGAGACGCTCCCCGCCAAGGTCTGGGCGAAGCCGGGCCGGGTCAGCTAGTGTGTGTGTGTGTGTACACACACACACACACACACACACACACACACACACACACACACACACACACACACACACGTCGGTTACTACACTACCATGGGTCCAAGTTATTTTTAAAAAAAAAACGTTAATAGTGCAATTGATTACAACAGAACATGTCCAGCAGGTTCAAGGAAGAGAACCAAATAGATTTCTGGAGTTTGGAGATCACGTGTTTTACTGTATACACACGTGACAATGCATGGTAATGTTAGAAAGTAGCCTGCATACAAAGTAATGCGATGTATGGCCGAAGCCGCACAGTCATGTTTTAAAACTGGACATTATGCGCATGCCGATAAACGTGGGCAGTCATATTTCTCCATCTTACATGATCACCAGAGTCATGGATCAGCATTGTTTTATTCTCTCAACCATACCATGTGGCCAAGCCATCCAGAAATTTACTGATCTGCCTTCCCCTTGCTCTTGTCCCTCAATCTTGACAGCTGTCACCATGTTCACTAGTTTATTTCTTCTCATAATGCGCCCAAAATCTTTTTTTTTTTTTTTTTTTTTTGCGGTCTGCCACATGGCGTTTAGACAGAATGACGTCATCGGAAAATGCGGTAGAAAATGATATAGGGAAAACCCCACAAGAAACTAAGGAAACTTAGAAACAGGGAAGGTCAGACGACAACAGAGAAGGAACGGAGAGGACCTTGGGTGATTCGGCTGAGGCGCGACATATTGTGTGAAGCCCGTGTTCGTTTGGAGATTTGGTTGTGAGAAGGCAAAGGCTTGGCTGAGGACTATCAGGTGGAGGATGTCTAACGAAGAAAGTGTCAATACTGAGCAGAGGACCTGAAGGCATGGAACACCTAGACAATCTGTGAAAAATGAGAACAGCGAGATAGATTGAACTCCTAACTACAGTCGGACATTACTGGGATAGAGTCGTAAATATTTTGTGTGAATGCCGTTCCTGTGTTAAAAGGGACAATTCATTTTCTCGATGAATCCATTGTATTGATCCAGCGCATAATTAAAAGAATGTGTGAGTACTGTTGTTTAGGATTGTGTCGGTTGATTCTTCGCATTTACAGTTCGAGCTTATTATTGCTTCAACGTTAACGTTGCCAATTTGATAATTGCGGGAGTTGCGTTTTGGCAGATGTGGTGACATCGATCCGGTGCTCAAGATATTGATTATCAAGTAAATTATTGTCAAGATAACCCCTACCAGAATAGTCGAAAGTGAAGAACGCATAAATAAAGATGAATGCACACCATAACTCAAAGTAACGCACGGTGCAACACGGGAAATGAAAGAGGACAGGAAGATGCGGTGCTTAAATATGTCGACCAAATAATAAACTGAGTCAGAAAACAGAGCAGGAATTCGTAAGGAATAGTGTTATTCTAAAAATACCTGTGTAAGGTAAGAAGAACATTAAATTATATATTAATATATCTTGTTATTGGACACACACAAGAGCTGACGTGTCGAAATATATACAAACTAGCTGACCCTGCCCGGCTTCGCCCAGACCCTGGTGGGGAGCATCTCATTTAATTCATATAAGTAGTCATATAAGTTCTCGTTCCCGTTACCGACTGTCTGTCTGTCTGTCTGTCTGTCTGACCCGGCCCGGCATCGCCCAGCACCTGGTGTGAAGCATCTCATTTAATTTATATAAGTAGTCATATAAGTTCCTGTTCCCGACTGTCTATCTGTCTGTCTGTCTGTCTATCTGTCTGCCTGACCCTGTCCGGCTTCGCCCAGTCCCTGGTGGGGAGCATCTCATTTAATTCATATAAGTAGTCATATAAGTTCTCATTAAATTCATACAACAAAAAAAGTAACTTAAAAGAATGTCCTTCCACACACCATCCATTATTTTTTAATGAAAACTCTTTCTAATCACCTGCATGACTACAGTAACTTCTTAAGCAAAAAAAGATGAGTTACAATGTTATGCATTGTGCATTATTTTTATGAAAACTTTGAAAATGCCTTACAGATTGTATCATTATTTATTATAACTCATATGCCGGTACATAACTATGGACAAAGAGTTTATAAATCTTTGAAAACGATGCCACAATATGACTATAAATTATACAGAAAAGTTATGCCCCTTGAAATAACTTTTACAGAGTTAGGTCCCCTGAAATATATGAAATTATGATGGAAAATGAAAAATGAAATAATACTGAGTAAGCAGGCGATTTCACACTAACAAAATATCACAGTTGGCAGCTCTGGAATGAAAGGAAGGCGTGTAGAAAATTTCATCTCAATCGGATGGGCCGTTCGCGAACGTATAAAGGACATACAGACATAAATACATACGGACATACATTTGGACGGAGATCCTTTTTTATATATAAGATAACTACGAATGCCACAAGATTACAACAACATTTGCGCGTCACAGAAAGAACGGCACACATTATAGTTATACACGCACCATTGGAAACATACTGAAGAACACGACACGGCATTAACGAAGATGGAAACACTACGGCCTACAAACGCTTGAATAGTATACACACATTGAGTTGTCTGTGGAAATGATATACACAATTGACACGACACATTGGACACTTAAACATATTTGATACGCAACTGTCAACGAAGAAAATGACACCAAACATGATGATATTTGCTGCCGACACTCTATCAAAAATGCATTATCGGCGCAAAGGGCATTTGATACTGACACTGACATTATTCGTTCTACATTTCTTTAAACATTGACACTTGAGGACGGCGGATGCTGAAGGATGATATACAACATTATGAAGATTACCTTTATTACTGCACGTTAGATAACACGGCAGGACCTGATACAGTTACACCTACACTGATACTCAGAAGCCAGGACATTGGGGCAACGCAGGAAATATTATTAACTAGCCACTCATACACTGCCGCCATTTACTGCTTCATTTGCACTGGCATAGGAAGACATGAAAACCCCAGTCACAAAAATATCTATTTATATACGTTGTTCATATTATGGATTCGTGTCTGCCACCAACTCTGCATAAGACATATTATTTACACAACATGTATGTTGGAGGAAATCTGGAGATGAACTGCACACGTTGAACTGTCCCTCCACACCCTTGCTTCCCTCAACATAATCTCTTCAGGACATTTTCCCTCACCGACACTTCCCTCCACAAGATTACCTCACGCCATTTTCACTGTTTTACCACTTGCTACACGTGACATTTATGATGCCATTAACGGGAAAGTAAACATGCTCAGGGATCTTACGTCGTACACATTGCGTTGAGTCAAGCATTTATCAACGTCATTCCAGTAATCAAGGTCGTCACGGGGACACTGTCGCTGGCTGTTAGAGACGTTGAAGCAGCATTTCGTTTATCACGGTGCCATTTCAATATATTGGACGGACACCGCACTTGCATATAATCAACGCAACGAGTTTCTGCACACTTCATCGTAGACAAATTATAGGACATACAGGACAAGTCACACAATAGTCATTGTATTCTGGACAATATAGACTTGACCTCCATCGACGCTTCCTTCCATCGTCAGTCTTTGGGAAATCTGGATTTTATTGAGACGCTCATCTGGACATTGTTCACACACATCAGTCAACTTATTCTGAACTTTAAATACGCAACTACATTTAGTTACTGCGGGTATCATACATTCAGATACCCACTTCAACTGGTCAACCAGGATTTATCTCGTTAAGGCCAGTACATTTGCTGTTTGTTGTTATATAACTGTGGTCTGTTTGGGTGTCTAATATATAACATATTTTTTTCTTCCGATAGCCGACTCCGTAGTTCTTTAACAAAGCGGGAGATTGAAGCGCTGTCTGAAGGTCACATGAGTTTATTTATCTGACATTCAGACACGTTATTTACTGACGGCTTGTCAGCTTGTGACAAATATATTTTTTGTGACGAACTTGCGATTCATTGGTAGTATATTAATTTTTTTCGCGTTGTACCGTTAGGCATATACATTCCTTATTCTATCACGTCTCCTTATTTATATGTGATTAAATATTATGTTGGTATGTCACTTCGTAGTTCGTTATCGTAATAGCGTTATTGTTGTGTCAGTATATTCTTTATATTGAATATATTTTTACTACTAATTTCTAGTATTTACATAAAGTAACACTTAGGACATTTTTATCGCATTAAGATTGCTGAATTTCTGTTGCTGAATTATTGTTGAGTTGAAGTTGACAACAATTGTGGTTGGATATTACATACTATATTTTATATGTACTTCCATAATGTCTGTTTCTTTTGTATTCTTTGCACACTCCTCTATCATATTTCAGCTAGATAAGTTATTGCACAGGTAGGACAAGATGTCGATATTTCAAGACTACATGAAGATAGGTAAGACGTTGGGTTTAACCGGTTCAAGGCTCAGGAATTATGCAATACAGAAAACGGAAAAATTAGAGGGGGTTGTAAAGGAGCAAAGAAGGAAACAGGGACAAATTTATGAAACGAACACAGTATTCATCATTGACGATGACGAAAACACTCTTGTTACTCAACAAGCATGGGTCAATGGTATATCAACGACCTGTATTAGGGATACTTCATCAGTTATTGTGGGAGTCGATCACAGGTTAATAAACGAAAGTGATTACACAGGTGAGAATATTGGTTGCAGAACATTCGGAGGTACTATATAAACATACAAAACCGCATGGGTCATGATTGATTGCCCATATTACACAGGTAAAGTATGTGCTGCTGTATTACCAAACACTGTTGCTGGGTTAATAGTGGGTAATATCCCGAATGTCAAAGATTTAGTTCAGAAAGTAACCATCGAACGCAAACCTGACGAGACACTCACAAGTACCCAAACTCAAACGACGCATGAAGAAGAAGAAAATAAAGAAGAAGAAAACACACAATTAAAACAAGTTAGACCAACTGGTAACGGAAATGAGCTAACACTAATGTGTGATAACGCAACAGAAACGAATTGTATAAACCAGGATATGCACGAGATAAACGAACATTCTTCATCATATCAGAAACAGATGAAACGTGATTATATGTCTTTTAATGACATCTTTTTGAAACATGCTAAAAAGAGAATAAAACTTACACGCACTGGTTGTTGCACGCAAAAGTCACATACACAACACGCACAACCCATTAAACAGTCAAAATGGGATATTATAACCATGATTGTTACTCAGATTATAACTTTGATTAAGCCAACCATATCACAGGCTATATGTGTCATCATGAACACATACACACGAACAAAGATATATTTTATGTGCAACGGTACATACATATACGCACAGCTCAAGAAACATTTTACACACGGTTTCTTAGGAACAAAAAGACATATCATGGACATGCATACAGAAGGCAAGAAGTGTAGCACAAATATACACACAAAAGGCAAGAAATGTATTACATACATACACACAGGAGTCACAAAGTGTATCACAAACGCACAAACAGAAGTCAGGAGATGCATCACACATATGCACGCTGAAATTAAAAAGTATGCCACAAACATGTACGCACAATTAAAAACATACATTACTTGCGGCATTGCAACTATATACTCACGAGTCAAGAGAGGATACACAAGACTGAAAACAATTACATTGTTCCAATCAACGAAGTTACAATGTACAAATATTGGCATGAGTGCAGAAGAGAGATTCTACAGATTTGAAAGAAAGAAAGAAAGAAAGAAAGAAAATGAATCAAAGAAAGAATAAAAGTAAAAATAGAAAAATAAAATGAGATGAAAGTGTTAGGTTTATATCAACACATAGTACACTACAGACACATTAGGGTCTTACAGAAAAAGTTGTTCTGAATTTCGCCGATATAAAGCTATACTTTTCAGAATTTGCCACACTATCTCTGTTATACCTTAATTTACAATCTTATGATAGCAAACGTAAACCTATTCTCTACTTTAGCTATCACATTGCTGGTTAACGTTATCACTAGCATTATCAATCTGAATATTAATTGGTTTAAATATTTATTCTTGTTAAATCCGAATATTATATTATATTTCTTATTTATTTCGTAGAAGTTCTTACGGATTATTATTCTGTGAAAGTCTACTATGTTAAGATCTGCCAAATTCTAGACGATGATAATATTCTTAAAGATCTTCTTAGTCGTCTCTAAAAAAATTATGTATGTTATATTTTCTTACTTATTGTCTGCGTTCGTATTTGGATTTTCGTTAGGCTGATTAACATATGTTGCATACATTCACCCAGGTAGATTACTGTTGAAAACAACAAATTGCGAATTATGTGAAATTTATTAGTGTTATTCGGATATGTACATGGTTTGTTTAATTCGTTCTTTGGCAGGGACATTGTACGCCATGACAAGTGACACTGCACAATCGAGTGTGATTGACCATGTTCGCTGTAATTGATGAACTAAACCTGAACATTTCTGGATTATCGGAAATCGTCTGTATTTCTAAAATAATGTTATGTCATATTATTACAGCATATTCGCGGTAAACATTGATAGTTATAGTGCTATTTCGTGGATCGAAACCTGACTGTTGATGAGAGTTTATGTGTTGAACACTGATACAGTAAATAAGAATAGACACGGTTTTCGTCGCGAAACGACATATGTCAGTATTAATTGTACCCTTGTGATCACTACTTGAGTAACATTATTCATTTCATTAATCAATTATTAATTTATTGCTAATGCGTAGCATAGAATTATATATATATATTATTTCACATAAATCCAGTTCATAAAGTTAAGTAGTTACATATTCTTATTATTATTGTTCATATTAGTACTTAATTATACATATGATGGGTCATAGATTTTTCAATTCTCATTGTGATCGCCATTGCCAAGTATAGCCACCACATTATGAAATACGCCGTTATATGATATTGTCACTCGGTCATTATTGCCACACCTACACAAAGAGTTTATGATGACGTCTCTAAAGAGCATTTACCTCGATTACGCCTAAAATTATGACGTCATAATACTGGTACCTCACCTACCCGTTTGATGAGATTAACATTCACGACATAGCAGTCGAGATAACTGCACAGATGGTTACAAGACAATAGTAGATGCAACTGGTACCTGTTTATTCCTCACGTCCCCTTACTCCAGGTTTTGACCTAGAGAAGGACGCTTGTCCTTAGGGACAAATGAGGGACTGATCTTTATGATTAGTTAGTACAGCCTCCCCATGGGCTGTATACACGACATCTACCGTTGGTGTGTAGATTGGAGGGCGTGCCCGTTATATATTTTTTTTATTTTGTGGGTAATGGATAGGTGTCCATAGCATCTTGCTAGTCCGATAAAAGTCATTGTGTCTGCACTGCTATGTGTCAGGTTAATTCTCTTGATAAAAAAAATGATTTCATCATTTTAAAAGGGAGGGGGCATACTGCCACATGGCGTTTAGACAGAATGACGTCATCGGAAAATGCGGTAGAAAATGATATAGGGAAAACCCCACAAGAAACTAAGGAAACTTAGAAACAGGGAAGGTCAGACGACAACAGAGAAGGAACGGAGAGGACCTTGGGTGATTCGGCTGAGGCGCGACATATTGTGTGAAGCCCGTGTTCGTTTGGAGATTTGGTTGTGAGAAGGCAAAGGCTTGGCTGAGGACTATCAGGTGGAGGATGTCTAACGAAGAAAGTGTCAATACTGAGCAGAGAACCTGAAGGCATGGAACACCTAGACAATCTGTGAAAAATGAGAACAGCGAGATAGATTGAACTCCTAACTACAGTCGGACATTACTGGGATAGAGTCGTAAATATTTTGTGTGAATGCCGTTCCTGTGTTAAAAGGGACAATTCATTTTCTCGATGAATCCATTGTATTGATCCAGCGCATCATTAAAAGAATGTGTAAGTACTGTTGTTTAGGATGGCGTCGGTTGATTCTTCGCATTTACAGTTCGAGCTTATTATTGCTTCAACGTTAACGTTGCCAATTTGATAATTGCGGGAGTTGCGTTGTGGCACGGTCTACATCTAATTTCCATAGTCAGTTCACGGTTTGAATTTGCTTCTTGTAATGCTTGCTCATTGGTTTTTCTGTATGTCCGTTGCATTTTTCTTAAAAACCACATTTCCACTGCCATTAGATAATTTTTACCTTGTCTACTCAATGTCCACTTTTCACATCCATACAAAAGAACAGGTTTTATGTTGCATTTCAACACTCCTGTCCTCACTGCATAAGACATCTTTTTATTGGTCAGTGTGTTTTTCATCTTGCAAATGGCTACCTTTGTCAAGGCAGCTCCCATCAGATGTTATGACTGTTCCGAGATAGTAGTACCGATTCACTTGTTTAAGAATTTTCCCATTTACCCGTATTGTGGTATTTCTTTCTTCTTAGTGACGACCATAATCTCTTTTCTCTTACAATTTAATTCTAACCCCAGTTCTTGACAACGTACAATAACGGCACGTACTCAATGTTGCATATCCTGTTCATTGTCCGCGGTCAATACTGTATCACCCGCATATATACTATTATTGATTTTACGTCACCAAATGATGATTCTTTTAATATCGTCTACATTTCTGAAAATATTGTCCACTGTACATGGAAAAATGATATGGTGACATTACACATCCCTCTGGCACACCTCTATTAATAGGTTACATAAAAAAGAGGACACAAAACAAGATGGTAATTTGAGAAGTTTAGATAAGATAAGGTATGGTAAGAAAAGAATAAAAGAAAAGTAAAGACATAGTAAAACATATGACATCAAGAAAAGTTAAGGAATGACAAGATAAAAGTAGATACAGGAAAATAAGGGTCAGTAAGACAAAAAGGTAAGAGAAGTTTAGATAACATAAAGTTAAGATATGATAAGAAAAGTAATGTACAGGATAAAGAGTGAAGTGCTGATACTGGACAAGAAAGGATACAATAAGAGTAAGACAAGAGAAGTTAAACAAAGACGGGGTATGATTATATAAAATAAAACGAAAGGAGCTGATATAAAACAAACACAAGTAAAAACAAGATAAGATAAAACAACATAAAATAAGAGAAGATAAAATATGACAAGTAAATATAATGTTTAAAAAAAAATTACATGAATATCCTTTTCAGGACATTGCAATCAACAAATGCATTATTGAGGGAATGTTAGAGGTGGGGGGGGGGGTGTATTTGTGATTTACTGGGCAATTTTACGTTCAGCAGTTTGCCCGGGCTTTCTTAAAGGCCGACACCTCATACTGTTGAAATCAACGTAAAGCCATCTACTTCCACATGGCTGGTAGCTCGGTCTGTCGAGGAACTTTTAACTGCATGTCACTAACCCCTAAACAACATAAACAAAAATAACAGTAAAATAAGACCACCCGTTGTGTTGTCGGGACCCCAAGGGCTATCAAAAGTAGTAACACTGTAACCTACCAAGCATGCCGTAAGAGGCTACGAAGGATGGTTGGGCATGGGGTTGGCTTTCCCCATGTCATTGAATAATTTTAGCTACAAAATCCAGCCAGCCATGAACAAGTCTAGAGAGAATGGCTTGGGGTAAGTGGTTTGAGGGCCTGGGTCCAGTGGGGAATACAGGGTGGGAGAAGGAAAAGATCAGATCAGATCAGATCAGATCAGATAAGATAAGATAAGATAAGGTAAGGTAAGATCAGATCAGATCAGATCAGATCAGATCAGATGCAACATATACACCACAGCTAGCATTGCTTACACTCTGCATGGTGACGACTCTGACAGTGTGTCCGTGTATGTGCATTGGGTGGACAAGTGTGTTGGTGAATGACACGAGGACAATCTCAACTATGTCGCCCAGGTCAAAGGTCAGCCGGTGAACACACAGACACATAACCTGGCTGCAGTCATCAGTTACGGTTTTGTTGTTGCAAAACAGTTCCTAGAAATAAACATGGCGGCACAACTGTGTCAGAAAGTTCATTCTTGGTTACCAATGTTAACACATGACAGAAACTGTTACACGGGACATGCATGAGGTGGGTAAGTCAAGTAAGTTCAGAATAATTTCATTCGCCTTAAGAAGCATGGAGCATATGATACTATAGTCTGTTTATTTTTGTCTGCCCCAATATAACATTCCATATCTCAGTAACCAACTGAGGGAAAATGATGAGATTTAGCATATAACCTTATCATTATGTCCACCCAACAAAACTATTTTTGTTCTGGAGATTGTACAGCAGATTTCAAAGTTTGTTTATATGATATTACATATGATATAATATAATTTACAGGTCAGAGATGAAGTGCAAATTATTAAATGTATTATGTCTTCACAAGGAAACAGCGTTGAATAGTTAATCTTCTCGTGGGACATGAGATTGGCCTTATGACAAGAGCCTCGCGTAGTGGAACGGGGCATTACTGTGAAACAAGTTTGTTAGCGAGAAATCACTAGTTTTTCACCAAAACATCAAAGAAATGTCGCCGCTTTCCATGATTTAAGTTGCTTTTGGACCTATCAAAGATATATTCCTTGGGTGGGGGTAAATATAAGAAGGCAGGAACAAATTCATAACGATGCAACAGACAGTTTTCAAAATAATTGATCGTGAATGAAGGCATTCATTTCTGGACAGACTATAGCTGGACTCGTATTTGTATAGAGCAATCGGCACTCGCTGGGTGAGGTAGTCTGCATCACACCGCCCGCCTTTACTACCCATGGCCTGGCCTGGTACACATGTCACATGTTAAGCTGGGACAACTTAGGAGCCCAGGTCCATTTTAACATCCCTTCCCGATGTGGATACGAACCCAAGACCACCGGGCCACCGATAAGTGCCTCATTCATCATGTGCCGTGCCGATAAGCGTGGACTGTTATGATTCACCATCTCACTCGATCACCAGAGTCGTGGCTCAGCTCAGTGTTCTTGTCTAGACCATACCACGTGGCCAATCTCTCGTTCAGTAGTTTGCCATGGCTTTCTGACCAACCGACTTCTCATACTATCGAAATCAACGCAAAACGATCTGCTGCCAAATGGTCTGGCGCTGAATTAGAACCCTTGACTCTCCATGTCGGGGAATTGTCAAATTGTATGTCACTATCGGGGATTTGTCAAACTGTATGTCACTATCAGGTAATTGTCAAACTGTATGTCACTATCAGGTAATTGTCAAACTGTATGTCATTATCGGGGATTTGTCAAACTGTATGCCACTATCAGGGAACTGTCAAACTGTATGTCACTATCAGGGAACTGTCAAACTGTATGTCACTATCAGGGAATTGTCAAACTGTATGTCACTATCGGGGATTTGTCAAACTGTATGTCACTATCAGGTAATTGTCAAACTGTATGTCACTATCGGGGATTTGTCAAACTGTATGTCACTATCAGGGAACTGTCAAACTGTATGTCACTATCAGGGAATTGTCAAACTGTATGTCACTATCAGGGAACTGTCAAACTGTATGTCACTATCAGGGAATTGTCAAACTGTATATCACTATCAGGTAATTGTCAAACTGTATGTCACTATCAGGTAATTGTCAAACTGTATGTCACTATCAGGGAACTGTCAAACTGTATGTCACTATCAGGGAATTGTCAAACAAACTGTATGTCACTATCAGGGAATTGTCAAACTGTATGTCATTATCAGGGAATTGTCAAACTGTATGTCACTATCGGGGAATTGTCAAACTGTATGTCACTTTCAGGGAATTGTCAAACTGTATGTCACTATCGGGGAATTGTGAAACTGTATATGTCACTATCAAGGAATTGTCAAACTGTATGTCACTATCAGGGAATTGTCAAACTGTATTTCACTATTGGGGAATCCTCCTAAGCCCCAGACGACGCTACAGAGACAACGTTAGCTGTGTCAGGTCTCCAATTCAGTCCAATTTTTAGTACGAATACCCTCTTTCAACCTTCGAGTTTTCGACTTGGCTATAATTGAGGTATTTATGGTGTAGCTTGTAGTTTGTATTTCGTACTTTGGACTGCTTGTTGTCAGCTTCCCGGATTCTGATGGGTTGATTGCGTTCGTTACGTTCTTGATGAGGTCTTTCATGTCTGGACAGAGTCGCGCACTTTTTGAGGCATGGAGTTGTTGTGTACCCACCCCGTCAAATGGTGCTGTTTCCTTCAGGGAGCTTTACCAGTTGTCGTCTCTTCTTGTGTTCCTCCTATTTTCCCGTCTTGGCCTTGTCTTCAAATCTTCTCGGTGTTCGCCAGTTCGATCTTGGTTGGGCGCGGTATCGCTCCATGGCCTCCCCACACCCTCGGTCTTGGTCTGGGTAGTCTTCTTCATCTGTCTGTGCTCTTGCATCTTCTGGTTCGGGTGCTTCTGGCTCTCTCTTGAGCAGGTCTATTAATGGTTGTAGAGTTCTTTCTATCTTGTCTCTTGCTTGATGTATTTTTATTAGCTTTTTTAAAATATCAGCCTGTATAGCAGCCATTCGAGCGACATCCTGCTCAATCTTCTGCTGAACTTGCTTCGTTTCGTCCAGGATGCGCTGAGTGTCTCTTGCGTCTCGTCTTTTTCTTCCTCCATGCTTTTGAACTTTGATCTCTGGTCCTTCAGTTGGCCTTCCAGTTGCGCTTTGCCGCTTTTTGTGAGTCGACTGGTGGCCTCGTACTGCCTCCTAGCCTCTTTATAGGGCAGGTTAGCTTTGATGACGATCTTCATGGCTTCCTTGCTGACTTGGTGGCAGGTGCAGCCGAGGTACCTGGCGCCGTGGGTTGCCGAGGCAGTTGGCGCATTTTCTGTTAGTTTAAGGGCTCCTGAAGTCCTTGTCGATCTTTGCATGCTGGCACTGACTGTATGGATGAGGTCCAGAGCAGTATCTGCATACCCCCATCTCACTCTTGCAGGTGGCACGGATATGCCAAAACTTCTGGCTCTTAAAGCACTGCAGCACTCTTGGTATGTAGAGCTGTGGAACTTGATCTCTCTTGTCCCATCTGATGAATTGAGGGATCACTCGGTCCTCCGATGTTACGATAACGACTGTGGAGGGGATGTTATTCTTGCTGATGATCCTCTCAGCACTGGTGATCTTGGGTTTCTTGTTCTCCCTCGTCAGCATCTCCGTGATCTGGCCGTTGGTGAGATGGGTCTTGACTCATTTAATGACCCATCGTTTACATGTGCGGTTCCGGGGGGCTTCCAATGGTATGCTGTGGTGAAACTTGTCACGGCCTACCCTGTAGGGTCATTTACTGTAAAGACTTTTGTCATCTACTGCCTGTAAATGTAGGACAGGGAAGTCTTGAGCCTGTGGAATTAAGGCCGCCAGGACCTGCAACATTTAGTAGATGCGGTTGTTGCACACAGTAAACAAATAGGGTTATAATTGAATAGTAAGAAGACAGAATTTAGAACAAGAATTGCCATTGCGAAGGTAGCCTTTTGCAACATGAAAAACATACAGGCCAATAAAACCAATAAAAAGATATCAATTGAAACGAGAAACAGTGTTGAAGTGCCACACAGAACCTATACTTTTGTATGGATGTGAAGCGTGAACAATGAGCAGGCAAGCTGAAAAAACATCTGATGGCTGTGGAAATGTGGTTTCTGAGACAAATGCAAAGAATACCATGGACAGACAGAAAAACCAATGAACAAGTCCTTCAAGAAACAAATGAAGATCGTAAACTGATTAGAGTCATTAGACGTAGAAAGTCAAAATTTTCTGGGCATGTTATGAGAAGAAATGAATTGGAGAACTTGGTGACAACTGGCAAGATCGAAGGGAAGAGACCAAGGGGAAGAGCGAGAAGTAAATACCTGGATGGCTTGGCCACATGGCATGGTCGAGACAGAAACAGGGAGCTAATCCGTGACTCTGGTGATCGAGTGAGATGGCAAAACATGACCACCCACGCTTATCGGCATCGCACATGATGGATGGATTAATATTAATAACTTTCAAAATATGAACATGCTGAGTAAGGCGACAACAACAAAGAATAAGAAGAATGAGGACAATGGCGAAGAACAGGAGGAAATGAAGAAGGCAAAGTAGAAGAAACTGGAGGATTATTTGGAGGAGAATATGATGATAGCGACAATGAAGATGGTGATGATGACAACGACGATTATGACGATAATAGTAACAAATAACAATCTAACAAAACCTTTGGAATATCCTCAAACTGGGTCAAGGGCGGAGAAGGCGGAAGGTACGATGATATGTAGTTCAGCAGATGGTTATTCGGGCGAACTCGTTTTGGCTTTTCAGTGGAAGGGTTTTGTTGGGGTGGGGGTTTGAATCTTTCATCCTCAAGCCTGCTTGCAGCTGGAAACAACATATGTGAAAAACAAGTTATTAACATAAAGACCAACGAACGAACGAACGAACGAACTTTATTTTCAAAGGTTAAGAATTGGGCACGCAGACCGGTCTGACATTCTGCCCTTCTTCTCTGTCTGTTCTCAGATATTACTTCCTCCATACATCATTTATGAAGCTAATCTTACACAACAACGACAACAACAGAACAATATGCATTAAAACGCAATGTGCATTACAATCAATAATACATGGCTAATTTAAACTAATTTTTGAATAACTAACTCTTCTTACCTAGATCTGTAAAGCTTTAACCCATGGTGTCCCAGCACCTCACAAATTGGTTACTCCAGATGTGACACGGAAGCCACGCTGGCGCACAGGCAAGAACGCGTGCCTGCCAGTCCGGTACCATGTGTTCGAATTTCCATTAAAGACGTATTTCTTAAAATGTTGACCTGGGCTCCTAAGTCGACCCAGTTTAAAATGTGTACCAGAACATATGACAGAAAGTCAAGGCGGTCGGTATCATGTTGATGACGTCACTCATCCAGTGTCGATTTTTTTTTTTTTTTTTGTGTAGCATATCCTTTTTTACAGGACTTAGCTGTCAACACAAGCATCTTTCAGCTGTATGATGATCTCTTGGCAAGATTACGCACAGTAGTTTGCCATTGCTTTCTGAGCGGCCGGCTCACATACCCCGTAAGTTACCGATGCGATTCGAACCACTGCTGATTTGAACCGTCATCACGTTACTTGACGAGAGTATACGAGATTACGGAGAAAAGTCATAACCTCTAAGCCACTACACAAATGTGGAGCTGGCATATACTGAATGCGCCTCATGGCGTGCAAACGAGTGTCTACAATTTAGCATTTGTGACAAATGGTAGTTAACTCTTTATCCTAGACATAGCTACGTTAAATTATGTTATCCCTGATGCTACTTTATCTCCTTTTGTTCACAGTGTTATTATTAATATAGTCTACTTTTTAAGATTGTATATTTATTCCACAATAACCATATTTCATGTTAGATCTATCACACGTGCAATAGTAATCATGTTCTATCTTAGACTGATCATTGTTTGCAGTTGAGATATTTCGTACATCATGACTCCATTTATACCCATCGTCTAACACTACATTTACTTTCCAGCAATGGGCGTTCTCTTACCAATCGAAATATACACTTGCTGGTCCGGCTTTTTTGTGAGGATATCGGCATCATCATCCCGTCCTATTAACTTGAGGTCGGCTATTTGGATACAAGTACTTGTCGAGTCTCCGCTGAGTCCGTTCAGAACCTGAAAGTGGTTGATACACGTTGTCATAATTAAATATTGTGATTTGTTCTTTCCAGTAACTATGTAAAGGCAACAGATGACTGAACTTTAACCATTAATTTGGTTATTATTGTGTATTCTGAAACAATGTTTGAAAATGTCCGAAGATGGGGAAAATAGTGTTTGTAACAAACTGCAAATATAATAAAAATATGTTTGTAGCGGAGTCACAGAGTACGCGGCGGAGAGTGGAAACTGCAATTCCCCGGGTGGAGTGGCTAGGATCACATACAGACAGAGATTGTCAGGATACCATGGATTTTCTACCCAAACCATGAAGGTGTGCGGGGCAATGAACAGACTGACAGATCAGCTAATGCTACCTCTCTTAGTGCAGAGCTACTGTATGGTACACTTGCGATTGATGAATGCTCTCCGGAATCGGGTGGAGATTGCCGCCGGAAGGTATCCATGACTTAACAGATTGGCCAGAAACTAGTGGAGATTGCTGCCGAACAGGGCATCCATGACTGGACAGACTGGCCAGAAATGAGTGGACGGTATTAAAAGCGAAGAGGAAAAGCCAGGTGAACTTTTAATCAGATTTCTAATAGAATAACTAGATAACTTTATAAGAGGGGGCGGAGCAAGTATGAGAATGTCCCAAGTGCAACTGTGTCGGTTCTTAAATTCAGTATTTCCATAAAATGGATACTGACATATGCCTGGGTCATTGACATTGAGGTGAGTGACCTTTATAGCGAGACTACGAGAAAAACAACCAGCCATGAAAAATAATGGTAAGGGTGAAGGCAAACCCCCAGGGTGGATGGGATGAGAGACAGTTTAGTTTTGTGTGAAGACAGGAGACTGGAAGGGAAGTTGGGGCTGAGACCGACTGAGGGTCAGATGTTCTGGAGAGTTGAGTGTCAGGGCCAGAGAAGTATAGGTCCGTGGTCTGCAAGTGAATGATAGGGGAGTTAGTGATAGAACTCTGCCCTGTGGGTTTTTCAGTGAGGTGAATTATGAGACGAAGGATTCGAGACTGAGCCCGGTTATCAGCAGACGTAGTGTATTGAAGCCTACACCCCAGAGTGGGTTGGATAGTTAGCAGAGGCTTAGACCCAGTGTGTGGGTTGTATTGTGTGAGGTCCAGCCGTGGATAGTAGCTGGATAACTGTCTTGTGGATTTGAGATTAAGGAGGCCTTGAGAAGGCAATGATGTGTGCTGGTTAAGTTGTGAGGAGGATAGAGATATTCTATGGATTATATTGTTTCTGGATATAGAATTATGTTCCGTTTGTCCGTTTTCTTTTCGTATTAAAGGATTATGTGCGCCAAATCAATCTTGTTCACTAACTGATGGATGTGTACTACTGGGGTGAGTTGCATTGTGAGACAGGTGGCTAGATCTACTTACTCTCCATAGTGACATACAAGGAACATTGAAACCTAGACAACGACCATCTCACTCAGTTATTATATAGAACATTGTGAGAAGATACAATAAAAAAATGCACTTATTATGAGCGCTGTAAAGATATAGTAATGAAACTGTACAACAGAATGGTAATCTGTTCACACGGCGAGGTAATGGAACAACTGTTGCAATCAAACAGTAACAAACAAGGGAGCAACCGCGGGAGAAATAAAGGAGCGCGTGATCCGGGGTCAGAATGTCCACTTCACACATCATAGAATATGTGTATTGTTTTTTTTCCTCATTCGCTTGCTTTTGAATTCAAGCGTGGTACATTTACGCGCTACTACTTTTAGGGCACTGGGCTTACTTTTTGCATGTGGGTGAACTTTCCCTTATATCAGTGTCCCTCACCATGAGGCGAACCAACTCCGAATTCTCAGGTCCATGTAGTTTACGTCCAATGACGAGAGTCAACATGTTAGTCCAATTGACCGGTTCAGGGGTTGGAAACCCCCCCCCCCCCATCTTGATTTTAAAAATCCTAGTGGGACGCAGAGGTGTTTACAAGGCACTAGGGCCGGGTTATATACTGGCCAAGACCTATTGACGCGTCCTCGTCGAGCGTCCTGGGCAACAGGTCCCTTCGGGGTCCTGGCTAAAGTCAGTAGGATCGCCGATTCCTCCGAAGTCGGAGAATGTCTGCCTGTACGGCGAGGAACCACCAGTCTGCACACCAACAAGCAAGACAAGGGACAACGGATACTCACGCAAACCTCAGGTCCTGTATGACATCACACTGATATTGGACAACACGATGCCTTCATCCGACATACAGGACTTCGCGTTGGAGCTCAATCCAACGAACACAAGCAAGCAAGCAAGCAAATCCTAGTTTGTACGTAACATGGCGATTGCTTGGGCAAGAGGCCTGTATTCCTCGTCACAGAAAACACAAAAACTCTCCCGGTAAACGGCATTAATGGCGCTGACATTGTAATGAAAACACATAGATGAACAGACTATCCAATGTACTCAGTGAGTCAGATTTGAAAGTAATATATGGGCAACCAAAAGGAAGACTCCACATATTTTAACACGGGACAAAATACAGACAATCATCGCTGACATCAGAATGAACAAAGCAACATTGTACGTGTCGTGAGAATAGACAAAGCCGAATATATCCGGTACAATTAGCTATGGACGAGCATTGTGCTCCACCGCCTCATACTCTAGTGTTATTTTTCATTTCATGTGCTGATATATTTCCATACCATGAAACAAGAATATATAGCTTCTTCTCTTTAGCACATCTCTCTCTCTCTCTCTCTCTCTCTCTCTCTCTCTCTCTCTCTCTCTCTCTCTCTCTTTCTCTCTCTCTCTCTCTCTCTCTCTCTCTCTCTTTCTCTTCCCAAACCATACCATCGTATTTCATGGTATTCTATCTTCACATTTTGCGTGGCATGGGAGTACCATCAGAGAAGACTGGGTCTAAAAATATGGACTGTCTGGACTAAAAGGTGATTAATATTATAATGATATTTAAAAATATCTCACATTAGAGACTCACAGGCTCCACTGGCTATCGAGTAAATTGGCCCTCTAGCCAGTCCGCTGCTGGGTGACACAGATAGTTCGAATGAATAATCATAACACTTAATCATAACACATAATCATTTAAATCTCAATCCCGAAACAACAAAATACATCAATACAGTACACTGTACAGAAATCAGATTCCCGGTGCTATTATATGCTACATACCCTATGGCTCTCACTGTCGTCGGTGTTATTGTAGGTTACCGTTCCTTCTGGCTGTTTGTCACCTGCGCCTTCATAACTGAGAATGGCTGCCTAAGATCAGAAATTGTCACACTCTTAAACAGTTCATCATAAAAGCTCTATTTCATTATATACGTGTAGGATCAGTTCTGGCGTATCCTGTCGCAATGTCACAGAATACGCCAGAGTGACTCGTATATATATATATATATATATATATATATATATATATATATATATATATATGTGTGTGTGTGTGGGTGTGGGTGTGTGTGTGTGTGTGTGTGCGCGCGCACGCACGTCCTTAAACAACACGATACAGTAGTTTTTACTAGTGAGAAATGAATACACACATCTTGATTGACACTAATAGAAGGTAATATAAAGAAACAGAAATGATAAATCGCACCAGACAGCATGAGAAGAATGTAAACTCTAGGCAGCTAATTGTTGGTAGACTGAGTGAATGTCATCAGTTATAACTGATCTTCAGATCTCCAGTGTGCCTAAAGCATTCATTCTTTCCCGGCTGTCTAGTGTGTCTACTTATTGCCGATTCTCTCTCTAGTTTGTTATGCAAGCCAATAGATATCCGGCATATGTGGCTAGGGGTAGTGAATGCAGTTTCACAATCTGGTATATCTGATTCGAAATCAGCAACAGGCGATGTGGAAGCCTTGTGTTGATTTTCATGATTAAAATGAGCGTCAGTCGTTCAGAAAGCAATGGTGAACTAAAAAAGTTGGTTGCATATCCTTTACACGAGTCGCAGTCAACACCAGCATGCTTTGCTGTTGTGATCTCTTGACAAGTTTACGTTCAGCAGTGTACCATTGCTATCTAAACGACCGAAACCCATATTATTTCGTAAAAAAAACCAACGCAAGACGGTTTGCTGCCAAACCGTCTGCAGCTGTGTTTATTGGTAAACTACTGATCGTCTTAAAAGAGTCTTAAAAGTCGAGAAGATCGACTTCATTGCTCTGGGTTTTATCCCACGTGGCTCGGTCTCTTTCTGCAGGGCGAGCTGCCGAAAACGACGCACAAAGCACGAACTCCGTAGCTCCAGCGACGACCCCTAGGAGTCTCCGAGAAAAATGCACTCGTGACCCGAAAGACGTAGCCCGGAATCGAACCCTCAACCTTCGAAGCGCGAAGCAGAGCAGACGGCTTAACTACTTCGCCACGGAGATTTTCTAAAAGACTGAACGTAAAATTACCTAGACAATAACAAACAGCTAAGTCCTCTGTGATAGTTTCAATGGCATCACTGGGTCCTCCGTGATAGTTTCAATGGCATCAGCGAGTCTTCTGTGATAGTTTCAGTGGCATCCGTGGCTCCTCCATGATAGTTTCAGTGGCATCCGTGGCTCCTCTATGATAGTTTCAATAGCACCAGTGGCTCCTCCGGGATAGTTTCAATGGCATCAGTGGGTCCTCCGTAATAGTTTTAATGGCATCAGTGGCTCCTCCGTGATAGTTTCAATGGCATCAGAGGCTCCTCCATGATAGTTTCAATGGCATCAGTGGCTCCTCCATGGTAGTTTCAATGGCATCTGTGACTCCTCCATGATAGTTTCAATGGCACCAGTGGCTCCTCCATGATAGTTTCAATGGCATCAGCGGGTCTTCTGTGATAGTTTCAATGGCATCAATGGCTCCTCCATGATAGTTTCAATGGCATCAGTGACTCCTCCATGATAAGTTTCAATGGCATCAATGGCTCCTCCATGATAGTTTCAATGGCATCAGTGACTCCTCCATGATAGTTTCAATGGCATCAGTGGGTCCTCCATGATAGTTTCAATGGCATCAGTGACTCCTCCATGATAGTTTCAATGGCATCAGTGGGTCCTCCATGATAGTTTCAATGGCATCAGTGGGTCCTCCATGATAGTTTCAATGGCATCAGTGACTCCTCCATGATAGTTTCAATGGCATCAGTGGGTCCTCCATGATAGTTTCAATGGCATCAGTGGGTCCTCCATGATAGTTTCAATGGCATCAGTGACTCCTCCATGATAGTTTCAATGGCATCAGTGACTCCTCCATGATAGTTTCAATGGCATCAGTGGGTCCTCCATGATAGTTTCAATGGCATCAGTGACTCCTCCATGATAGTTTCAATGGCATCAGTGGGTCCTCCATGATAGTTTCAATGGCATCAGTGGGTCCTCCATGATAGTTTCAATGGCATCAGTGACTCCTCCATGATAGTTTCAATGGCATCAGTGGGTCCTCCATGATAGTTTCAATGGCATCAGTGGGTCCTCCATGACATATCAGTAAGCTCAGTAAATGAGCCTGGTCCATGCCATCAGGCATCAGTCGCCCAGTCAAGGATCCTGGTCTATGTCATCAGGCATCAGTTACCCAGTCAAGGATCCTGGTCTATGTCATCAGGCATCAGTTACCCAGTCAAGGAGCCTGGTCTATGCCATCAGGCATCAGTCGCCCAGTCAAGGATCCTGGTCTATGTCATCAGGCATCAGTTACCCAGTCAAGGATCCTGGTCTATGTCATCAGGCATCAGTTACCCAGTCAAGGATCCTGGTCTATGTCATCAGGCATCAGTTACCCAGTCAAGGATCCTGGTCTATGTCATCAGGCATCAGTTACCCAGTCAATGAGCCTGGTCTATGCCATCAGGCATCAGTTACCCAGTCAAGGATCCATGTTCACGCCGTGTGGCATATGGGTATATGGTGCTAGCCCCATGTTTGTAAGCCCATCAGCACTAGATGGGGACTTGGTCAATATCCCATCGGCAGCCTTGACTTCTCAGGGACATTTCCTGCCAACCATTTCCACCTGGCCGCCCAGGTCAGTGGGGACAACATCTCTGTCTTGGTCAAGATTTGAAGACACGACCACCAAGCTCACATTCAAGTACTCTGGCTTAGGGTTTTGGGGGGTTCGCGTTTCAGGCCGAGGGCTGTAAAGACTAAATGTCATGGCAAGGCAGACCAGACCCTAAACCTTGCCCGGCTCTATTACACTATGTTATATATATGATACAGTATTTTGGGTGATTATAGCGCTTCTAAATCAATAGACGTCATCAGTGCTACATATGTCTACATTGCGGGTGTCTTCATCGATTGGAAGGAGTTTGCTCTTTTGCCGAGTTCTTTCTATATATTTCTTCTATCAATGCGATGGGGATTTAAATACGTGTTGACTAGGCCGGCATTGCTAGCCACTGCGGTACGACAGTCCTCTCTCTCTCTCTCTCTCTCTCTCTCTCTCTCTCTCTCTCTCTGTCTCTCTCTCTCTCTCTGTCTCTCTCTCTGTCTGTCTGTCTCTCTGTCTCTCTCTGTCTGTCTCTGTCTCTCTGTCTCTCTGTCTCTGTCTGTCTGTCTGTCTGTCTCTCTGTCTGTCTGTCTGTCTCTCTCTCTCTCTGGAAAGGCGAGACGGACTTATAATCAGATTGCTACTGGTACTATTAGTGTTGGAACTCTTCGCTGGCTGCTGAGGATGGGGACGGAGCACCTATGGGAATGCCCCGAATGCTGTGATGTCGATTCCTAAATCTCTCTCTCTCTCTCTCTCTCTCTCTCTCTCTCTCTCTCTCTCTTTCTCTCTCTCTCACACTCTCCTAGCACGCACACACAATACAGAACTAAAAGTACCTGAAATACAAATCTAGCCTCGCACCGTTGACGACCTTTAAACCGAATCCAAAAATTATCCTTGACTGTATGCTTGGTACTCAAAACAAAGTCGTATCGTTCCCCGGAGAGGATAACAAAACCATCAACTTCCACTGGCTCAAAGTTTCGACCGTCAGTGGCAATCATCAACAGGGAATGTCCGTCAATAGTTACGTACACTGGGCAGTTATAGATCCCATTGTAGGCAACTCTAAATCGGTACCGTTTGCCTGCCTTGACTCTGAACACCGGAAAGGGCATGTCAGGTCCATTTACGCTAGTGCCAAGACCTACAAAAAATATAAGCAGTGTTAACAATTAGCTACTAAAATGGCTTCACTAAAGTAGCCCTTGCTCACATATTGTTGGAGTACTATATCATTTTTACAGAAAGTTACATCAGTTAAGTTTGCAAGTCTTTTACAGCTTCCAGTTTGGATAACAATAAACTAATTGTTATTCAATTGTGTAGCTATAAAAATCTTTTAAGATACATTTCATGTACAATTTTATAGCGTGAACAATAAAAACATATAAACACATTCAAAAACTGCATGAAGCAACATAGCATTATTATGCTAGAGGCTCGGTTCTTGTTTCAATGAGCTGTGTGCCTTTAAGTTGCCTAAACTTTCCCGTTGTGGAGAGGTAATCCAGCTTTTCCCTTCTCACATTTGCCCAAAAATGTGAACAATTTCCTTTTGAGGCAACGTCTCTTTTTGAGTTAACTTCTTTCAATATCAATTGTTACGCTCATGATTTTCTCATCCTTCTTCAACAAAATAATTCGTTCACAGAACTCCTCAATAGTCTCCTAATTGTCCGTTACTCACTGCCGTATGTCGGTATTGGCTCGATATACACTGTAAGAACAATTTTCTCACAATTTTCGGGTGACACAGATATATTGCACGGGCTAGTCTGTCTCTTTTGAAATGCTGCTTGTATGTGTGCTATTTAACTTCTCGTATACACCACACCACCTGCGTGTGCCGTGGGGGTGGGGGTGGGGGGGAGGTCCGTGGCTATCTGGTCAAGCCACCTGTCTCTAGCTGGGGGGGGGGGGTGTCCGTGGCTATCTGGTCAAGCCACCTGCCTCGCGCTAGGGGAGGTGTGTCCGTGGCTATCTTGTCAAGCCGCCTGCCTCGTGCTGGGGGGGGGGGGGGTTCCGTGGCTCTCTGGTCAAGCCACCTGCCTCGCGCTAGGGGGGGGAGGGGGGAAAGGGTGTCCGTGGCTATCTGGTCAAACCGCCTGCCTCGCGCTAGGAAGGTCATCGGTTCATTTTTAGGACTCCGTGGTTCGGTTCACGGGTACAGTTTTTTCAGAGAACCCTGGGAGTCATCATTGGGGCTATGGAGTTCATGCTCTGTGCAACGATTCGACAAGCTGCGCTGTGGACAGAAGACGAGCCTTATGGGACAGGTGCAATGAAGTCAGTCATCTCACGTCTAGCCCCCTTTACCACCATCTGCTGTTATCAAAGCACCCAAATACTTAAAGACTAAATATAATATAATAATTTAGTTAGAGACTTTCGGTCACCAACATGGAGATTAGGCGTTGAACCGTTAAGGCCTGTGGCGTGTTTATGCTTGCAGCTACGGTTTGCAATCGCATTTTCCTCATGTTGGTAGTACATGGTTCCGTCGCCCTGCTACTGAGTGAGTGCGTGGGCGACACTGTGAGCTGTGAATTTCGCGGGGAATGCTTTTACATCTGTTCTGCATGTTCGTAACAATGGCTACAGACTGTTGCTGAATTTGACTGACTTGCCTTTTCGGTTCACGAGTGCATTTTTCAGGAGACTACAGGGAGTCGGTGCTGAAGCTGCGGAGTTCGTGCTTTATGCAACACTTTCGGCGGGTCACCCTGCGTTAAAAGACCAAGCCATGTGAGAAAACCCGGGTCAATGGGGTCTTTCTGGTGACTGCCGAGTCCATCGACGATGAATTGTGGTTTTCGTGGATGAATTTTGTGTTGGCATTCTGGCAGCGGGTCTCCCTGGCTGAGGTGTTAGCAGCTTTCTCCGTAACTTCGAATACTCTTGTGGTTGACGTGAGCGCACGAGAATCTGAAGGGGTTCGAGTAGCACCAGTGACTTACGAGAGTATGGAGCCGGTCGCTCAGAAAGTCGTGGCGTGCCGATGAGCGTAATCTAGCCTAGGAATCAACATACAGCTGAAAGATGCTGGTGTTGACCGCAATATCCTGAAACAGGATGGAAACGCGGAAATAAAAAATGCTGGCAGCGGCAGAACCTGTGCGAGCTGTTGGATTGCCGAGACTCCTGCCTATTACACTTTCACATTGGACAGTGGGGAGCATTTTGTGTGATATTCACTGGCACAGGAACGGAGCATAATAATAATTTAGTTAAACCAGCACAACCATCAGCACTCACCATTTACTAATATGCTGGTTGGGACAGACGGCAATCCACGATGGAGGTCCAAAGAAAAGGCTTCCCCTGTTGTTGTCTCACCCCACTCATTTAGGAGAATATGGTGCTCGGGTAGATCATAGTCATAAAGGTGTCTATGGGGGTCTAACTCGTTTGGCACACGTACAACCAGGCCCCCAAAGAAGCCTTCTGCTCTCTGTAGGGAAGAATGGGAGTGCCAAAAATGGGTTCCTGGGTCTGCAGCTTTAAATCTAGTAAAGACAAATGGGTTGAAGGGATCAACTGACGTCCACAAAACATGGTGATTTCATCTTTAGGTCCGAGCAACAGCAAACGTATTCAATGGATCAGACTGTATCCAGTCTGTAATATGGACAGTAACTGCAGCGAGACATGGCGTTATAATATATGGCAAATTGGACATGTTGCTGTTATGTTAAAAGCAACGACTACACAAATACAAACTATATTAAGTTAACAGGGGCCAACGGGATATATATATATGTCCTATACATACATAGTGCTAGCCCAATTCGTGTATAGACCTGTCAAAATGCGATTGGTAATGTGGTCAATAGTATTCCACCCGCCTTTACTTTCTGAACATTTTCTGGTACCTGTTTTAGAATGCATGGACCTGAGATCCCATGTCAATTAAAATTCACCCCCGTCTTGATGGGGAATCGAACACATGAGCACAGGGTGGGCAAGCAAACAACTCAAGCACTGCGTTACTGTGACTCTCTAACTTGTGATGGTTCAGTAATCATTGGTGAGAAAGCAAATTTGACGCGAGTAGCAAGCCAGTAGAGGTCTTTCGTCCTGGCGGTGGGGTAGGGGTTCAATCCTTACACCAGACAGTTGTACTTCAACAGTAACTCCTCTTTCAGGCTGCATTGGCAAACATTTTTTTTTTATTGTTGCGTATCCCTTACGGGACGTTGCAGTCAACACCATCATTTTCCAGCTGCTGTTGATGTACTAGGTAAGTGTTACGTTCAGTAGTTTGCCATTGCTTTCTGAACGACAGGCTCCCATACCAGCACGTTATAACACAACGCGACACGGTCTGCTGCACAAATCGGTCGCAGCTGAGCTTCGAACGCCTGGTACCCGGCTCACGAACCGCGTTCGCAAGCCTTTAGCCACGGAGCCGGCAAACTACTTAACATAAAATTGCACAGAAAATCCACCTGGGGATGCTGTTGATGGCAACCAATGGAAAGGGCATGCGATATTAGTTGAAGCCAGCCGACAGACAGGCTTGTTCCAGTATATACATATTATTATTACTGTAATGTGGATTTGTGGTCATGTTAAGCATGTGGCTATTTATGGGGCGGGGTTTGTTATCAAAATGAAATCTGAAATCCCTTTACGAGAAAGTGAAAGTTGAAATAAAATCGGCAAATTAAACGTGGGCAAGGACAAGTCCGATCTCTAACTAATCCGTTCATAACAACAGGGACAATTATCTCTTAACCCTTTTAGGACGGAACAACATTGGGCCAAATTTAGCTTTCCCTCTGAAGAAGACGGAGCCATTTTTTGGAGTACAGAAATGACTGAAGTGACAATTTTATAAATTCAAAAAAAAAAATATTAGAACCCAATATAGGTATATTCATTCATTCATTCAGTAGCATGTCCTTTGCAGAACCTCGCTGCCATAACATCCTTCCGGAAAACCTCTCGATCATAAGCAAGATGTCCCGCGTCTGATACACCCATCTGGAGATCATCCGCTACATCCTGCACCCATCTTCTCTTTGGCCTTCCTCTTCCTCTCTTCCCAGGCAATATATCCTTCCATTATTGTTCTCTCCAAACTTTCGTGACGTTTCAAGTGACCAAAATATTTCAATTTATATAGGTATATACAAGTATATATATTCTTAAAGAGGATAAACTAAAGTTTACTTCTGTGTATGACTGAAGTTATTTTGTTCATGTTTATGCAAATTTGGTGACCTCATTTGCATTTTGTGAAAAATAAAATATTTAATAACATCATAATATTTTGTAATAAAATACATTTTAAAAAATGGCACTCATCTAATATTCCTTCACTGAATACCTACACCACTTTAGAATAATTTTGAACACTTATGTTAGCCATCGCACTACCGTACTGCCTGCCTTCATGTGAAGATCATGAATCCTGTATCAGTGCAAGTTTGACATTCACAACAAAGAATTGATACATCCAAATCGACTTCTTGTGTCTGTCACTGTTGTGCATTTCGGCGTCAGTCTTCCTCAAGATCAAAACAAGTCATTTATTTCACAATACCTGTAAGTCATCGTGGAATACGCGTTGATGGGGCACTGGGTGATCATATTTACTCCATCCATGTGAGGGCTTCCTGTCTGTCTGATGCCATGCCAGTGAATTGATGTTCCCTCCCCAAGCTGCATCTGGTTGTCCACCAGGACCTCAATTATATCTCCTTGACACACCTGGACAACAACGATTGACAATGTGAAAGTATTAAATTACAACAATAACTGTGTCACACAACTGGAAACTGGAAAACAATGACAGACATAACAACATTTACAAAGATAACTGGGAAACAATGATAGACAGTGCAACATTTACAACGATAACTGTGTCAGACAAATGAAAACTGGGAAACAAGGACTGGCAATACAAAATTATCAAAGTACCACGATAACAGTGTACCGACTTTTTGTTTATAACATATTTGCACAGCAATTTGAATGTGTGTTGTTTATTTCTGTATGAAGAATTTATCTTATTGTTTTAGTTTATGTTGTGTGAATTCTGCAGTAAGCAGCTAAATATGCCAAGCAATACATTGTGGAATCAATTATGTGTGTCTTCATTGTTCAACTCCACTGTGTGAAAACATTATTGTCAATGCTATGAACGGGCAGCAAAACGAATTAGACAGTTCGTCATCACCATCAAGTGCCCTGCCGGCTGGCGTAGGCGTTCATGGCTCTTCACATATCTCGGTCTTTGGTGTTCTGGATCAATTTTGCTGATAATATTCCTCCATGCCACCGTCTCAATTCGTCCAGCATCATTTCTCTTGGTCTGCCTTTTGCCTCTCTTCCCCTCGATCTTTTCAGTTGTCACGATGTTCTCCAATGCCTCTCTTCTAATCACATGACCAAAGAAAGCTGTTTATATCTTTCTTGTTGTTGTATATAGTGTTCTAGTTTCATTAGCCTCTTTCAGGCAATGGTTGTTAGTTACTCTGGCAGTCCAGTTCGACAGTTCGTAAAAAAAAAAAATAATAATGAAAACCGTAACAAAGAAATTATATCGGGTGTGTGTAAAGTCTCACTACAATTTGCATGTAGAACAAATGTGAAAAAAAAATGAAGTACATGATGCCATTAAAATTGTGCTTACAAATTCATTACATTAATTACAATAATCACTGCTATGGCCTAACTCTGTTTTGGGGAACCTGGAAAGTACCAATGAAGTATTCATTACAACAAGTGTTGGAAATGTCCACCATGGGCTTCAAGACATGACTATACACGTCTCCTCATATTGTCAGTTACCTTCTGAAATGTGTTGGTTGTTATTTATGTTTGGAGTGCAAAGAATTACTCCAACATACCACAGCCATTGCATATTGCTTTACGATGTTCTTATGAACACATTGTTTGATGACATCATGCACTTCATTTTTCAAATGTGTTCTACATACAAAGTGCAGTGAGACTTTGCAAACACCCTGTACGTAGACAGTCAATAATATTTGGGCACATTATGAGGAGAAATAAACTTTAAAACTGATTGACAACTGGTAACATTGGCGGGAATACAAGCAGAGATGCAACATTTGCTGGAATACAAACAGAGGGGCAACTTTTGCTGGAATACAAGCAGAGATGCAACATTTGCTAGAATACAAGCAGAGGGGAGGCAAAGGGATACATACTGGATAGCGTGGTCACGTGTCATAATCGCGACACAGAATCCAAGACTCTCATGATCGTGTGAGACAGTGAATCATGATCGTGTGAGACAGTGAATCATGATCGTGTGAGACAGTGAATCATGATCGTGTGAGACAGTGAATCATGATCGTGTGAGACAGTGAATCATGATCGTGTGAGAAAGTGAATCATGATCGTGTGAGACAGTGAATCATGATCGTGTGAGACAGTGAATCATGATCGTGTGAGACAGTAAATCATGATCGTGTGAGACAGTGAATCATGATCGTGTGAGACAGTGAATTATGATCGCCCACGCTTGCCAGCATGACACATAATGATGATGATAAGTATCTATTATAGTAATTTACATTACACATCACAATTATACATTCGAAAGGTTGAACAGAATCTGGGCCTTTTAAGTTAAGGAAGGGTACAGGGTGATTATCCACATGTTGGGGGAAAACTGGGTATGTGGTACAAACCCCAAATTTCTACAGACAGATCGAATGTGATGTGTGATATGGTCAATATCCCACAGACAGGTCGGATGTGATGTGTGATTTGGTCAATATCCCACAGACAGGTCGGATGTGATGTGTGATTTGGTCAATATCCCACAGACAGGTCGGGATGTGATGTGTGATTTGGTCAATATCCCACAGACAGGTCGGGATGTGATGTGTGATTTGGTCAATATCCCACAGACAGGTCGGATGTGATGTGTGATTTGGTCAATATCCCACAGACATGTCGGATGTGATGTGTGATTTGGTCAATATCCCACAGACAGGTCGGATGTGATGTGTGATTTGGTCAATATCCCACAGACAGGTCGGATGTGATGTGTGATTTGGTCAATATCCCACAGACAGGTCGGGATGTGATGTGTGATTTGGTCAATATCCCACAGACAGTCGGGATGTGATGTGTGATTTGGTCAATATCCCACAGACAGGTCGGGATGTGATGTGTGATTTGGTCAATATCCCACAGACAGGTCGGGATGTGATGTGTGATTTGGTCAATATCCCACAGACAGGTCGGGATGTGATGTATGATTTGGTCAATATCCCACAGACAGGTCGGGATGTGATGTGTGATTTGGTCAATATCCCACAGACAGGTCGGGATGTGATGTGTGATTTGGTCAATATCCCACAGAGAGGTCGGGATGTGATGTGTGATTTGATCAATATCCCACAGACAGATGGGGATGTGATGTATGATTTGGTCAATATCCCACAGACAGGTCGGGATGTGATGTGTGATTTGGTCAATATCCCACAGATAGGTCGGGATGTAATGTGTGATTTGGTCAACATCCCACAGACAGGTCGGGATGTGATGTGTGGTTTGGTCAATATCCCACAGAGAGGTCGGGATGTGATGTGTGATTTGATCAATATCCCACAGACATATGGGGATGTGATGTGTGATTTGGTCAAAATCCCACAGACAGATGGGGATGTGATGTGTGATTTGGTCAAAATCCCACAGACGGATCGGGATTTATGTGTCATTTGATCAATATCCCACCGGCCGCTTTTACTTCCCAGAACAGTTGCTGGTACTCATTTTAGGCTGAGTCGACCTGGGTGCAAAGACTAGTTTTTTGAAAAATAATCCCGCATACATAAGGATTTGAACACATGAACCCTGGGCCAGCAGGCAGGCGGGCGGGCAGGCAGACAGACAGACAGACAGACAGACAGACAGACAGACAGACAGACAACAGACAGACAGACAGACAGACAGTCGGACGAACGGACGGACAGACGGGCGGGCGGGCGGGCGGACGGTCGGACGGACGGGCGGACGGACGGACGGACGGACGGACAGACAGACAGTCAGACAGACAGACAGACAGACAGACAGACAGGCAGGCAGGCAGGCAAACACAAAGATGCCACACAAAGAATGTCTTTACAAAAGTAGTTGTCATGCCACACAAAGATTGTCTTCACACAAGTAGTTGTCATGCCACACAAAGATTGTCTTCACACAAGTAGTTGTCATGCCACACAAAGATTGTCTTCACACAAGTAGTTGTCATGCCACACACAGATATTCTTCACACAAGTAGTTGTCATGCCACACAAAGAATATCTTTACAAAAGTAGTTGCCATGCCACACAAAGACTGTCTTCACATAAGTAGTTGTCATGAAACACAAAGATATTCTTCACACAAGTAGTTGTCATGCCACTCAAAGAATGTCTTTACAAAAGTAGTTGTCATGCCACACAAAGATATTCTTCACACAAGTAGTTGTCATGACACACAAAGAATGTCTTTACAAAAGTAGTTGTCATGCCACACAAGGAATGTCTTTACAAAAGTAGTTGTCATGCCACACAAAGAATGTCTTTACAAAAGTAGTTGTCATGCCACACAAAGAATGTCTTTACAAAAGTAGTTGACATGCCACACAGAGAATGTCTTTCAAAAGTAGTTGTCATGCCACACAAAGATATTCTTCACACAAGTAGTTGTCATGCCACACAAAGAATGTCTTTACAAAAGTAGTTGTCATGCCACACAAAGACTGCCTTTATAATTAACCGCTCGCCTTCACTGACCTGCGAGAGTAAACCAACAACATTAATCATCATCACAACCATCATGTGCTGTGAAGTACACGATTAATTTCCTTCACAAGTACGGTGTGCCTATCTTCGTGAGAAAAACTAAAACAACTGATTAAATTGTGACGTGGGACAGATAGACCTACACAACTTAGATGTTTAAGAGCATGCATTTTTTTCCCATTGCAACATACGCCTGTGAGACCAGGACACTTACTACGTGTCAGGGTCTCAGAAGTATGAAAGAGAGGACATATGACAGGGACAGGACATAGGTATAGCATGGGTAGAGTAGACAGGACTATACACCCATTAATAGACAGGACATGGGGTTTATAGACAGGACAGTGTCCTTGAATGACAGCCCAACCTTGGACTGGGCGACCTGAGACACCAGCCATCAAGAGACGGTTGAAGGACAGGACGATATCCAGAATACCGAGACATCCTACTTAACACGACTATTACGGACGACACGAGGTCAAGTACCACGTGACCACAGACCGAGGATAGAAACGGACAGACTGGACTAGACTGTGGTTGAGGGAGGATGTGTTTGGATATTTGTGAGGGAGAGTGTACTGAATACCTGACAAGAGTTTGCTAATGCTGAGACAGTGTGGCATTGAATAGCCTGTGCGTTAGTATGTGAGATAACCTGCAATACGAGAGCACACGAGTGCATTGCTGAGTATTGTATTGTATTTTGCCATAAATTGTTATAAACGTAACTTGTGATTAACGTAGAACATATTCACGTTAATAAATACCTATACATGTACACTGTGTTGACAGGTTGTTCATGCATGTATTCATTTCTGTCATAACCAAGACTAACCAGTGACTGAAACTCTGACACTAAGCAAGCTGAAATGCCCTAGAATATAAATGTCATAGACGGGTTCTAAGAATATCTTGGATAAAGAACATAACAAATGCATCCACACAAGTTCTGAATACTGAAGAAGGTTGGCTACTAATGACGATAAAACAAAGAAAACTGAAATATCTTGGTCACTTGAAACACCATGATAGTTTGAAGAGAACAATAATGGAAGAGAGGATGAGGCAGGCTAAAGAGAAGATGGGTGAAGGATGTGGCAAATGATTTCCAGATGGGTGTATAGGACGCTGGGCATCTTGCTCATAACCGAGAAGTTGTCAGGAAGGTTGTTACGGGAGCCAGGTTCTGCAAAAGGACATGCTATCATTTTGCGCTCCCTCGCTTTGAACTCAAGCGTAGTCCATACACACTATTTACAGTAGTGATGGACTGAATTTTGCCTGTGCATTAGCTTTCACTATTAACATTGTCCCTTGCCATCAGGCGAACCCACTCCTACTTCAGAGGTACTTGTAATTTAGTCCCCATGTCAAGGACGACAGTTCAACATTTTAGTCCAGCTGTCCGGTGTAGGGGTTGAACCACTAACCTCGGCATAAGCACAACGGATGTTTAAGAACACGCGTTCTTACCCATTCGGCCATGCGGACCCTGACATGCTTTTTAATAAATAAATCTTCGTGACAAGTTTAATCCCAGTTTGGAAAAACAAAGGCAGTAAAAGAGACTGCACACAATACAAAGGCATTTCACTGTTGAGCCTTACTGGGAAAATATTTTGCAAAATTCTTTAAAAAAAGATTAAGAACTGTTATAGAACCCCAGCTAAGCGAAACACAACTTGGAATCAGGAAAAACAAAATATGCTCAGATGCCATTTTTTCTTTTACACAACTTATAGGAAAATCAATCGAATTCAATGAAACACTCTACTTAGCCTTTGTCGATCAAGAAAAGGCATTTAATAGAATGGATAGAAACAAGCTGTGGGAAATCCTTAAACAATATGGAGTGAGTACACATCTAATGAACCTATGTAGAAGCTTATACAACAACAGTGAATGCATAGTGAGAGCAACTGGAGGACATTCAGAACCCTTCACAATAAGATCCGGAGTACGACAAGGTTGTGTCCTGTCTCCTCTCTTGTTTATAACATATATAAAGAAACAAGCCAAAACAGAGACCGCAAGAACACCCCATGACGAGAACACAGAAGAAGAACCAACTGCAAATCTAACCATTAGAGAACTCCTGTTTGCGGACGACCAAGCACTAATAGCAAAATCAGAAGCTGAATTACAAGACCACATGAATAGTCTAAACGAAATTTGTACGGAACATAACATGAAAATTAGCACAAGTAAAACAGAGGTACTGACTATAACTAAAGACGAAAAAGCAACAACAATTTACCTAAACTAACATCCCTTGAAACAAATAAAGAGTTTCAAGTACCTAGGAAGTATAATATCATCAAATGAAAAATCAGAAGACGAGTTCGAAAATAGATGCGACAAGGCAAACCAACTCATTGGACAAATGGCACCAATACTAAAGAACAAACATGTATCAATAGCTACTAAGAAAGCACTTTACAACATAATCTTCCTACCAACTCTATGTTACCAATGCCAAACCTGGACAGTGACAGAAACAGAGAAATGAAACATCACAACAACAGAAATGAGATTCCTGAGAAGAATACTTAATGTATCAAGAGAAGATAAGATCAGAAAAGAAGAAATAAGGACTAAAGTGGGGGTTATTGCTGCACTATTAGAAGTGCACATTATTAGAAGGCAGCAAGTCAAATGGTTTGGCCATGCAAGTAGGTTACCAACTAACAGTATACCACAGCAAGCAATGGTGTACGGACCAGAGGGAAACAGAGGAAGAGGCCGACAACGTAAACGATGGACGCAGGGAATAACAGTCTATGGGAATATCGATACATGAAGCCCATAAGCGGGCACTCTCCGGCGCTTATACTTCACCTCGACACCGCAAGGTACAAGAGCAACATAGGAACATGATGAGACGAGATGATATATGTATGTATATATATATATATATATATATATATATATATATATATATATATATATATATATATATATATATATATATATATATATATATATATATATATATATATATATATAAAAGAGACTGTATGTGTGTGGTTGGTTATGTATTGGATGCATTCGATAACGGTACATCCGATTCAGATGAAATTTTCTACACGTCTTCCTTTCATTCCTGCGCAACCGACTGTAATAGTTTCTTAGTGTACTTAGGCTACTTACTTACTTAAATTTCATTTTGTAATTACATGACTTAACATAAGAAATATTCTATAAAGGGACATAACTTTTAGTAGCATTGATATATCTTAGGTTAAGTTCCCTGGCTATAGATAGCTATATAAATAAATAGATACATAGATAGATCTGACCCGATAGATAGAGAGGGTGGGATAGACAGAGTGAGAGACGGACGGGCAGGCAGGAAGACAGACAGATAGATAGACAGACAGACAGACAGCCGGGTCGGCAGACAGACAGACACTCAGACAGACAGACAGTCGGGAACGGGAACTTATATGACTACTTATATGAATTAAATTACATGCTCCCCACCAGGGACTGGGTGAAACCGGGCCGGGTCAGACAGACAGACAGACAGCCGGGTCAACAGACAGACAGACAGACAGACAGACAGTCGGGAACGGGAACTTATATGACTACTTATATGAATTAAATTAGATGCTGCCCACCAGGGACTGGGTGAAGCATGGCCGGGTCAGACAGACAGATAGACAGATAGACAGACAGATAGTCGGGAACGGGAGCTTAAATGACTACTTATATGAATTAAATGAGATGCTCCCCACCAGGAGCTGAGCGAAGCCGGGCCGGGTCAGACAGACAGATAGACAGACAGACAGATAGTCGGGAACGGGAGCTTATATGACTACTTATATGAATTAAATGAGATGCTCCCCACCAAGAGCTGGGCGAAGCCGGGCCGGGTCAGACAGACAGACAGACAGACAAACAAGCAGACATACATACAGACAGACATAGACAGACAGACAGACAGACAGACAGATAGATAGATAGATAGATAGATAGATAGATAGATAGATAGATAGATAGATAGATAGATCCCCGCCAGGGGCTGGGCGAAGCCGGGCCGGGTCAGCTAGTGTGTATATATATATATATATATATATATATATATATATATATATATATATATATATATATATATGCCGGCTCCATGGCCGAGGGGTTAGCAGCTTTCTCCGCTAACCCCGAATACTCTCGTCACGTGACGCGACGAGAATTAGCAGTGGTTCGAATCGCAAAAGTGACTTATGAGAGTATGGAGCTGGTCGCTCAGAAAGTCGTGGCGTGCTGATGAGCGTAATCTTTCCTAGGAATCAACATACAGCTGAAAGATGCTGGTGTTGACCGCAATATCCTGAAACAGGATGGAAACGCGGGAAAAAAAAAAAAAAATATATATATATATATATATATATATATATATATATATATATATATATATATATATATATATATAACTTTTATTTTTGAGACTGTTATGGACGGGGATCAGTTGCAGAGATGCCCATTAAACACCAACTATTGCTTATTGACTTCTCAAGAATAACAGAACAGCTGTGGCGATTCGTCTTTGATTCTCTGTAAAAACAAGCTCTATTTTTCAGCGGTAGTCAATATAGAATGGTATTACAGAAAACAACAACATTAACAAAAAATTAGTCAACAAACTCACGTCTATGAGAGGACCTGGCATCATTCGGTTTACGACCAAGATGCCACGTGCTCGTCCGTCTGCAGCAACACACTTCGGTAGGAAGCATTCCGTCTGGTTTCTGGGGCAGCCAAGACAGGCCGCAGACATGGCGGCATAATGTTCAGACCGGAAATAATAACGACAGGTCAACGGTAGCGAGCCTTTCTTACAGGGACGTTTGCAGGGGTGATCGTGATAATCTAAAACAGAGCACATTGTTTGAATCAAACACAAATCCTTGCGCAAGGGATCATCTAGTTCAGAGGTGGGCAAAGTTTTGTGCGTGGGGCCACATTGACAAATGTAAAGCTATTGGGGGACGCATATATATTGTGTCCACTTTGTTTACAGCAACCTATCACAATAAGTAATTATGAATTATTTATAGGTTATTAAACAGTATAAATAACTAATTATTGCAATTTTATTTTACTTATGCGCTTATACATTCTATTGTACAATATGGACAAAAACTTTTAGTAATTTGTTAACAAGATTTTACTATTTTTAAAAATTAAAATAAATGTTTGTTTTATTATCTATCAATGGCTTTAATTTAGACACAAACCAACTACATTGTCACTACAATTTTTGATTTCTAATGAGATGTATGTAACTGCTTGCAATTTTTGACAATATTCTTGAAATCTAGAGCAAGTTTACTTGTTGAAATTCGCATAACAGCATGCAAGGTGCAGTCCGACAATAAAGACCTATTCTTAGATTTATTTGTTGATCTTCAAGCAAGAAAATGCTTGTTCGCAAATGTATGTTGATCCAAACATTGATAAAAGTTTACAGAATAGAAAATTAGAAAGAAATTTTATCAAAAATGTTAAAACAATCATAACGGTAAATGAAATTCTGTAAAATTCAACAAAATAACTTAAAAACGAAGTAAAATTTTTTATTTCTAAATGCACTCGAGGGCCGCATAATATCAGTTGTCGGGCTTCATGCTGCCCGCAGGCCGTAGTTTGCCCACCCCTGATCTAGTTGATTACAACAGTTCTGTGATTCGTTCCATTCGTTGTTTGAGTGGAGGAGAATTCTGGCTCATTAATTCTTAATGCAATTTTCCCATTCATATATAACTAACTACACAAGAGAATTCTGGATTATTAGCACACAGTGGAATTATACTTTATGCAAATAATAATAATAATAATAATAATAATAATAATAATAATAATAATAATAATAATAATAATAATGCAGGAGAAGCTGCAGAGTACTTTAAAAAAGTGAGACAAATTTTCAACATGCGCATGTGCACTAAAAGTACACAAATAAAACATGTCAGTCATTGTCAACGTCTAGACTTTACAGCGCCTTCTGGCGGCAAACATATTACAGAAATAAATAAACAACTAGCCAAAAGGCCAAGGGGAGTCCTCTAGACTCCATCCTAGTAGACATTTTTATGTTGCGCTTAGAAGACCCGCCAAAACGTCATGGGGAGTCCTCTAGGTCCCATTCTAGGAGAATTCTTTATGGCGCTCTTAGAAGAAAAAAAAAGTCATCAAATATTAAGAATCGTGTTCTAAACCGCCAGTATCTCATCTCATCTCATCTCATCTCACCATGTTCCTCTTGTGCCTTGCAGTGTCGAGGTGAAGTATAAACAGCGGGAGAGTGCCCACTTATGGACTTCATGTATGGAGATTCCCATGGACTCTGTTATTCCCTGCGTCCATCGTTTACGTGGTCGGCCTCTTCCTCTGTTTCCATCTCGTCTGTACATCATTGCTTGTTGTGGTATACTGTTAGTTGGTAACCTACTTGCATGGCCAAACCATTTGACTTGCTGCCTGTTAATAAAATCTAGTGCAGCTATAGTAACTTTAGTCTTGATTTCTTCATTTCTGATCTTATCTCTTCTTGATAAATTGAGTATTCTTCTCAGGAATCTCATTTCTCTTGTTGTGATTTTTCTTTTATCTTTTTCTGTCATTGTACAGGTATGGCATTGGTAACATAGAGTTTGTAGGAAGATTGTGTTGTAAAGTGCTTTCTTGGTAGTTATTGATACATGTTTGTTCTTTAGTATTGGTGCCATTTGTCCAATGAGTTGGTTTGCCTTATTGGATCTATTTTCGATCTCGTCTTCTGATTTGCCATTTTATCATATTATACTTCCTAGGTACTTGAAACTCTTTACTTGTTTCAAGGGATGTTCGTTTAGGTGAATCGCTGTTGCCTTTTTCTTCTTTAGTTACAGACATTATCTCTGTTTTACTTGTGCTAATTTTCATGTTATGTTCCCTACACATTTCGTTTAGACTATTCATGTGGTCTTGAAATTCAGCTTTTGATTGTGCTATTAGTGCTTGGTCGTCCGCAAACAGGAGTTCTCTAATGGTTAGATTTGCAGATGGTTCTTCTTCCGTGTTCTCGGCCATGGGGTGTTCTTGTGGTCTCTGTTTGGCTGTTTTCTTTACATATGTTGTCTATATATGTTATAAACAAGAGAGGTGACAGGACACAACCTTGTCGTACTCCAGATCTTATGGTGAAGGGTTCTGAGTGTTCTCCAGTTGCCCTCACTATGCATTCACTGTTGTTGTATAAGCTTCTACATAGGTTTGTTAGAGGTGTACTCACTCCATATTGTTTAAGGATTTGCCACAACTTGTTTCTATCTACTCTAGCAAATGCCTTTTCTTGATCGACAAAGGCTAAGCAGAGTGTTTCATTGAATTCAATTGATTTTTCTATAAGTTGTCTAAGAGCAAAAATGGCATCTGTACATCCTTTGTTTTCCCAAATCCAAGTTTTGTTTCGCTTAGCTGGGGTTCTATATTAGTTAATAATCTTTTCTCGAGAATTTTGTAAAATATTTTCTCAGTATGACTCAACAGTATTGTGTGCAGTCTCTTTTGTTGCCTTTGTTTTTCATAGTGGGATAATTATGGTTCCGGTAAAATGGCGACGATGTGGTTCCGGTAAAATAGCGACGACGTTGCTTTCATTCTTCGGGAGACTCTGTTTTTAGTGTTTTCCTGTGGATTATGTGTTGTTATTTCGTATTTCGTATTCGTTTATTGAAAGTGTTCACAAAAAGCCACGGAAGGCAGGTGGTGGATGAAACTTTGAGAGCAGCCGATAGATAGTTGTTGGTTATGGTCTCAAGTTTCGCGACGGTAGGCAGAAGATCTCTTTCACGAGACAATGGCTGCGGTCCCCGGCCTTTATGGTCACTGCCAAGGAAGAAAAGCAACGGCAAACTACCTTCTTTAATAGTGCCTAGTTCATTATGATTCGTCTAACTACAGATCACTGCAAGACAAGGACAGAGACATTAAAATTAGTAACATGGAATGTTATGACGTTAAACGACGACGACAAATTAGATAACATCAATCAAGAAATGGAAAGAGAGAAAATTAATATTTTAGGGATGTGCGAAACGAAATGGACAGGAGCAGGCATTAAGATATATGAAGATTTTAAGATTATTTATTCTGGAGGAGAAGATCGACAGAGAGGGGTGGCAATTATCCTGGATCGGCAAGACATCAAAATCTGTTCAAGGATATTGGGCAGTGTCAGACAAAGTTCTTCTAGTTAAATTAAGCGGCAGACCTTTTAGCATAAACGTTATTCAAATATATGCCCCAACAGGATAATCCAGTGAAGATGGTGTAGAGGAATTTTCTAATGACATTAAAGAAATGTAAAAATTCAGAAATAAACATCATAATAGAGGACTTCAATGCAAAAGTAGGAAATCAAGGTGATAGATACACAGTACAAAACCATGGTTTGGGAGAGAGAAACGAAAGAGGGTACAGACTTGTAGAGTGGGCAAAAGAGCAGGAAATGATTGTAGGAAACACCTGGTTTAAACAACACCCTAGAAGATTATGGACATGGAGGAGTCCTGATAGCAGGATTAGAAACCAGAATGACTTCATATTGATTAGCAGAAGGATTCGAAATGCGTTAACAATTGCAAAAACAGTTCCCAGTGCTGATTGTTATAGTGACCACATATTACTTACAGGTACATTGGGGGTAAAGTTAAAGAAAGTCAAGTATATGACAGGAAACACTAAATATGATCTGTGTACATTGAGAAATGGCATGGAAATACAAAACAAATTCAACATAGAAGTACAGAACAGATTTGATGTATTGTCTGACCTAGAGATCCTATATCAGGGTGTGGATGATCAATGGGAATTGTTGAAGAATTCAAACAGTTTGACAGCAGAAACAACTATACCAAAGTTAAATAAGGTGGGTCGTAAGAAATGGATGACTGAAGAAGTTTCACAACTAATGGAGACAAGAAGATTCAACAAAAATAACCCTGCCAAATATGAAGAAATTCACAGGCTAGTCAGAATATTATGTAAGGGGACAAAAGAAGCATAGCTTGAGAAAAATTGCATAGAAATTGAAAAAAAAAACAACACAACAGTCAAAATACCAAATTAGTGCACACAAGAATTCAGGAACTTACTAATAAAAGAACAAGAACATCAACAGGCTGTCTAAAAACTAAAGATGGCAAAATCGTAATAGAAAAAGATCAGATTCTACATGAATGGTCAGATTATGCGAAAAACCTTCATGATGATAACAGAGATGAACAGTATGATATTCGATTTAATAATAAAGGACCGCCAATTTTGAAGATGAAGGTTCGGAATGTTCTTAAACAAATGAAAGCTAGCAGGACCCCCGGTTCAGATAACATCACAACAGAAATGATTAAAGCTTTAGACGAATATGGAATAGATCATGTCACCAAACTGCTGAACACATTATATGATACAGAATATATACCTTCTGAATTATGTAATTCTGTATTTATTGCAATCCCACAGAAATCAGGAGCCTTGGAATGTGATCAACATAGAACAATTTGTTTAATGAGTCACATCACGAAGATTTTGCTACTAGTTATCATGCAAAGAGTTAGAAAGAAAATACAACCTGAAATAGGGGAAGAACAATGTGGGTTTGTAGAAGGAAAGGGTACAGTAAATGCTGTGTATATGCTGCGATCAGTTATTGAACGTTCTATAGAAGTAAACAAAGATATACATCTTTGCTTTATTGACTACAGAAAGGCTTTCGATAGAGTAAGACATGTCAACATGGTAGATATGCTTACAGATCTACAAACTGATGGGAAAAAACATTGTTTTAAAGTTGCATATCCTTCACAGGACGTAGCAGTCAACCCCAGCATTTTCGCTGTTTGTGATTCCTGGGCAAATTTTACGTTCAGTAGTTTGCCATTTCTTTTTGAACGACCGACACCTATACCTCTTTTTCGAAAAAAAAAAAACACAGCACCGCTGTGTTTCAAACACGTGTATAGGGCTCACAAACGGCGATCGCAAGCCCTTAGCCACGGAGACCGGAAAGACATTAGACTTATTAAAAATATATATTGGAAACAATAAGCTGCCATAAGGATTGATAATGAAATTGGATAATATCAGCCTATTAAGAGAGGTGTGGGACAGGGATATGTAATGTTTCCAGATCTTTTTTTCCCTATACAGTGAACATATGTTCGGAAATGTAGAAGATATAAATGGAATCATCATTGGAGGATGAAACATCAATAACATTAGATATGCAGATGACACAGTATTGATTGCAGACAATGAGCAGGATCTGCAACAATTAGTAGATGCGGGTGTTACACACAACTGGGGTTAGAATTAAATTGTAAAAAGACACAGATTATGGTCGTCACTAGGAAGAAAGAAGCACCACAATGTAATATACACGTAAATGGGAATGTTCTTAAACAAGTGAATCGATACAATTATCTCGGAACAGTCATAGCATCTGATGCGAGATGCCTTGAAGAGATTAGAACAAGAATCGCCATGGCGAAAGTAGCCTTTAGCAAGATGAAAAACATACTGACAAATAAAAAGATGTCGATTGAAACGAGAAAAAGAGTGTTGAGATGCTACATAGAGCCTGTACTTTTGTATGGATGGTAAACTTGGAGCGGCGAGAGCGAGTGAGAGAGAGTGAGAGAGAGAGAGATAGAGATAGGGACAAAGAGAGAGAAAGAGAGAAACAGAGAGAGAGGGACAGAAAGATTGAGAGAGACAGAGAGGTAGAGGGAGAGAGAGACAGTCAGAGAGGGAGAGAAAAAGAGAGAATGATAGAGATAGTGAGAGAGAGAATAGAGAAAAGAGAGAGAGAGCGAGCGAGAGAGAGAGAGAGAGAGGAAAAGTGACGAGAGAGAGAGAAGAGAAGAGAAGAGAGAGAGAGAGAGAGAGGGAGAGAGAGAGCGAGACAGAGAGATTTACAGCAAATAGAAATACATATTTGTGCTGAATTCTTGCATGACTGACCACTGCATATGTTCCACCGACCACAACTCGACTAGCGTGTCCGGTGTATTACCTTCACAGCTTATCAGTCGTTGATCGCTGGCCATTGTCGTATTTATCGCGGGCCGTGGTGGTGTCAGCGCGTGACCTTTACCCGTCGGAAGTAACATTTGTTAATTGTGGAAAGGGAGCTTATTACTTCTGGTTGAGTCAAGAGACATGACTAGTCTCCCCTGGTTACTTTTATTTCGTGTATTAAGGGCATATAACCGTTGGGTTTAATAATATTACATATTTTTACAATTATCTTAGCAAGTTACGCCTTAAATTAATAGAGAATAATATTTTTACATTCACATTAATAGTCTCCGCTATACATACAAGAAATTTATTCATTTATTATTTTATTATGCTTAATTTTTTAATAATAATGTATGCCTTTCTAGTATATTTTTAAACCAGATTTTCACCACTCGCTTAAAGTTGATACATGGGTACCCACTATGGACACCTGCCGAAGCTATCATGCTGAGCCGTGAAAAAGTTTATTCATGCAATCCAAGTTTGGATACTCGAGTTAACTCGAGTGATGGAATAAATCATTTTTCCACTCTGTCATATTGATTTCGGTCTCCTCATCGAAGGGTTCGATATCTACATGACTAGGGTTCGATCACACACACATACACACACACACACACACACACACACACACACACACAAACACACACACACTGGGACTCGAACCCAGATACCCGGCGACTAGTTGGTCTACTTATCTATATAAGTATTCCACATGCCCGGCGCTTGCCTTGCTGTCCGCCCCGCCCGCCGTCGCCCGTCCGCCCGGTACCGGAAGTGACAACAGGAAGTAGTCACCCAGACCCAAGAAAATACCCGCCAAAATTTTAAAAATGTGGTCCGAAAAGGAGCCGGTTTGGTGTCGTTAGAACATAGGATCATGACTTTTGTATAGTAAAAAATGACGTCACCACGAAGGAGCCGGCTCCTAATTTGATACCTCATTACCCCCTAGATAACTACTAGTAAATGGGACAGAAATGGCTGGCGTAATCATAGTATTTTTATTTTGAACTCAAGCGTAGTCCATAAACACTAATTGTAGTAGCGCTGGACCGGATTTTGCATGTGGATTAGCTTTCCCTATTATCATTGTCACTCGCCATCGGGCTAACCCACTCCGACTTCAGAGGTACTTGTAATTTACTTCCCCAAGTCAAGGACGATAGGTCAACATTTTAGTATAACTGTCCGGTGTAGGGGTTGAACCCCTTTCCTCGGCATCAGCCACACCGGATGTTCTTATCCGTTTGGCCATGCTGACCTACTGTAATAATAGTGATTTAGTGTCTTAATATATAAATTATATGCAATTCGGGAGTTAAGAAAAACGTTAAGGAGGTAAAAAGTAGTTAAGAGGGTGTTAAGAACGAACGAACGAAGGAATGAACGAGCAAACTTTATTTTCAAAGGGTTAAGAATTGGGCACATTCTGGCCTTCTATCACTCTTATTCATACATTATTTAATTGCAATTTAATTTAATTTAATGCAAACCTAAAAGCATCAGGGGTTGGAAGGATACTAACATTTGCAGATGATATTCTTGCATATAGGCAGGGGAGAGATAAGAAGAAAATAGCCCAGGAGCTACAGGCGACAGTAGACAAAGTGATTGACTGGTGCACTGAAATGGGTGCTGTCATCCACCCGGAAAAGGCAGCTGTTTTGTGGTGCTCTCTGGACAACAGTATTGTGAGAGCTGATGTTCCAAGCCTCACGATAGATGGTGGAAGCGTCAACAGAGAGAACAAACTGAAGTATCGGGGAATCACATTTAACAGGAGCCTGTCCTTCAAGGACCATGTGGAGACGGTTGTGACAAGATCTCAAAAGGGACTCAACGCACTTAAAACTATGGCTGCAATGGGCATAGAGCAGAGAATGCTTTTCAGACTATACCAGCACTTGATCCTCTCAGCGACTGATTATGGACTAGGACTGCTCACTGTCTCAAAGAGTCAGCTGGTGAGATTGGAGCGCATACAGAACGAGGCTATGCGGGTCATTCTGGGATGCACCAGAGACACCCCAGTGGTGTGTATGCGGTACATCCTTGGTTTGCCGACTGTTGCTGGTAGGCTCAAGGTGTTGCAGGCGAAGGCATACCTCAGAGTAGCTGCTGACACAGATCACCCGTTGCATGAGGCTCTGGACGCAGTTAAGGGCCAGCAATTGATAAGAGGGAAATCATGGATGGCTCAGGCGGAGGATACGATCAGACAGGTGTGCCCCTTGGAGAACATTAGGCGAGGAGAGGAGTGGGTCAGAGTACCAGCGGAGCAGTCAGACTTGTGCAGAGTTATAATCACATTGAGCCGGGAGTGCAGGGAGTGGCCAGCAGGGGCCAGGGAAGTGGAAATCCAGCAACTAATTCAGGATAATGCTCTCCCGGGTGATGTGATTATATACACATATAATCAGATTGCTACTGGTACTATTGGGGTTGGAACTCTTCGCTGGCTTCTGAGGATGGGGACGGAGCACTTATGGGAATGTCCCGAATGCTGTGATGTCGGTTCCTAAATCAATCAGTCAATCAATCAATACATTATTTAATCCAATTATCGCTGAGGCTAACCAAATGCTACAACAATAATATCAAAATATGCATTATAAAAGCATCGGAAATGCGCAAGAATAAATATCACACGATTCACTAACATTAATTATTGATGTGGCAATTGTTATTAGTTATGGGGAACCTGCTGGTTGTTACTGGCTCCCGTGTGTTGTCGGGGCCCATAAGGGAAGCAAAGAATAGCAACACTGTAGCCTACCACGCATGTCGTAAGAGGCGACTAAGGAGGCTTGATGGTTCTGTCCCCCTGCTACTGAGTGAGTGCGTGGTGCGACACTGTGAGCTGTGAGTTTCGTGTAAAATGCTTTTGAATCTGCCCGAGGTCTTTTGGAAGGTGACTGCATGTTCGGAGCGATGGCAGATGGCTATGTCCCAGAGTTGACCGGTTTTTGCCTTATGCAGAAATGCGTGGCTGCTGGGCTTCTGGTTGACTGCCACTGCCATCGACGATGAACTGTATTTCGTGGACTGTGTGGGTGAACATCTAGGAAACATCCAGATGGGAAAATGACTGCCGATTCCATCAGAGATGAACTGGGTGTTTCGTGGGGGACTATTGTGTTGACATTCTGGCGGCGGCATTATGCACAGTGTATCTGTGCGGGCTGTTGTTTGTCGAGACTCCTGTCTTTTCCACTTTTCACATTGGGCAGTGGGGAGCATTTTGTGTGATATTAACTGGCAAAGGAACGGAGCATAATGGGGACGACCCGTTGCTGTGAAGTTGGAACTGCGACTAACTAACTAACTAACTAACAACTCCGTAAACGCTTACTTTTCAGCAAGGCTAAACTAATTCACAAAACCCTACATCGGAATGGCCCAAATTACCTTTGGTCATTGTTTAAATATAATGCAGGGCATAGCAAACGACTAAATATATTACATGTCCCGAAGTCTTGGATAGATTCATACAAAACGAACCCAGGGTACTCCGCAGCTCAGTTGTGGAACAGACATCCACAAGAAATTAAAGATATCACCAATCCCTATAGACACAGTCGCAAACTATTTGAACACTATCTCAGTACAGAATATCTTCCCCTTAATAATAATAATAATAATAATAATAATAATAATAATAATAATAATAATAATAATAATAATAATAATAATAATAATAATAATAATAAACCCTGATATAACATATATAATATATATACATCTGCTTTTTGCAGATGATGCTGCAGTTACGACCCACTCTGAGGAAGAATTGCAATGTCTACTATCTGCATTCTCCAATGCTTGTTCTGAATTTGGTTTAACAATTAGCAAAAAGAAGACACAGATTATGTCACAAGGTGCACATGGGGTACCATCAATCTTTATTGACGACGCCGAACTAGAGATAGTAGACCATTTTACATATCTGGGATCGGTGGTAAATAGCAAATTATCCCTAGATCAGGAAATCAACATCCGGATTGGAAAGGCAGCAACAACAATGAACAGGTTAAGAAAAAGAGTCTGGGAGAACAGGAAGCTTACTGCCAAAACAAAAGTCCTTGTCTATCAAGCCTGTGTCCTTAGTACTCTTCTCTATGGCAGTGAAACCTGGACAACTTACTCACACCAAGAGAACAATTTAAACAGCTTTCATATGCGGTGTCTGCGAAGAATTCTTGGTATTAAGTGGCAAGACAAAATCACAAATACTGAAGTATTGGAAAGATCAGGTTGTGTGACAGTTTATTCCATGCTCAGTCTTCGTAGACTTAGATGGATAGGACATCTTAGGCGGATGGATGATGGTAGAATACCAAAGGATATCTTTTTTGGTGAATTACAGATGGGTAAGAGATCTCAGGGTCGGCCTCTACTACGATACAAAGATGTGTGTAAGCGGGACATGATTGATACAGGCATTGATAATGCACATTGGGAGCAAGTCGCCGCTGAACGTGTTGCATGGAGGGCAAATATCAGAAATGGAATAAAGTCAAAGGAGAAAATTATTGCAGAAAAGTCACACACCAAGCGTTTGAGACGTAAGATGGTGCATGATGGTGGAAATGACCACGTGTTCACATGCACCCACTGTGAACGGACATTTACAGCGCAAATTGGCCTTATCAGTCACACTCGCTACCGCCATAGTTAAAAGTTATTATGCCTTTTTAAAGCACAAACTATCGTCTGTCAAGACGGCAAGGTGCCAATGGTAATGATATAACAGCCAGTAGTTAGTTAGTTAGTTACGGAGTTGTAGTAAAGGAAGGCGTTTATGTAGGCTAAAATTGTCAGGTACGAGTTTACTATAAATTAAACTCATAGCTCTTTTCTGATGTGAATAAATTCGCTTGTCGATTGAACAAGCGTCCCAGATTGTGGAGCAATAGTCAATTTATGTCTGTATGTGCGAAGCATAAAATTGCTCCTTGTGTTTTCATCAAGGAAATTTTTAAAGGCTAATAGACTACAATGGCTGGGGCATATAGAAAGAATGGAAGATAATAGGGAAACAAAACTCGCTTACACTCAGGAAATAAATTACCGTAGACCCCGAGGTAGACCAAGAAGGCGGTGGAGAGATAATACATGTACAGACCTGCAAGCACTTGGAATCAACGACTGGCAAGAGAAGGTCCACCAGAGAGACGAATGGAGACGGATTGTATTTGCAGCAAAGAACCTCAATGGCTCGGAACGCTGAAGAAGAAGAAGAAGCAAGTTGGTAGACTTTTCTCACTGTTTGTTTTACAAGCGTTTGAACATGGGAATTAAAGGTTAAGTTTTTATAAATGATGAGGCCTAATGCTTTGTGCTCAATTAAACTTTCAACTGGCATGTTATCGATATAAAGCTGAAGGGATCTGTGTGAATTTAGAGTTTAAAGTCTTTGTCTGGTTGTTAATAAGATATATCTTATTTTTAATAATGTTAATTTGCATACAGTTTGCATTGTTCCACATAACTACAATATTTAATTCTTGTTGCATTGATGGCTACAACACATTAAAGTTTCCAGCGGTTGTTAACACTGTACGTCGTCTGGAAAATAGATCCCAGAACGAAGAAAGAAGGGGTTGAGAGGCGGTTAAGGAGTTAAGGAGTTATGAAGTTAAGAAGGCATTCAGGTGTTAAAGAGTTTTGAAAGAGCTATAAGAAGTTATGAAAGACTTAAGGATTCAGAATTAAGGCGTTAATGAGTTAAGGAGTAAGGAGTTAAGAAGGAGTTTTAAAAAGCAGCTTTCCGTTCGTATAGTTGGTTCCTAACCGACGAATGATGAGTTTTTATATATATATATATATATATATATATATATATATATATATATATATATATATATATATATATATATATATATAAAATTAGCTTACCATTGATATCATATGGATCTGCAGTATCGTGAGACAAGACCACGTGATCATCGTAGCTCGCCAATAAGGTTTTTGCAGAGAACGCCAGCAGTAACAGAGTACCAAAGCTGATCCTTCTCGTGGACATCCTGGGTCAGAAGCTCTGATCTCCGCTGAAGAAATAAACGCCTTCGTTAATCTTGTTTACTGTAATTTTACAAGAAACGCATTATTACATCCGTTATTAATGATTAGTACAGACGTGGTTCTATAGTGGTTAGTGGTATTGCCTGTTTAGACAGTGGTGCATGTTCAATCCCTGTCAGATACATGATTATATATTGTCAACCAGCACTGCTCTGGGGTCGACCCAGCCTAATACACATGAGTACCAGACAATGTTCAAAATGTTCTTATTTCTTTGTCTCTGTGCCACACTGTCCATCTGACGAAGGAACTGTTAGAGAGAAGGTGGGTATGGAGAGGTGTATCCGCCCACGAGAGGTATGTCCGCCCACGCCAACTGGACAGATATTTCATCATGAAGATGATAGCTGTAGCAATACCCCAACAGTCGCAGCGTAGCTAATTATAATACATACATTATTGTCGGTGGTTCAGTAACAACAGCAATACCAGTACACAGGCCAAAGCTGCAATAATTGCAGAATAGATCGTCCAATGGCATGTTTGTTTGTTGGGCTGAACCATTTCCCTTTTTGCATCTGTCCTCCACGGAAAAGCAATACTATATGTCCATATTACAAGCATTTGTCAACAGATGTGTCAACACAAGAGCTACAGCAGTTGGGAGCAGATTCAATCCTGGCGGTTGAATCCTGGATCACAGCTTTCGTATGTGACTGCCTTAACTACTAAACCACTAAAGCTCCTCAATGATTTTTAAAAAAAATGTTGCATATCCCCTACAGGACGTTGCAGTCAACACCAGGATTTTTACGCTGCTGTTGATGTACTAGTAAAGTTTACGTTCAGTAGTTTGCCATGGCTTTCTGAACGACAGGCTCCCATACCAACACGTTATAACACAATGCGACACGGTCTGCTCCTCAATGATAGTGAGACGTACATTGTAATAGTCCAACCGTGTATCATAACTGCCACAGAAGCCACATAGTAATAACAGCAGTATTAGATGACACGTTTGTAGCACACATTTTAATATAGCCTACATATTTGGTTCCTGGTTTTAGGAATCGACATAATAGCACTCTGGAATAACCCTAGAACCTCTGTTTCTGGCATCCCCCCAGAAGAGATAGTCGTTTGGCGAAGTGGTCAAGCCGTTTAACTTGGGCTCCGAAGGTTGTGGGTTCGATTCCAGGCCGCGCCCTTCGTTTCACAAGTTAAATTTTTCGGAGACTCTTGTGGTCGTCGCTAGAGCTACGGAGTTCGTGCTTTGTGCGACGCTTTCCGCGCTGCGGAAAGAGGCCGAGCCATATGGGATCAAACCCGGTGCAATGAAGTCGGCCCTGTCGACTTTTAAGAGGCTTTTTTTTTGTTTCTGGCATCAAATGTCGCCAGAGTAGATTGATCTCCCCCAGTAGCGTACTGGTTGTAGACACGCAGGATTCGACCTCACGTACGTCCCTCTTTACTAGAGCCATATTTACAGCCAATATCAGGCATCCTTAAACGCATTGTTTCATCTGTCAGTGTACTCGTATCTTCAAACGTATTGTTTCATCTGTCAGTGTACTCGCATCTTCAACTGTATTGTTTCATCTGTCAGTGTACTCGTATCTTCAAACGTATTGTTTCATCTGTCAGTGTACTCGTATCTTCAAACGTATTGTTTCATCTGTCAGTGTACTCGTATCTTCAACTGTATTGTTTCATCTGTAAGTGTACTCGTATCTTCAACTGGCAATTGTTCATAGACAGGCTTCGGGGTATCTCTCGTGTTAATAGTTGGTGTTTCAACGTTTGAAGCCAACAGATTCGCTCTTTCGTTGCTCGACACTCCATCATGACTCGGACAGTAAACTCTAATAAGTATTTCTAAGGAAGAAATGCCTATGTTTGATACCTATTCATGTCACATCTGTCCATTTTGAAATGTAGGTAGCAAGGACTGAGAATTAGACACCACGATTGCTCTTATCATCCTAGTAACTGATACTATCAGTGATAGTCACTTCAAAGTAGCAACTTTCATCTTCATAGTTGAGATTGTAGATCTTTTGCTCACACACTAATTGCCCCTGACTGTGGCCGATTTTCCCCAACCAGATGTTTCTCCACAATACACAGAACGATGGTTGTACGTTATTGCTGCCTCTATCGGCTGTTCGAGTACTGTACTACCCACGACAATTCACATTCCTATATTCTGGATCCGTTGCAGTTTTTATCATTATAATCATGTGTAGAAAGTAAACCAGAGAACCATTTCACACACCTTAAAACGCATTGGGTGTATTGTGCTAAACTCATATTTTGTATAGACCAATCAACACTTGGTGGGTGCTCTGGACAGTATCACTCCGATGGCCTACATTTCCCAACACATTTCCAGGTACGCACTTTAGGCTGTGTCGACCTGATAGCCAGGTCAGTGTCAACAATCCACCACCTTGGGTTCAAACACATGACCACAGGGCTGGAAGATAGTCGAGATATCCACCGCGTATCCACCGTCCTGTGCTAGGTATAGAATGGCTTTATTAAGAAGAACATATAATACACGAAGTGGCCAATGAACTTATGATGCGTGTGCGTTGATTAAGAAGCGCGTGTGCTGCACGAAGTAGCCAATGACAATGTGATGCAGTACAACAAGCGCGTTGGTGCAACGGTTAGGGATATGCTAACAATGGCATGAGAGCTGTCAGACAAGGGTTCGCTACCAGCTGACATTGCTCGCTACGTGAGGGAACATTGGCCACCTACTCTTCCGTGTACTCAGGTCTACAAAATGTGATGGTGCTCCACTTCACAATACCACAGCAGATAGCTGATGCGGGGCTTGTGTTTGTGTCTCTCCCCATGTACACCATCCATTGTCATAGACATACGTTCAGTGATAGAAAAGGTCCCTTTCATACACCTTAAGGCGTATTGGGCATGTGGTTCTAGACTCATGTTCTTATAGACTAGTCGACACTCTAGGGGTGGTGTGGTCAATGTCACGCCGGCCACCTTTATTTCCCAAGAGTTTTTTTGGTATCCATTTTTGGGAGGGCAGGTCAGTTAAAAAAAAACAAAAAACATTCGCCTCGATGCGAATAGGAACCAATGGCCAGAGTCGATCTGCTATAACCCTAGGTACAGAAAGCCCTAATTAAGATCATGTGACGCACGAAGTAACCAATGAACAAATGATGCGACACAAGGTGTGGAACGTCTTGAGAATGACATATTGAAATAACTAGACAAGCGAACTCGGTAGCTTAGCTGTAGAGTGGGGAATGCTGGCTGGCGTCAACAGTTCAAGTTCTGCCTGAAGACCTGGGTGACTGGAACAGTACAACTGAGTATACGAGTTATCATCATAATCATAATCATCATCATCATCATCATCATCATGGTAGTCACAATCATCGCCAAGTACCTTATCAACTAACGTGGGCGACCATGCTTTTCCACATCTCGCGATCTGCGATAGAATTCTACAGTGAGAGGTCAGTACCCGCCAACATTCACATTTACCGCCACAAGCTGACGTACATATTACCAGGGAGATCAGAATCTCTGCGGACCTATACGCGGTTAAAAAGATAGTTGCGTGGCCTTGAACAAGACGTCGCAATCAGCATCAGCATTAATTGATCCTGTGTGATTTTCTAGGCCATTTTGTGTTCAGTAATTTGCCGTTGCTTTCTGAATGTCCGATGCTCATAACATGATGAAAATAAACGCAAAACAACCGACTCCGAAACTGCCTGAGACTGACTTCAAACCCGG